>CM075877.1:3113275-3549589 GCA_038021265.1 Cyprinella venusta | reverse complement strand
TGTCCAAATTTTGACCTTCGATATCTCGGCTCTGGAAGGGTCTAGAGCCTCCATTTTTGCGCGTTGGTCGAAGTCTCGTGGCCCTCTGTCAGAATCCAGAGTTTCAAGAAGATCGGAGGGGGTCAAAATTTCGGCCAAAAAAAAAAAATGACAGTGTTACCCCTTATGTTTTTTTTTCAGGTCCAAATTTTGACCTTCGATATCTCGGCTCTGGAAGGGTCTAGAGCCTCCATTTTTGCGCGTTGGTCGAAGTCTCGTGGCCCTCTGTCAGAATCCAGAGTTTCAAGAAGATCGGAGGGGGTCAAAATTTCGGCCCCCCAAAAAAATGACAGTGTTACCCCTTATGTTTTTTTTTTCAGGTCCAAATTTTGACCTTCGATATCTCGGCTCTGGAAGGGTCTAGAGCCGCCATTTTTGCGCGTTGGTCGAAGTCTCGTGGCCCTCTGTCAGAATCCAGAGTTTCAAGAAGATCGGAGGGGGTCAAAATTTCGGCCAAAAAAAAAAAATGACAGTGTTACCCCTTATGTTTTTTTTTCAGGTCCAAATTTTGACCTTCGATATCTCGGCTCTGGAAGGGTCTAGAGCCTCCATTTTTGCGCGTTGGTCGAAGTCTCGTGGCCCTCTGTCAGAATCCAGAGTTTCAAGAAGATCGGAGGGGGTCAAAATTTCGGCCAAAAAAAAAAAATGACAGTGTTACCCCTTATGTTTTTTTTTCAGGTCCAAATTTTGACCTTCGATATCTCGGCTCTGGAAGGGTCTAGAGCCTCCATTTTTGCGCGTTGGTCGAAGTCTCGTGGCCCTCTGTCAGAATCCAGAGTTTCAAGAAGATCGGAGGGGGTCAAAATTTCGGCCAAAAAAAAAAATGACAGTGTTACCCCTTATGTTTTTTTTTTCAGGTCCAAATTTTGACCTTCGATATCTCGGCTCTGGAAGGGTCTAGAGCCTCCATTTTTGCGCGTTGGTCGAAGTCTCGTGGCCCTCTGTCAGAATCCAGAGTTTCAAGAAGATCGGAGGGGGTCAAAATTTCGGCCAAAAAAAAAAAATGACAGTGTTACCCCTTATGTTTTTTTTTTCAGGTCCAAATTTTGACCTTCGATATCTCGGTTCTGGAAGGGTCTAGAGCCTCCATTTTTGCGCGTTGGTCGAAGTCTCGTGGCCCTCTGTCAGAATCCAGAGTTTCAAGAAGATCGGAGGGGGTCAAAATTTCGGCCCCCCAAAAAAAATGACAGTGTTACCCCTTATGTTTTTTTTTTCAGGTCCAAATTTTGACCTTCGATATCTCGGCTCTGGAAGGGTCTAGAGCCGCAATTTTTGCGCGTTGGTCGAAGTCTCGTGGCCCTCTGTCAGAATCCAGAGTTTCCAGAAGATCGGAGGGGGTCAAAATTTCGGCCAAAAAAAAAAAAATGACAGTGTTACCCCTTATGTTTTTTTTTAAGGTCCAAATTTTGACCTTCGATATCTCGGCTCTGGAAGGGTCTAGAGCCGCAATTTTTGCGCGTTGGTCGAAGTCTCGTGGCCCTCTGTCAGAATCCAGAGTTTCAAGAAGATCGGAGGGGGTCAAAATTTCGGCCAAAAAAAAAAAAATGACAGTGTTACCCCTTATGTTTTTTTTTTTCAGGTCCAAATTTTGACCTTCGATATCTCGGCTCTGGAAGGGTCTAGAGCCTCCATTTTTGCGCGTTGGTCGAAGTCTCGTGGCCCTCTGTCAGAATCCAGAGTTTCAAGAAGATCGGAGGGGGTCAAAATTTTGGCCAAAAAAAAAAATGACAGTGTTACCCCTTATGTTTTTTTTTCAGGTCCAAATTTTGACCTTCGATATCTCGGCTCTGGAAGGGTCTAGAGCCTCCATTTTTGCGCGTTGGTCGAAGTCTCGTGGCCCTCTGTCAGAATCCAGAGTTTCAAGAAGATCGGAGGGGGTCAAAATTTCGGCCAAAAAAAAAAATGACAGTGTTACCCCTTATGTTTTTTTTTTCAGGTCCAAATTTTGACCTTCGATATCTCGGCTCTGGAAGGGTCTAGAGCCGCAATTTTTGCGCGTTGGTCGAAGTCTCGTGGCCCTCTGTCAGAATCCAGAGTTTCAAGAAGATCGGAGGGGGTCAAAATTTCGGCCAAAAAAAAAATGACAGTGTTACCCCTTATGTTTTTTTTTCAGGTCCAAATTTTGACCTTCGATATCTCGGCTCTGGAAGGGTCTAGAGCCTCCATTTTTGCGCGTTGGTCGAAGTCTCATGGCCCTCTGTCAGAATCCAGAGTTTCAAGAAGATCGGAGGGGGTCAAAATTTCGGCAAAAAAAAAAATGACAGTGTTACCCCTTATGTTTTTTTTTCAGGTCCAAATTTTGACCTTCGATATCTCGGCTCTGGAAGGGTCTAGAGCCGCAATTTTTGCGCGTTGGTCGAAGTCTCGTGGCCCTCTGTCAGAATCCAGAGTTTCAAGAAGATCGGAGGGGGTCAAAATTTCGGCCAAAAAAAAAAAAATGACAGTGTTACCCCTTATGTTTTTTTTTCAGGTCCAAATTTTGACCTTCGATATCTCGGCTCTGGAAGGGTCTAGAGCCTCCATTTTTGCGCGTTGGTCGAAGTCTCGTGGCCCTCTGTCAGAATCCAGAGTTTCAAGAAGATCGGAGGGGGTCAAAATTTCGGCCAAAAAAAAAAAATGACAGTGTTACCCCTTATGTTTTTTTTTCAGGTCCAAATTTTGACCTTCGATATCTCGGCTCTGGAAGGGTCTAGAGCCTCCATTTTTGCGCGTTGGTCGAAGTCTCGTGGCCCTCTGTCAGAATCCAGAGTTTCAAGAAGATCGGAGGGGGTCAAAATTTCGGCCCCCCCAAAAAAATGACAGTGTTACCCCTTATGTTTTTTTTTTCAGGTCCAAATTTTGACCTTCGATATCTCGGCTCTGGAAGGGTCTAGAGCCTCCATTTTTGCGCGTTGGTCGAAGTCTCGTGGCCCTCTGTCAGAATCCAGAGTTTCAAGAAGATCGGAGGGGGTCAAAATTTCGGCCAAAAAAAAAAAATGACAGTGTTACCCCTTATGTTTTTTTTTCAGGTCCAAATTTTGACCTTCGATATCTCGGCTCTGGAAGGGTCTAGAGCCGCAATTTTTGCGCGTTGGTCGAAGTCTCGTGGCCCTCTGTCAGAATCCAGAGTTTCAAGAAGATCGGAGGGGGTCAAAATTTCGGCCAAAAAAAAAAATGACAATGTTACCCCTTATGTTTTTTTTTCAGGTCCAAATTTTGACCTTCGATATCTCGGCTCTGGAAGGGTCTAGAGCCGCAATTTTTGCGCGTTGGTCGAAGTCTCGTGGCCCTCTGTCAGAATCCAGAGTTTCCAGAAGATCGGAGGGGGTCAAAATTTCGGCCAAAAAAAAAAAAAGACAGTGTTACCCCTTATGTTTTTTTTTAAGGTCCAAATTTTGACCTTCGATATCTCGGCTCTGGAAGGGTCTAGAGCCGCAATTTTTGCGCGTTGGTCGAAGTCTTGTGGCCCTCTGTCAGAATCCAGAGTTTCAAGAAGATCGGAGGGGGTCAAAATTTCGGCCAAAAAAAAAAAATGACAGTGTTACCCCTTATGTTTTTTTTTCAGGTCCAAATTTTGACCTTCGATATCTCGGCTCTGGAAAGGTCTAGAGCCTCCATTTTTGCGCGTTGGTCGAAGTCTCGTGGCCCTCTGTCAGAATCCAGAGTTTCAAGAAGATCGGAGGGGGTCAAAATTTCGGCCAAAAAAAAATGACAGTGTTACCCCTTATGTTTTTTTTTCAGGTCCAAATTTTGACCTTCGATATCTCGGCTCTGGAAGGGTCTAGAGCCTCCATTTTTGCGCGTTGGTCGAAGTCTCGTGGCCCTCTGTCAGAATCCAGAGTTTCAAGAAGATCGGAGGGGGTCAAAATTTCGGCCAAAAAAAAAAATGACAGTGTTACCCCTTATGTTTTTTTTTTCAGGTCCAAATTTTGACCTTCGATATCTCGGCTCTGGAAGGGTCTAGAGCCTCCATTTTTGCGCGTTGGTCGAAGTCTCGTGGCCCTCTGTCAGAATCCAGAGTTTCAAGAAGATCGGAGGGGGTCAAAATTTTGGCCAAAAAAAAAAAATGACAGTGTTACCCCTTATGTTTTTTTTTCAGGTCCAAATTTTGACCTTCGATATCTCGGCTCTGGAAGGGTCTAGAGCCTCCATTTTTGCGCGTTGGTCGAAGTCTCGTGGCCCTCTGTCAGAATCCAGAGTTTCAAGAAGATCGGAGGGGGTCAAAATTTCGGCCAAAAAAAAAAAATGACAGTGTTACCCCTTATGTTTTTTTTTTCAGGTCCAAATTTTGACCTTCGATATCTCGGCTCTGGAAGGGTCTAGAGCCGCAATTTTTGCGCGTTGGTCGAAGTCTCGTGGCCCTCTGTCAGAATCCAGAGTTTCAAGAAGATCGGAGGGGGTCAAAATTTCGGCCAAAAAAAAAATGACAGTGTTACCCCTTATGTTTTTTTTTCAGGTCCAAATTTTGACCTTCGATATCTCGGCTCTGGAAGGGTCTAGAGCCTCCATTTTTGCGCGTTGGTCGAAGTCTCGTGGCCCTCTGTCAGAATCCAGAGTTTCAAGAAGATCGGAGGGGGTCAAAATTTCGGCCAAAAAAAAAATGACAGTGTTACCCCTTATGTTTTTTTTTCAGGTCCAAATTTTGACCTTCGATATCTCGGCTCTGGAAGGGTCTAGAGCCGCAATTTTTGCGCGTTGGTCGAAGTCTCGTGGCCCTCTGTCAGAATCCAGAGTTTCAAGAAGATCGGAGGGGGTCAAAATTTCGGCCAAAAAAAAAAAAAAATGACAGTGTTACCCCTTATGTTTTTTTTTCAGGTCCAAATTTTGACCTTCGATATCTCGGCTCTGGAAGGGTCTAGAGCCGCAATTTTTGCGCGTTGGTCGAAGTCTCGTGGCCCTCTGTCAGAATCCAGAGTTTCAAGAAGATCGGAGGGGGTCAAAATTTCGGCCAAAAAAAAAAAATGACAGTGTTACCCCTTATGTTTTTTTTTTCAGGTCCAAATTTTGACCTTCGATATCTCGGCTCTGGAAGGGTCTAGAGCCTCCATTTTTGCGCGTTGGTCGAAGTCTCGTGGCCCTCTGTCAGAATCCAGAGTTTCAAGAAGATCGGAGGGGGTCAAAATTTCGGCCAAAAAAAAAAAATGACAGTGTTACCCCTTATGTTTTTTTTTCAGGTCCAAATTTTGACCTTCGATATCTCGGCTCTGGAAGGGTCTAGAGCCTCCATTTTTGCGCGTTGGTCGAAGTCTCGTGGCCCTCTGTCAGAATCCAGAGTTTCAAGAAGATCGGAGGGGGTCAAAATTTCGGCCCCCCAAAAAAAATGACAGTGTTACCCCTTATGTTTTTTTTTCAGGTCCAAATTTTGACCTTCGATATCTCGGCTCTGGAAGGGTCTAGAGCCGCAATTTTTGCGCGTTGGTCGAAGTCTCGTGGCCCTCTGTCAGAATCCAGAGTTTCCAGAAGATCGGAGGGGGTCAAAATTTCGGCCAAAAAAAAAAAAATGACAGTGTTACCCCTTATGTTTTTTTTAAGGTCCAAATTTTGACCTTCGATATCTCGGCTCTGGAAGGGTCTAGAGCCGCAATTTTTGCGCGTTGGTCGAAGTCTTGTGGCCCTCTGTCAGAATCCAGAGTTTCAAGAAGATCGGAGGGGGTCAAAATTTCGGCCAAAAAAAAAAAATGACAGTGTTACCCCTTATGTTTTTTTTTCAGGTCCAAATTTTGACCTTCGATATCTCGGCTCTGGAAGGGTCTAGAGCCGCAATTTTTGCGCGTTGGTCGAAGTCTCGTGGCCCTCTGTCAGAATCCAGAGTTTCAAGAAGATCGGAGGGGGTCAAAATTTCGGCCAAAAAAAAAAAATGACAGTGTTACCCCTTATGTTTTTTTTTCAGGTCCAAATTTTGACCTTCGATATCTCGGCTCTGGAAGGGTCTAGAGCCTCCATTTTTGCGCGTTGGTCGAAGTCTCGTGGCCCTCTGTCAGAATCCAGAGTTTCAAGAAGATCGGAGGGGGTCAAAATTTCGGCCAAAAAAAAAAATGACAGTGTTACCCCTTATGTTTTTTTTTCAGGTCCAAATTTTGACCTTCGATATCTCGGCTCTGGAAGGGTCTAGAGCCTCCATTTTTGCGCGTTGGTCGAAGTCTCGTGGCCCTCTGTCAGAATCCAGAGTTTCAAGAAGATCGGAGGGGGTCAAAATTTCGGCCAAAAAAAAAAATGACAGTGTTACCCCTTATGTTTTTTTTTCAGGTCCAAATTTTGACCTTCGATATCTCGGCTCTGGAAGGGTCTAGAGCCGCAATTTTTGCGCGTTGGTCGAAGTCTCGTGGCCCTCTGTCAGAATCCAGAGTTTCAAGAAGATCGGAGGGGGTCAAAATTTCGGCCAAAAAAAAAAAATGACAGTGTTACCCCTTATGTTTTTTTTTCAGGTCCAAATTTTGACCTTCGATATCTCGGCTCTGGAAGGGTCTAGAGCCTTCATTTTTGCGCGTTGGTCGAAGTCTCATGGCCCTCTGTCAGAATCCAGAGTTTCAAGAAGATCGGAGGGGGTCAAAATTTCGGCCAAAAAAAAAATGACAGTGTTACCCCTTATGTTTTTTTTCAGGTCCAAATTTTGACCTTCGATATCTCGGCTCTGGAAGGGTCTAGAGCCGCAATTTTTGCGCGTTGGTCGAAGTCTCGTGGCCCTCTGTCAGAATCCAGAGTTTCAAGAAGGTCGGAGGGGGTCAAAATTTCGGCCAAAAAAAAAAAATGACAGTGTTACCCCTTATGTTTTTTTTTCAGGTCCAAATTTTGACCTTCGATATCTCGGCTCTGGAAGGGTCTAGAGCCTCCATTTTTGCGCGTTGGTCGAAGTCTCGTGGCCCTCTGTCAGAATCCAGAGTTTCAAGAAGATCGGAGGGGGTCAAAATTTCGGCCAAAAAAAAAAATGACAGTGTTACCCCTTATGTTTTTTTTTCAGGTCCAAATTTTGACCTTCGATATCTCGGCTCTGGAAGGGTCTAGAGCCTCCATTTTTGCGCGTTGGTCGAAGTCTCGTGGCCCTCTGTCAGAATCCAGAGTTTCAAGAAGATCGGAGGGGGTCAAAATTTCGGCCAAAAAAAAAAAATGACAGTGTTACCCCTTATGTTTTTTTTTCAGGTCCAAATTTTGACCTTCGATATCTCGGCTCTGGAAGGGTCTAGAGCCTCCATTTTTGCGCGTTGGTCGAAGTCTCGTGGCCCTCTGTCAGAATCCAGAGTTTCAAGAAGATCGGAGGGGGTCAAAATTTCGGCCAAAAAAAAAAAATGACAGTGTTACCCCTTATGTTTTTTTTTCAGGTCCAAATTTTGACCTTCGATATCTCGGCTCTGGAAGGGTCTAGAGCCTCCATTTTTGCGCGTTGGTCGAAGTCTCGTGGCCCTCTGTCAGAATCCAGAGTTTCAAGAAGATCGGAGGGGGTCAAAATTTCGGCCAAAAAAAAAAATGACAGTGTTACCCCTTATGTTTTTTTTTCAGGTCCAAATTTTGACCTTCGATATCTCGGCTCTGGAAGGGTCTAGAGCCGCAATTTTTGCGCGTTGGTCGAAGTCTCGTGGCCCTCTGTCAGAATCCAGAGTTTCAAGAAGATCGGAGGGGGTCAAAATTTCGGCCAAAAAAAAAAAAATGACAGTGTTACCCCTTATGTTTTTTTTTCAGGTCCAAATTTTGACCTTCGATATCTCGGCTCTGGAAGGGTCTAGAGCCTCCATTTTTGCGCGTTGGTCGAAGTCTCATGGCCCTCTGTCAGAATCCAGAGTTTCAAGAAGATCGGAGGGGGTCAAAATTTCGGCCAAAAAAAAAAATGACAGTGTTACCCCTTATGTTTTTTTTTCAGGTCCAAATTTTGACCTTCAATATCTCGGCTCTGGAAGGGTCTAGAGCCGCAATTTTTGCGCGTTGGTCGAAGTCTCGTGGCCCTCTGTCAGAATCCAGAGTTTCAAGAAGATCGGAGGGGGTCAAAATTTCGGCCAAAAAAAAAAAATGACAGTGTTACCCCTTATGTTTTTTTTTCAGGTCCAAATTTTGACCTTCGATATCTCGGCTCTGGAAGGGTCTAGAGCCTCCATTTTTGCGCGTTGGTCGAAGTCTCGTGGCCCTCTGTCAGAATCCAGAGTTTCAAGAAGATCGGAGGGGGTCAAAATTTCGGCCAAAAAAAAAAATGACAGTGTTACCCCTTATGTTTTTTTTTTCAGGTCCAAATTTTGACCTTCGATATCTCGGCTCTGGAAGGGTCTAGAGCCTCCATTTTTGCGCGTTGGTCGAAGTCTCGTGGCCCTCTGTCAGAATCCAGAGTTTCAAGAAGATCGGAGGGGGTCAAAATTTCGGCCAAAAAAAAAAAAATGACAGTGTTACCCCTTATGTTTTTTTTTCAGGTCCAAATTTTGACCTTCGATATCTCGGCTCTGGAAGGGTCTAGAGCCTCCATTTTTGCGCGTTGGTCGAAGTCTCGTGGCCCTCTGTCAGAATCCAGAGTTTCAAGAAGATCGGAGGGGGTCAAAATTTCGGCCCCCCAAAAAAAATGACAGTGTTACCCCTTATGTTTTTTTTTCAGGTCCAAATTTTGACCTTCGATATCTCGGCTCTGGAAGGGTCTAGAGCCGCAATTTTTGCGCGTTGGTCGAAGTCTCGTGGCCCTCTGTCAGAATCCAGAGTTTCAAGAAGATCGGAGGGGGTCAAAATTTCGGCCAAAAAAAAAAAATGACAGTGTTACCCCTTATGTTTTTTTTTCAGGTCCAAATTTTGACCTTCGATATCTCGGCTCTGGAAGGGTCTAGAGCCTCCATTTTTGCGCGTTGGTCGAAGTCTCGTGGCCCTCTGTCAGAATCCAGAGTTTCAAGAAGATCGGAGGGGGTCAAAATTTCGGCCAAAAAAAAAAAATGACAGTGTTACCCCTTATGTTTTTTTTTCAGGTCCAAATTTTGACCTTCGATATCTCGGCTCTGGAAGGGTCTAGAGCCTCCATTTTTGCGCGTTGGTCGAAGTCTCGTGGCCCTCTGTCAGAATCCAGAGTTTCAAGAAGATCGGAGGGGGTCAAAATTTCGGCCAAAAAAAAAATGACAGTGTTACCCCTTATGTTTTTTTTTTCAGGTCCAAATTTTGACCTTCGATATCTCGGCTCTGGAAGGGTCTAGAGCCTCCATTTTTGCGCGTTGGTCGAAGTCTCGTGGCCCTCTGTCAGAATCCAGAGTTTCAAGAAGATCGGAGGGGGTCAAAATTTTGGCCAAAAAAAAAAAATGACAGTGTTACCCCTTATGTTTTTTTTTCAGGTCCAAATTTTGACCTTCGATATCTCGGCTCTGGAAGGGTCTAGAGCCTCCATTTTTGCGCGTTGGTCGAAGTCTCGTGGCCCTCTGTCAGAATCCAGAGTTTCAAGAAGATCGGAGGGGGTCAAAATTTCGGCCAAAAAAAAAAATGACAGTGTTACCCCTTATGTTTTTTTTTCAGGTCCAAATTTTGACCTTCGATATCTCGGCTCTGGAAGGGTCTAGAGCCGCAATTTTTGCGCGTTGGTCGAAGTCTCGTGGCCCTCTGTCAGAATCCAGAGTTTCAAGAAGATCGGAGGGGGTCAAAATTTCGGCCAAAAAAAAAAAATGACAGTGTTACCCCTTATGTTTTTTTTTCAGGTCCAAATTTTGACCTTCGATATCTCGGCTCTGGAAGGGTCTAGAGCCTCCATTTTTGCGCGTTGGTCGAAGTCTCATGGCCCTCTGTCAGAATCCAGAGTTTCAAGAAGATCGGAGGGGGTCAAAATTTCGGCCAAAAAAAAAAATGACAGTGTTACCCCTTATGTTTTTTTTCAGGTCCAAATTTTGACCTTCGATATCTCGGCTCTGGAAGGGTCTAGAGCCGCAATTTTTGCGCGTTGGTCGAAGTCTCGTGGCCCTCTGTCAGAATCCAGAGTTTCAAGAAGATCGGAGGCGGTCAAAATTTCGGCCAAGAAAAAAAATGACAGTGTTACCCCTTATGTTTTTTTTTCAGGTCCAAATTTTGACCTTCGATATCTCGGCTCTGGAAGGGTCTAGAGCCTCCATTTTTGCGCGTTGGTCGAAGTCTCGTGGCCCTCTGTCAGAATCCAGAGTTTCAAGAAGATCGGAGGGGGTCAAAATTTCGGCCAAAAAAAAAAAATGACAGTGTTACCCCTTATGTTTTTTTTTCAGGTCCAAATTTTGACCTTCGATATCTCGGCTCTGGAAGGGTCTAGAGCCTCCATTTTTGCGCGTTGGTCGAAGTCTCGTGGCCCTCTGTCAGAATCCAGAGTTTCAAGAAGATCGGAGGGGGTCAAAATTTCGGCCAAAAAAAAAAAAGACAGTGTTACCCCTTATGTTTTTTTTTCAGGTCCAAATTTTGACCTTCGATATCTCGGCTCTGGAAGGGTCTAGAGCCTCCATTTTTGCGCCTTGGTCGAAGTCTCGTGGCCCTCTGTCAGAATCCAGAGTTTCAAGAAGATCGGAGGGGGTCAAAATTTCGGCCAAAAAAAAAAATGACAGTGTTACCCCTTATGTTTTTTTTTCAGGTCCAAATTTTGACCTTCGATATCTCGGCTCTGGAAGGGTCTAGAGCCTCCATTTTTGCGCGTTGGTCGAAGTCTCGTGGCCCTCTGTCAGAATCCAGAGTTTCAAGAAGATCGGAGGGGGTCAAAATTTCGGCCAAAAAAAAAAAAATGACAGTGTTACCCCTTATGTTTTTTTTTTTGGCCGAAATTTTGACCCCCTCCGATCTTCTTGAAATTCTGGATTCTGACAGAGGGCCACGAGACTTCGACCAACGCGCAAAAATTGCGGCTCTAGACCCTTCCAGAGCCGAGATATCGAAGGTCAAAATTTGGACCTGAAAAAAAAACATAAGGGGTAACACTGTCATTTTTTTTTTTTGGCCGAAATTTTGACCCCCTCCGATCTTCTTGAAACTCTGGATTCTGACAGAGGGCCACGAGACTTCGACCAACGCGCAAAAATTGCGGCTCTAGACAATTCCAGAGCCGAGATATCGAAGGTCAAAATTTGGACCTGAAAAAAAAACATAAGGGGTAACACTGTCATTTTTTTTTTGGCCGAAATTTTGACCCCCTCCGATCTTCTTGAAACTCTGGATTCTGACAGAGGGCCACGAGACTTCGACCAACGCGCAAAAATTACGGCTCTAGACCCTTCCAGAGCCGAGATATCGAAGGTCAAAATTTGGACCTGAAAAAAAAACATAAGGGGTAACACTGTCATTTTTTTTTTTTGGCCGAAATTTTGACCCCCTCCGATCTTCTTGAAACTCTGGATTCTGACAGAGGGCCACGAGACTTCGACCAACGCGCAAAAATGGAGGCTCTAGACCCTTCTAGAGCCGAGATATCGAAGGTCAAAATTTGGACCTGAAAAAAAAACATAAGGGGTAACACTGTCATTCTTTTTTTTGGCCGAAATTTTGACCCCCTCCGATCTTCTTGAAACTCTGCATTCTGACAGAGGGCCACGAGACTTCGACCAACGCGCAAAAATTGCGGCTCTAGACCCTTCCAGAGCCGAGATATCGAAGGTCAAAATTTGGACCTGAAAAAAAAAACATAAGGGGTAACACTGTCATTTTTTTTTTGGCCGAAATTTTGACCCCCTCCGATCTTCTTGAAACTCTGGATTCTGACAGAGGGCCACGAGACTTCGACCAACGCGCAAAAATGGAGGCTCTAGACCCTTCCAGAGGCGAGATATCGAAGGTCAAAATTTGGACCTGAAAAAAAAACATAAGGGGTAACACTGTCATTTTTTTTTTTTTTGGCCGAAATTTTGACCCCCTCCGATCTTCTTGAAACTCTGGATTCTGACAGAGGGCCACGAGACTTCGACCAACGCGCAAAAATTGCGGCTCTAGACCCTTCCAGAGCCGAGATATCGAAGGTCAAAATTTGGACCTGAAAAAAAAACATAAGGGGTAACACTGTCATTTTTTTTTTGGCCGAAATTTTGACCCCCTCCGATCTTCTTGAAACTCTGGATTCTGACAGAGGGCCACGAGACTTCGACCAACGCGCAAAAATTGCGGCTCTAGACCCTTCCAGAGCCGAGATATCGAAGGTCAAAATTTGGACCTGAAAAAAAACATAAGGGGTAACATTGTCATTTTTTTTTTTGGCCGAAATTTTGACCCCGTCCGATCTTCTTGAAACTCTGGATTCTGACAGAGGGCCACGAGACTTCGACCAACGCGCAAAAATTGCGGCTCTAGACCCTTCCAGAGCCGAGATATCGAAGGTCAAAATTTGGACCTGAAAAAAAAAACATAAGGGGTAACACTGTCATTTTTTTTTTTTGGCCGAAATTTTGACCCCCTCCGATCTTCTTGAAACTCTGGATTCTGACAGAGGGCCACGAGACTTCGACCAACGGGCAAAAATGGAGGCTCTAGACCCTTCTAGAGCCGAGATATCGAAGGTCAAAATTTGGACCTGAAAAAAAAACATAAGGGGTAACACTGTCATTTTTTTTTTGGCCGAAATTTTGACCCCCTCCGATCTTCTTGAAACTCTGCATTCTGACAGAGGGCCACGAGACTTCGACCAACGCGCAAAAATGGAGGCTCTAGACCCTTCCAGAGCCGAGATATCGAAGGTCAAAATTTGGACCTGAAAAAAAAACATAAGGGGTAACACTGTCATTTTTTTTTTGGCCGAAATTTTGACCCCCTCCGATCTTCTTGAAACTCTGGATTCTGACAGAGGGCCACGAGACTTCGACCAACGCGCAAAAATGGAGGCTCTAGACCCTTCCAGAGCCGAGATATCGAAGGTCAAAATTTGGACCTGAAAAAAAAAACATAAGGGGTAACACTGTCATTTTTTTTTTTTGGCCGAAATTTTGACCCCCTCCGATCTTCTTGAAACTCTGGATTCTGACAGAGGGCCACGAGACTTCGACCAACGCGCAAAAATTGCGGCTCTAGACAATTCCAGAGCCGAGATATCGAAGGTCAAAATTTGGACCTGAAAAAAAAACATAAGGGGTAACACTGTCATTTTTTTTTTTTTTGGCCGAAATTTTGACCCCCTCCGATCTTCTTGAAACTCTGGATTCTGACAGAGGGCCACGAGACTTCGACCAACGCGCAAAAATGGAGGCTCTAGACCCTTCCAGAGCCTAGATATCGAAGGTCAAAATTTGGACCTGAAAAAAAAAACATAAGGGGTAACACTGTCATTTTTTTTTTTTGGCCGAAATTTTGACCCCCTCCGATCTTCTTGAAACTCTGGATTCTGACAGAGGGCCACGAGACTTCGACCAACGCGCAAAAATTGCGGCTCTAGACCCTTCCAGAGCCGAGATATCGAAGGTCAAAATTTGGACCTGAAAAAAAAACATAAGGGGTAACACTGTCATTTTTTTTTTGGCCGAAATTTTGACCCCCTCCGATCTTCTTGAAACTCTGGATTCTGACAGAGGGCCACGAGACTTCGACCAACGCGCAAAAATTGCGGCTCTAGACCCTTCCAGAGCCGAGATATCGAAGGTCAAAATTTGGACCTGAAAAAAAAACATAAGGGGTAACACTGTCATTTTTTTTTTTGGACGAAATTTTGACCCCCTCCGATCTTCTTGAAACTCTGGATTCTGACAGAGGGCCACGAGACTTCGACCAACGCGCAAAAATTGCGGCTCTAGACCCTTCCAGAGCCGAGATATCGAAGGTCAAAATTTGGACCTGAAAAAAAACATAAGGGGTAACATTGTCATTTTTTTTTTTGGCCGAAATTTTGACCCCGTCCGATCTTCTTGAAACTCTGGATTCTGACAGAGGGCCACGAGACTTCGACCAACGCGCAAAAATTGCGGCTCTAGACCCTTCCAGAGCCGAGATATCGAAGGTCAAAATTTGGACCTAAAAAAAAAAACATAAGGGGTAACACTGTCATTTTTTTTTTTGGCCGAAATTTTGACCCCCTCAGATCTTCGTGAAACTCTGGATTCTGACAGAGGGCCACGAGACTTCGACCAACGCGCAAAAATGGAGGCTCTAGACCCTTCCAGAGCCGAGATATCGAAGGTCAAAATTTGGACCTGAAAAAAAAACATAAGGGGTAACACTGTCATTTTTTTTTTTTGGCCGAAATTTTGACCCCCTCCGATCTTCTTGAAACTCTGGATTCTGACAGAGGGCCACGAGACTTCGACCAACGCGCAAAATTTGCGGCTCTAGACCCTTCCAGAGCCGAGATATCGAAGGTCAAAATTTGGACCTGAAAAAAAAAACATAAGGGGTAACACTGTCATTTTTTTTTTGGCCGAAATTTTGACCCCCTCCGATCTTCTTGAAACTCTGGATTCTGACAGAGGGCCACGAGACTTCGACCAACGCGCAAAAATTGCGGCTCTAGACCCTTCCAGAGCCGAGATATCGAAGGTCAAAATTTGGACCTAAAAAAAAAACATAAGGGGTAACACTGTCATTTTTTTTTTTTGGCCGAAATTTTGACCCCCTCCGATCTTCTTGAAACTCTGGATTCTGACAGAGGGCCACAAGACTTCGACCAACGCGCAAAAATGGAGGCTCTAGACCCTTCCAGAGCCGAGATATCGAAGGTCAAAATTTGGACCTGAAAAAAAAACATAAGGGGTAACACTGTCATTTTTTTTTTTTTGGCCGAAATTTTGACCCCCTCCGATCTTCTTGAAACTCTGGATTCTGACAGAGGGCCACGAGACTTCGACCAACGCACAAAATTTGCGGCTCTAGACCCTTCCAGAGCCGAGATATCGAAGGTCAAAATTTGGACCTGAAAAAAAAACATAAGGGGTAACACTGTCATTTTTTTTTTTTGGCCGAAATTTTGACCCCCTCCGATCTTCTTGAAACTCTGGATTCTGACAGAGGGCCACGAGACTTCGACCAACGCGCAAAAATGGAGGCTCTAGACCCTTCTAGAGCCGAGATATCGAAGGTCAAAATTTGGACCTGAAAAAAAAACATAAGGGGTAACACTGTCATTTTTTTTTTTTGGCCGAAATTTTGACCCCCTCCGATCTTCTTGAAACTCTGCATTCTGACAGAGGGCCACGAGACTTCGACCAACGCGCAAAAATTGCGGCTCTAGACCCTTCCAGAGCCGAGATATCGAAGGTCAAAATTTGGACCTGAAAAAAAAAACATAAGGGGTAACACTGTCATTTTTTTTTTGGCCGAAATTTTGACCCCCTCCGATCTTCTTGAAACTCTGGATTCTGACAGAGGGCCACGAGACTTCGACCAACGCGCAAAAATGGAGGCTCTAGACCCTTCCAGAGGCGAGATATCGAAGGTCAAAATTTGGACCTGAAAAAAAAACATAAGGGGTAACACTGTCATTTTTTTTTTTTTTGGCCGAAATTTTTACCCCCTCCGATCTTCTTGAAACTCTGGATTCTGACAGAGGGCCACGAGACTTCGACCAACGCGCAAAAATTGCGGCTCTAGACCCTTCCAGAGCCGAGATATCGAAGGTCAAAATTTGGACCTGAAAAAAAAACATAAGGGGTAACACTGTCATTTTTTTTTTTTGGCCGAAATTTTGACCCCCTCCGATCTTCTTGAAACTCTGGATTCTGACAGAGGGCCACGAGACTTCGACCAACGCGCAAAAATTGCGGCTCTAGACAATTCCAGAGCCGAGATATCGAAGGTCAAAATTTGGACCTGAAAAAAAAACATAAGGGGTAACACTGTCATTTTTTTTTTTGGCCGAAATTTTGACCCCCTCCGATCTTCTTGAAACTCTGGATTCTGACAGAGGGCCACGAGACTTCGACCAACGCGCAAAAATTACGGCTCTAGACCCTTCCAGAGCCGAGATATCGAAGGTCAAAATTTGGACCTGAAAAAAAAACATAAGGGGTAACACTGTCATTTTTTTTTTTTTGGCCGAAATTTTGACCCCCTCCGATCTTCTTGAAACTCTGGATTCTGACAGAGGGCCACGAGACTTCGACCAACGCGCAAAAATGGAGGCTCTAGACCCTTCTAGAGCCGAGATATCGAAGGTCAAAATTTGGACCTGAAAAAAAAACATAAGGGGTAACACTGTCATTCTTTTTTTTGGCCGAAATTTTGACCCCCTCCGATCTTCTTGAAACTCTGCATTCTGACAGAGGGCCACGAGACTTCGACCAACGCGCAAAAATTGCGGCTCTAGACCCTTCCAGAGCCGAGATATCGAAGGTCAAAATTTGGACCTGAAAAAAAAAACATAAGGGGTAACACTGTCATTTTTTTTTTGGCCGAAATTTTGACCCCCTCCGATCTTCTTGAAACTCTGGATTCTGACAGAGGGCCACGAGACTTCGACCAACGCGCAAAAATGGAGGCTCTAGACCCTTCCAGAGGCGAGATATCGAAGGTCAAAATTTGGACCTGAAAAAAAAACATAAGGGGTAACACTGTCATTTTTTTTTTTTTTTGGCCGAAATTTTGACCCCCTCCGATCTTCTTGAAACTCTGGATTCTGACAGAGGGCCACGAGACTTCGACCAACGCGCAAAAATTGCGGCTCTAGACCCTTCCAGAGCCGAGATATCGAAGGTCAAAATTTGGACCTGAAAAAAAAACATAAGGGGTAACACTGTCATTTTTTTTTTGGCCGAAATTTTGACCCCCTCCGATCTTCTTGAAACTCTGGATTCTGACAGAGGGCCACGAGACTTCGACCAACGCGCAAAAATTGCGGCTCTAGACCCTTCCAGAGCCGAGATATCGAAGGTCAAAATTTGGACCTGAAAAAAAAACATAAGGGGTAACACTGTCATTTTTTTTTTTGGCCGAAATTTTGACCCCCTCCGATCTTCTTGAAACTCTGGATTCTGACAGAGGGCCACGAGACTTCGACCAACGCGCAAAAATTGCGGCTCTAGACCCTTCCAGAGCCGAGATATCGAAGGTCAAAATTTGGACCTGAAAAAAAACATAAGGGGTAACATTGTCATTTTTTTTTTTGGCCGAAATTTTGACCCCGTCCGATCTTCTTGAAACTCAGGATTCTGACAGAGGGCCACGAGACTTCGACCAACACGCAAAAATTGCGGCTCTAGACCCTTCCAGAGCCGAGATATCGAAGGTCAAAATTTGGACCTGAAAAAAAAACATAAGGGGTAACACTGTCATTTTTTTTTTTTGGCCGAAATTTTGACCCCCTCCGATCTTCTTGAAACTCTGGATTCTGACAGAGGGCCACGAGACTTCGACCAACGCGCAAAAATGGAGGCTCTAGACCCTTCTAGAGCCGAGATATCGAAGGTCAAAATTTGGACCTGAAAAAAAAACATAAGGGGTAACACTGTCATTTTTTTTTTGGCCGAAATTTTGACCCCCTCCGATCTTCTTGAAACTCTGCATTCTGACAGAGGGCCACGAGACTTCGACCAACGCGCAAAAATGGAGGCTCTAGACCCTTCCAGAGCCGAGATATCGAAGGTCAAAATTTGGACCTGAAAAAAAAACATAAGGGGTAACACTGTAATTTTTTTTTGGCCGAAATTTTGACCCCCTCCGATCTTCTTGAAACTCTGGATTCTGACAGAGGGCCACGAGACTTCGACCAACGCGCAAAAATGGAGGCTCTAGACCCTTCCAGAGCCGAGATATCGAAGGTCAAAATTTGGACCTGAAAAAAAAAACATAAGGGGTAACACTGTCATTTTTTTTTTTTTGGCCGAAATTTTGACCCCCTCCGATCTTCTTGAAACTCTGGATTCTGACAGAGGGCCACGAGACTTCGACCAACGCGCAAAAATTGCGGCTCTAGACAATTCCAGAGCCGAGATATCGAAGGTCAAAATTTGGACCTGAAAAAAAAACATAAGGGGTAACACTGTAATTTTTTTTTTTTTTGGCCGAAATTTTGACCCCCTCCGATCTTCTTGAAACTCTGGATTCTGACAGAGGGCCACGAGACTTCGACCAACGCGCAAAAATGGAGGCTCTAGACCCTTCCAGAGCCTAGATATCGAAGGTCAAAATTTGGACCTGAAAAAAAAAACATAAGGGGTAACACTGTCATTTTTTTTTTTTGGCCGAAATTTTGACCCCCTCCGATCTTCTTGAAACTCTGGATTCTGACAGAGGGCCACGAGACTTCGACCAACGCGCAAAAATTGCGGCTCTAAACCCTTCCAGAGCCGAGATATCGAAGGTCAAAATTTGGACCTGAAAAAAAAACATAAGGGGTAACACTGTCATTTTTTTTTTGGCCGAAATTTTGACCCCCTCCGATCTTCTTGAAACTCTGGATTCTGACAGAGGGCCACGAGACTTCGACCAACGCGCAAAAATTGCGGCTCTAGACCCTTCCAGAGCCGAGATATCGAAGGTCAAAATTTGGACCTGAAAAAAAAACATAAGGGGTAACACTGTCATTTTTTTTTTGGCCGAAATTTTGACCCCCTCCGATCTTCTTGAAACTCTGGATTCTGACAGAGGGCCACGAGACTTCGACCAACGCGCAAAAATTGCGGCTCTAGACCCTTCCAGAGCCGAGATATCGAAGGTCAAAATTTGGACCTGAAAAAAAACATAAGGGGTAACATTGTCATTTTTTTTTTGGCCGAAATTTTGACCCCGTCCGATCTTCTTGAAACTCTGGATTCTGACAGAGGGCCACGAGACTTCGACCAACGCGCAAAAATTGCGGCTCTAGACCCTTCCAGAGCCGAGATATCGAAGGTCAAAATTTGGACCTAAAAAAAAAAACATAAGGGGTAACACTGTCATTTTTTTTTTTGGCCGAAATTTTGACCCCCTCAGATCTTCGTGAAACTCTGGATTCTGACAGAGGGCCACGAGACTTCGACCAACGCGCAAAAATGGAGGCTCTAGACCCTTCCAGAGCCGAGATATCGAAGGTCAAAATTTGGACCTGAAAAAAAAACATAAGGGGTAACACTGTCATTTTTTTTTTTTGGCCGAAATTTTGACCCCCTCCGATCTTCTTGAAACTCTGGATTCTGACAGAGGGCCACGAGACTTCGACCAACGCGCAAAATTTGCGGCTCTAGACCCTTCCAGAGCCGAGATATCGAAGGTCAAAATTTGGACCTGAAAAAAAAAACATAAGGGGTAACACTGTCATTTTTTTTTTGGCCGAAATTTTGACCCCCTCCGATCTTCTTGAAACTCTGGATTCTGACAGAGGGCCACGAGACTTCGACCAACGCGCAAAAATTGCGGCTCTAGACCCTTCCAGAGCCGAGATATCGAAGGTCAAAATTTGGACCTAAAAAAAAAACATAAGGGGTAACACTGTCATTTTTTTTTTTTGGCCGAAATTTTGACCCCCTCCGATCTTCTTGAAACTCTGGATTCTGACAGAGGGCCACGAGACTTCGACCAACGCGCAAAAATGGAGGCTCTAGACCCTTCCAGAGCCGAGATATCGAAGGTCAAAATTTGGACCTGAAAAAAAAACATAAGGGGTAACACTGTCATTTTTTTTTTTTTTGGCCGAAATTTTGACCCCCTCCGATCTTCTTGAAACTCTGGATTCTGACAGAGGGCCACGAGACTTCGACCAACGCGCAAAATTTGCGGCTCTAGACCCTTCCAGAGCCGAGATATCGAAGGTCAAAATTTGGACCTGAAAAAAAAACATAAGGGGTAACACTGTCATTTTTTTTTTTTTGGCCGAAATTTTGACCCCCTCCGATCTTCTTGAAACTCTGGATTCTGACAGAGGGCCACGAGACTTCGACCAACGCGCAAAAATGGAGGCTCTAGACCCTTCTAGAGCCGAGATATCGAAGGTCAAAATTTGGACCTGAAAAAAAAACATAAGGGGTAACACTGTCATTTTTTTTTTTTGGCCAAAATTTTGACCCCCTCCGATCTTCTTGAAACTCTGGATTCTGACAGAGGGCCACGAGACTTCGACCAACGCGCAAAAATGGAGGCTCTAGACCCTTCCAGAGCCGAGATATCGAAGGTCAAAATTTGGACCTGAAAAAAAAAACATAAGGGGTAACACTGTCATTTTTTTTTTTTTGGCCGAAATTTTGACCCCCTCCGATCTTCTTGAAACTCTGGATTCTGACAGAGGGCCACGAGACTTCGACCAACGCGCAAAAATTGCGGCTCTAGACAATTCCAGAGCCGAGATATCGAAGGTCAAAATTTGGACCTGAAAAAAAAACATAAGGGGTAACACTGTCATTTTTTTTTTTTTTTGGCCGAAATTTTGACCCCCTCCGATCTTCTTGAAACTCTGGATTCTGACAGAGGGCCACGAGACTTCGACCAACGCGCAAAAATGGAGGCTCTAGACCCTTCCAGAGCCTAGATATCGAAGGTCAAAATTTGGACCTGAAAAAAAAAACATAAGGGGTAACACTGTCATTTTTTTTTTTTGGCCGAAATTTTGACCCCCTCCGATCTTCTTGAAACTCTGGATTCTGACAGAGGGCCACGAGACTTCGACCAACGCGCAAAAATTGCGGCTCTAAACCCTTCCAGAGCCGAGATATCGAAGGTCAAAATTTGGACCTGAAAAAAAAACATAAGGGGTAACACTGTCATTTTTTTTTTGGCCGAAATTTTGACCCCCTCCGATCTTCTTGAAACTCTGGATTCTGACAGAGGGCCACGAGACTTCGACCAACGCGCAAAAATTGCGGCTCTAGACCCTTCCAGAGCCGAGATATCGAAGGTCAAAATTTGGACCTGAAAAAAAAACATAAGGGGTAACACTGTCATTTTTTTTTTGGCCGAAATTTTGACCCCCTCCGATCTTCTTGAAACTCTGGATTCTGACAGAGGGCCACGAGACTTCGACCAACGCGCAAAAATTGCGGCTCTAGACCCTTCCAGAGCCGAGATATCGAAGGTCAAAATTTGGACCTGAAAAAAAACATAAGGGGTAACATTGTCATTTTTTTTTTTGGCCGAAATTTTGACCCCGTCCGATCTTCTTGAAACTCTGGATTCTGACAGAGGGCCACGAGACTTCGACCAACGCGCAAAAATTGCGGCTCTAGACCCTTCCAGAGCCGAGATATCGAAGGTCAAAATTTGGACCTAAAAAAAAAACATAAGGGGTAACACTGTCATTTTTTTTTTTGGCCGAAATTTTGACCCCCTCAGATCTTCGTGAAACTCTGGATTCTGACAGAGGGCCACGAGACTTCGACCAACGCGCAAAAATGGAGGCTCTAGACCCTTCCAGAGCCGAGATATCGAAGGTCAAAATTTGGACCTGAAAAAAAAACATAAGGGGTAACACTGTCATTTTTTTTTTTTGGCCGAAATTTTGACCCCCTCCGATCTTCTTGAAACTCTGGATTCTGACAGAGGGCCACGAGACTTCGACCAACGCGCAAAATTTGCGGCTCTAGACCCTTCCAGAGCCGAGATATCGAAGGTCAAAATTTGGACCTGAAAAAAAAAACATAAGGGGTAACACTGTCATTTTTTTTTTGGCCGAAATTTTGACCCCCTCCGATCTTCTTGAAACTCTGGATTCTGACAGAGGGCCACGAGACTTCGACCAACGCGCAAAAATTGCGGCTCTAGACCCTTCCAGAGCCGAGATATCGAAGGTCAAAATTTGGACCTAAAAAAAAAACATAAGGGGTAACACTGTCATTTTTTTTTTTTGGCCGAAATTTTGACCCCCTCCGATCTTCTTGAAACTCTGGATTCTGACAGAGGGCCACGAGACTTCGACCAACGCGCAAAAATGGAGGCTCTAGACCCTTCCAGAGCCGAGATATCGAAGGTCAAAATTTGGACCTGAAAAAAAAACATAAGGGGTAACACTGTCATTTTTTTTTTTTTTGGCCGAAATTTTGACCCCCTCCGATCTTCTTGAAACTCTGGATTCTGACAGAGGGCCACGAGACTTCGACCAACGCGCAAAATTTGCGGCTCTAGACCCTTCCAGAGCCGAGATATCGAAGGTCAAAATTTGGACCTGAAAAAAAAACATAAGGGGTAACACTGTCATTTTTTTTTTTTTGGCCGAAATTTTGACCCCCTCCGATCTTCTTGAAACTCTGGATTCTGACAGAGGGCCACGAGACTTCGACCAACGCGCAAAAATGGAGGCTCTAGACCCTTCTAGAGCCGAGATATCGAAGGTCAAAATTTGGACCTGAAAAAAAAACATAAGGGGTAACACTGTCATTTTTTTTTTTTGGCCGAAATTTTGACCCCCTCCGATCTTCTTGAAACTCTGCATTCTGACAGAGGGCCACGAGACTTCGACCAACGCGCAAAAATTGCGGCTCTAGACCCTTCCAGAGCCGAGATATCGAAGGTCAAAATTTGGACCTGAAAAAAAAACATAAGGGGTAACACTGTCATTTTTTTTTTGGCCGAAATTTTGACCCCCTCCGATCTTCTTGAAACTCTGGATTCTGACAGAGGGCCACGAGACTTCGACCAACGCGCAAAAATTGCGGCTCTAGACCCTTCCAGAGCCGAGATATCGAAGGTCAAAATTTGGACCTAAAAAAAAAACATAAGGGGTAACACTGTCATTTTTTTTTTGGCCGAAATTTTGACCCCCTCAGATCTTCGTGAAACTCTGGATTCTGACAGAGGGCCACGAGACTTCGACCAACGCGCAAAAATTGCGGCTCTAGACCCTTCCAGAGCCGAGATATCGAAGGTCAAAATTTGGACCTGAAAAAAAAAACATAAGGGGTAACACTGTCATTTTTTTTTTGGCCGAAATTTTGACCCCCTCCGATCTTCTTGAAACTCTGGATTCTGACAGAGGGCCACGAGACTTCGACCAACGCGCAAAAATGGAGGCTCTAGACCCTTCCAGAGGCGAGATATCGAAGGTCAAAATTTGGACCTGAAAAAAAAACATAAGGGGTAACACTGTCATTTTTTTTTTTTTGGCCGAAATTTTGACCCCCTCCGATCTTCTTGAAACTCTGGATTCTGACAGAGGGCCACGAGACTTCGACCAACGCGCAAAAATTGCGGCTCTAGACCCTTCCAGAGCCGAGATATCGAAGGTCAAAATTTGGACCTGAAAAAAAAACATAAGGGGTAACACTGTCATTTTTTTTTTTTTGGCCGAAATTTTGACCCCCTCCGATCTTCTTGAAACTCTGGATTCTGACAGAGGGCCACGAGACTTCGACCAACGCGCAAAAATTGCGGCTCTAGACAATTCCAGAGCCGAGATATCGAAGGTCAAAATTTGGACCTGAAAAAAAAACATAAGGGGTAACACTGTCATTTTTTTTTTTGGCCGAAATTTTGACCCCCTCCGATCTTCTTGAAACTCTGGATTCTGACAGAGGGCCACGAGACTTCGACCAACGCGCAAAAATTACGGCTCTAGACCCTTCCAGAGCCGAGATATCGAAGGTCAAAATTTGGACCTGAAAAAAAAACATAAGGGGTAACACTGTCATTTTTTTTTTGGCCGAAATTTTGACCCCCTCCGATCTTCTTGAAACTCTGCATTCTGACAGAGGGCCACGAGACTTCGACCAACGCGCAAAAATGGAGGCTCTAGACCCTTCCAGAGCCGAGATATCGAAGGTCAAAATTTGGACCTGAAAAAAAAACATAAGGGGTAACACTGTCATTTTTTTTTGGCCGAAATTTTGACCCCCTCCGATCTTCTTGAAACTCTGGATTCTGACAGAGGGCCACGAGACTTCGACCAACGCGCAAAAATGGAGGCTCTAGACCCTTCCAGAGCCGAGATATCGAAGGTCAAAATTTGGACCTGAAAAAAAAAACATAAGGGGTAACACTGTCATTTTTTTTTTTTGGCCGAAATTTTGACCCCCTCCGATCTTCTTGAAACTCTGGATTCTGACAGAGGGCCACGAGACTTCGACCAACGCGCAAAAATTGCGGCTCTAGACAATTCCAGAGCCGAGATATCGAAGGTCAAAATTTGGACCTGAAAAAAAAACATAAGGGGTAACACTGTCATTTTTTTTTTTTTGGCCGAAATTTTGACCCCCTCCGATCTTCTTGAAACTCTGGATTCTGACAGAGGGCCACGAGACTTCGACCAACGCGCAAAAATGGAGGCTCTAGACCCTTCCAGAGCCTAGATATCGAAGGTCAAAATTTGGACCTGAAAAAAAAACATAAGGGGTAACACTGTCATTTTTTTTTTTTGGCCGAAATTTTGACCCCCTCCGATCTTCTTGAAACTCTGGATTCTAACAGAGGGCCACGAGACTTCGACCAACGCGCAAAAATTGCGGCTCTAAACCCTTCCAGAGCCGAGATATCGAAGGTCAAAATTTGGACCTGAAAAAAAAACATAAGGGGTAACACTGTCATTTTTTTTTTTGGCCGAAATTTTGACCCCCTCCGATCTTCTTGAAACTCTGGATTCTGACAGAGGGCCACGAGACTTCGACCAACGCGCAAAAATTGCGGCTCTAGACCCTTCCAGAGCCGAGATATCGAAGGTCAAAATTTGGACCTGAAAAAAAAACATAAGGGGTAACACTGTCATTTTTTTTTTGGCCGAAATTTTGACCCCCTCCGATCTTCTTGAAACTCTGGATTCTGACAGAGGGCCACGAGACTTCGACCAACGCGCAAAAATTGCGGCTCTAGACCCTTCCAGAGCCGAGATATCGAAGGTCAAAATTTGGACCTGAAAAAAAACATAAGGGGTAACATTGTCATTTTTTTTTTGGCCGAAATTTTGACCCCGTCCGATCTTCTTGAAACTCTGGATTCTGACAGAGGGCCACGAGACTTCGACCAACGCGCAAAAATTGCGGCTCTAGACCCTTCCAGAGCCGAGATATCGAAGGTCAAAATTTGGACCTAAAAAAAAAACATAAGGGGTAACACTGTCATTTTTTTTTTTGGCCGAAATTTTGACCCCCTCAGATCTTCGTGAAACTCTGGATTCTGACAGAGGGCCACGAGACTTCGACCAACGCGCAAAAATGGAGGCTCTAGACCCTTCCAGAGCCGAGATATCGAAGGTCAAAATTTGGACCTGAAAAAAAAACATAAGGGGTAACACTGTCATTTTTTTTTTTTTGGCCGAAATTTTGACCCCCTCCGATCTTCTTGAAACTCTGGATTCTGACAGAGGGCCACGAGACTTCGACCAACGCGCAAAAATGGAGGCTCTAGACCCTTCCAGAGCCTAGATATCGAAGGTCAAAATTTGGACCTGAAAAAAAAAACATAAGGGGTAACACTGTCATTTTTTTTTTTTTGGCCGAAATTTTGACCCCCTCCGATCTTCTTGAAACTCTGGATTCTGACAGAGGGCCACGAGACTTCGACCAACGCGCAAAAATTGCGGCTCTAAACCCTTCCAGAGCCGAGATATCGAAGGTCAAAATTTGGACCTGAAAAAAAAACATAAGGGGTAACACTGTCATTTTTTTTTGGCCGAAATTTTGACCCCCTCCGATCTTCTTGAAACTCTGGATTCTGACAGAGGGCCACGAGACTTCGACCAACGCGCAAAAATTGCGGCTCTAGACCCTTCCAGAGCCGAGATATCGAAGGTCAAAATTTGGACCTGAAAAAAAAACATAAGGGGTAACACTGTCATTTTTTTTTTGGCCGAAATTTTGACCCCCTCCGATCTTCTTGAAACTCTGGATTCTGACAGAGGGCCACGAGACTTCGACCAACGCGCAAAAATTGCGGCTCTAGACCCTTCCAGAGCCGAGATATCGAAGGTCAAAATTTGGACCTGAAAAAAAACATAAGGGGTAACATTGTCATTTTTTTTTTTTGGCCGAAATTTTGACCCCGTCCGATCTTCTTGAAACTCTGGATTCTGACAGAGGGCCACGAGACTTCGACCAACGCGCAAAAATTGCGGCTCTAGACCCTTCCAGAGCCGAGATATCGAAGGTCAAAATTTGGACCTAAAAAAAAAAACATAAGGGGTAACACTGTCATTTTTTTTTTGGCCGAAATTTTGACCCCCTCAGATCTTCGTGAAACTCTGGATTCTGACAGAGGGCCACGAGACTTCGACCAACGCGCAAAAATGGAGGCTCTAGACCCTTCCAGAGCCGAGATATCGAAGGTCAAAATTTGGACCTGAAAAAAAAACATAAGGGGTAACACTGTCATTTTTTTTTTTTGGCCGAAATTTTGACCCCCTCCGATCTTCTTGAAACTCTGGATTCTGACAGAGGGCCACGAGACTTCGACCAACGCGCAAAATTTGCGGCTCTAGACCCTTCCAGAGCCGAGATATCGAAGGTCAAAATTTGGACCTGAAAAAAAAAACATAAGGGGTAACACTGTCATTTTTTTTTTGGCCGAAATTTTGACCCCCTCCGATCTTCTTGAAACTCTGGATTCTGACAGAGGGCCACGAGACTTCGACCAACGCGCAAAAATTGCGGCTCTAGACCCTTCCAGAGCCGAGATATCGAAGGTCAAAATTTGGACCTAAAAAAAAAAACATAAGGGGTAACACTGTCATTTTTTTTTTTTGGCCGAAATTTTGACCCCCTCCGATCTTCTTGAAACTCTGGATTCTGACAGAGGGCCACGAGACTTCGACCAACGCGCAAAAATGGAGGCTCTAGACCCTTCCAGAGCCGAGATATCGAAGGTCAAAATTTGGACCTGAAAAAAAAACATAAGGGGTAACACTGTCATTTTTTTTTTTTTGGCCGAAATTTTGACCCCCTCCGATCTTCTTGAAACTCTGGATTCTGACAGAGGGCCACGAGACTTCGACCAACGCGCAAAATTTGCGGCTCTAGACCCTTCCAGAGCCGAGATATCGAAGGTCAAAATTTGGACCTGAAAAAAAAACATAAGGGGTAACACTGTCATTTTTTTTTTTTTGGCCGAAATTTTGACCCCCTCCGATCTTCTTGAAACTCTGGATTCTGACAGAGGGCCACGAGACTTCGACCAACGCGCAAAAATGGAGGCTCTAGACCCTTCTAGAGCCGAGATATCGAAGGTCAAAATTTGGACCTGAAAAAAAAACATAAGGGGTAACACTGTCATTTTTTTTTTTTGGCCGAAATTTTGACCCCCTCCGATCTTCTTGAAACTCTGCATTCTGACAGAGGGCCACGAGACTTCGACCAACGCGCAAAAATTGCGGCTCTAGACCCTTCCAGAGCCGAGATATCGAAGGTCAAAATTTGGACCTGAAAAAAAAACATAAGGGGTAACACTGTCATTTTTTTTTTGGCCGAAATTTTGACCCCCTCCGATCTTCTTGAAACTCTGGATTCTGACAGAGGGCCACGAGACTTCGACCAACGCGCAAAAATTGCGGCTCTAGACCCTTCCAGAGCCGAGATATCGAAGGTCAAAATTTGGACCTAAAAAAAAAACATAAGGGGTAACACTGTCATTTTTTTTTTGGCCGAAATTTTGACCCCCTCAGATCTTCGTGAAACTCTGGATTCTGACAGAGGGCCACGAGACTTCGACCAACGCGCAAAAATTGCGGCTCTAGACCCTTCCAGAGCCGAGATATCGAAGGTCAAAATTTGGACCTGAAAAAAAAAACATAAGGGGTAACACTGTCATTTTTTTTTGGCCGAAATTTTGACCCCCTCCGATCTTCTTGAAACTCTGGATTCTGACAGAGGGCCACGAGACTTCGACCAACGCGCAAAAATGGAGGCTCTAGACCCTTCCAGAGGCGAGATATCGAAGGTCAAAATTTGGACCTGAAAAAAAAACATAAGGGGTAACACTGTCATTTTTTTTTTTTTGGCCGAAATTTTGACCCCCTCCGATCTTCTTGAAACTCTGGATTCTGACAGAGGGCCACGAGACTTCGACCAACGCGCAAAAATTGCGGCTCTAGACCCTTCCAGAGCCGAGATATCGAAGGTCAAAATTTGGACCTGAAAAAAAAACATAAGGGGTAACACTGTCATTTTTTTTTTTTGGCCGAAATTTTGACCCCCTCCGATCTTCTTGAAACTCTGGATTCTGACAGAGGGCCACGAGACTTCGACCAACGCGCAAAAATTGCGGCTCTAGACAATTCCAGAGCCGAGATATCGAAGGTCAAAATTTGGACCTGAAAAAAAAACATAAGGGGTAACACTGTCATTTTTTTTTTTGGCCGAAATTTTGACCCCCTCCGATCTTCTTGAAACTCTGGATTCTGACAGAGGGCCACGAGACTTCGACCAACGCGCAAAAATTACGGCTCTAGACCCTTCCAGAGCCGAGATATCGAAGGTCAAAATTTGGACCTGAAAAAAAAACATAAGGGGTAACACTGTCATTTTTTTTTTTTGGCCGAAATTTTGACCCCCTCCGATCTTCTTGAAACTCTGGATTCTGACAGAGGGCCACGAGACTTCGACCAACGCGCAAAAATGGAGGCTCTAGACCCTTCTAGAGCCGAGATATCGAAGGTCAAAATTTGGACCTGAAAAAAAAACATAAGGGGTAACACTGTCATTCTTTTTTTTGGCCGAAATTTTGACCCCCTCCGATCTTCTTGAAACTCTGCATTCTGACAGAGGGCCACGAGACTTCGACCAACGCGCAAAAATTGCGGCTCTAGACCCTTCCAGAGCCGAGATATCGAAGGTCAAAATTTGGACCTGAAAAAAAAAACATAAGGGGTAACACTGTCATTTTTTTTTTGGCCGAAATTTTGACCCCCTCCGATCTTCTTGAAACTCTGGATTCTGACAGAGGGCCACGAGACTTCGACCAACGCGCAAAAATGGAGGCTCTAGACCCTTCCAGAGGCGAGATATCGAAGGTCAAAATTTGGACCTGAAAAAAAAACATAAGGGGTAACACTGTCATTTTTTTTTTTTTTGGCCGAAATTTTGACCCCCTCCGATCTTCTTGAAACTCTGGATTCTGACAGAGGGCCACGAGACTTCGACCAACGCGCAAAAATTGCGGCTCTAGACCCTTCCAGAGCCGAGATATCGAAGGTCAAAATTTGGACCTGAAAAAAAAACATAAGGGGTAACACTGTCATTTTTTTTTTGGCCGAAATTTTGACCCCCTCCGATCTTCTTGAAACTCTGGATTCTGACAGAGGGCCACGAGACTTCGACCAACGCGCAAAAATTGCGGCTCTAGACCCTTCCAGAGCCGAGATATCGAAGGTCAAAATTTGGACCTGAAAAAAAACATAAGGGGTAACATTGTCATTTTTTTTTTGGCCGAAATTTTGACCCCGTCCGATCTTCTTGAAACTCTGGATTCTGACAGAGGGCCACGAGACTTCGACCAACGCGCAAAAATTGCGGCTCTAGACCCTTCCAGAGCCGAGATATCGAAGGTCAAAATTTGGACCTGAAAAAAAAACATAAGGGGTAACACTGTCATTTTTTTTTTTGGCCGAAATTTTGACCCCCTCCGATCTTCTTGAAACTCTGGATTCTGACAGAGGGCCACGAGACTTCGACCAACGCGCAAAAATGGAGGCTCTAGACCCTTCTAGAGCCGAGATATCGAAGGTCAAAATTTGGACCTGAAAAAAAAACATAAGGGGTAACACTGTCATTTTTTTTTGGCCGAAATTTTGACCCCCTCCGATCTTCTTGAAACTCTGCATTCTGACAGAGGGCCACGAGACTTCGACCAACGCGCAAAAATGGAGGCTCTAGACCCTTCCAGAGCCGAGATATCGAAGGTCAAAATTTGGACCTGAAAAAAAAACATAAGGGGTAACACTGTCATTTTTTTTTGGCCGAAATTTTGACCCCCTCCGATCTTCTTGAAACTCTGGATTCTGACAGAGGGCCACGAGACTTCGACCAACGCGCAAAAATGGAGGCTCTAGACCCTTCCAGAGCCGAGATATCGAAGGTCAAAATTTGGACCTGAAAAAAAAAACATAAGGGGTAACACTGTCATTTTTTTTTTTTTGGCCGAAATTTTGACCCCCTCCGATCTTCTTGAAACTCTGGATTCTGACAGAGGGCCACGAGACTTCGACCAACGCGCAAAAATTGCGGCTCTAGACAATTCCAGAGCCGAGATATCGAAGGTCAAAATTTGGACCTGAAAAAAAAACATAAGGGGTAACACTGTCATTTTTTTTTTTTTTGGCCGAAATTTTGACCCCCTCCGATCTTCTTGAAACTCTGGATTCTGACAGAGGGCCACGAGACTTCGACCAACGCGCAAAAATGGAGGCTCTAGACCCTTCCAGAGCCTAGATATCGAAGGTCAAAATTTGGACCTGAAAAAAAAAACATAAGGGGTAACACTGTCATTTTTTTTTTTTTGGCCGAAATTTTGACCCCCTCCGATCTTCTTGAAACTCTGGATTCTAACAGAGGGCCACGAGACTTCGACCAACGCGCAAAAATTGCGGCTCTAAACCCTTCCAGAGCCGAGATATCGAAGGTCAAAATTTGGACCTGAAAAAAAAACATAAGGGGTAACACTGTCATTTTTTTTTTGGCCGAAATTTTGACCCCCTCCGATCTTCTTGAAACTCTGGATTCTGACAGAGGGCCACGAGACTTCGACCAACGCGCAAAAATTGCGGCTCTAGACCCTTCCAGAGCCGAGATATCGAAGGTCAAAATTTGGACCTGAAAAAAAAACATAAGGGGTAACACTGTCTTTTTTTTTTTGGCCGAAATTTTGACCCCCTCCGATCTTCTTGAAACTCTGGATTCTGACAGAGGGCCACGAGACTTCGACCAACGCGCAAAAATTGCGGCTCTAGACCCTTCCAGAGCCGAGATATCGAAGGTCAAAATTTGGACCTGAAAAAAAACATAAGGGGTAACATTGTCATTTTTTTTTTTGGCCGAAATTTTGACCCCGTCCGATCTTCTTGAAACTCTGGATTCTGACAGAGGGCCACGAGACTTCGACCAACGCGCAAAAATTGCGGCTCTAGACCCTTCCAGAGCCGAGATATCGAAGGTCAAAATTTGGACCTAAAAAAAAAAACATAAGGGGTAACACTGTCATTTTTTTTTTTGGCCGAAATTTTGACCCCCTCAGATCTTCGTGAAACTCTGGATTCTGACAGAGGGCCACGAGACTTCGACCAACGCGCAAAAATGGAGGCTCTAGACCCTTCCAGAGCCGAGATATCGAAGGTCAAAATTTGGACCTGAAAAAAAAACATAAGGGGTAACACTGTCATTTTTTTTTTTTGGCCGAAATTTTGACCCCCTCCGATCTTCTTGAAACTCTGGATTCTGACAGAGGGCCACGAGACTTCGACCAACGCGCAAAATTTGCGGCTCTAGACCCTTCCAGAGCCGAGATATCGAAGGTCAAAATTTGGACCTGAAAAAAAAAACATAAGGGGTAACACTGTCATTTTTTTTTTGGCCAAAATTTTGACCCCCTCCGATCTTCTTGAAACTCTGGATTCTGACAGAGGGCCACGAGACTTCGACCAACGCGCAAAAATTGCGGCTCTAGACCCTTCCAGAGCCGAGATATCGAAGGTCAAAATTTGGACCTAAAAAAAAAAACATAAGGGGTAACACTGTCATTTTTTTTTTTGGCCGAAATTTTGACCCCCTCCGATCTTCTTGAAACTCTGGATTCTGACAGAGGGCCACGAGACTTCGACCAACGCGCAAAAATGGAGGCTCTAGACCCTTCCAGAGCCGAGATATCGAAGGTCAAAATTTGGACCTGAAAAAAAAACATAAGGGGTAACACTGTCATTTTTTTTTTTTGGCCGAAATTTTGACCCCCTCCGATCTTCTTGAAACTCTGGATTCTGACAGAGGGCCACGAGACTTCGACCAACGCGCAAAATTTGCGGCTCTAGACCCTTCCAGAGCCGAGATATCGAAGGTCAAAATTTGGACCTGAAAAAAAAAACATAAGGGGTAGCACTGTCATTTTTTTTTTGGCCGAAATTTTGACCCCCTCCGATCTTCTTGAAACTCTGGATTCTGACAGAGGGCCACGAGACTTCGACCAACGCGCAAAAATTGCGGCTCTAGACCCTTCCAGAGCCGAGATATCGAAGGTCAAAATTTGGACCTGAAAAAAAAACATAAGGGGTAACACTGTCATTTTTTTTTTTTTTGGCCGAAATTTTGACCCCCTCCGATCTTCTTGAAACTCTGCATTCTGACAGAGGGCCACGAGACTTCGACCAACGCGCAAAAATTGCGGCTCTAGACCCTTCCAGAGCCGAGATATCGAAGGTCAAAATTTGGACCTGAAAAAAAAAACATAAGGGGTAACACTGTCATTTTTTTTTTGGCCGAAATTTTGACCCCCTCCGATCTTCTTGAAACTCTGGATTCTGACAGAGGGCCATGAGACTTCGACCAACGCGCAAAAATGGAGGCTCTAGACCCTTCCAGAGGCGAGATATCGAAGGTCAAAATTTGGACCTGAAAAAAAAACATAAGGGGTAATACTGTCATTTTTTTTTTTGGCCGAAATTTTGACCCCCTCCGATCTTCTTGAAACTCTGGATTCTGACAGAGGGCCACGAGACTTCGACCAACGCGCAAAAATGGAGGCTCTAGACCCTTCTAGAGCCGAGATATCGAAGGTCAAAATTTGGACCTGAAAAAAAAACATAAGGGGTAACACTGTCATTTTTTTTTTTTGGCCGAAATTTTGACCCCCTCCGATCTTCTTGAAACTCTGCATTCTGACAGAGGGCCACGAGACTTCGACCAACGCGCAAAAATTGCGGCTCTAGACCCTTCCAGAGCCGAGATATCGAAGGTCAAAATTTGGACCTGAAAAAAAAAACATAAGGGGTAACACTGTCATTTTTTTTTTGGCCGAAATTTTGACCCCCTCCGATCTTCTTGAAACTCTGGATTCTGACAGAGGGCCACGAGACTTCGACCAACGCGCAAAAATGGAGGCTCTAGACCCTTCCAGAGGCGAGATATCGAAGGTCAAAATTTGGACCTGAAAAAAAAACATAAGGGGTAACACTGTCATTTTTTTTTGGGCCGAAATTTTGACCCCCTCCGATCTTCTTGAAACTCTGGATTCTGACAGAGGGCCACGAGACTTCGACCAACGCGCAAAATTTGCGGCTCTAGACCCTTCCAGAGCCGAGATATCGAAGGTCAAAATTTGGACCTGAAAAAAAAACATAAGGGGTAACACTGTCATTTTTTTTTTTTGCCGAAATTTTGACCCCCTCCGATCTTCTTGAAACTCTGGATTCTGACAGAGGGCCACGAGACTTCGACCAACGCGCAAAAATTGCGGCTCTAGACCCTTCCAGAGCCGAGATATCGAAGGTCAAAATTTGGACCTGAAAAAAAAAAAACATAAGGGGTAACACTGTCATTTTTTTTTTTTTGGCCGAAATTTTGACCCCCTCCGATCTTCTTGAAACTCTGGATTCTGACAGAGGGCCACGAGACTTCGACCAACGCGCAAAAATGGAGGCTCTAGACCCTTCTAGAGCCGAGATATCGAAGGTCAAAATTTGGACCTGAAAAAAAAACATAAGGGGTAACACTGTCATTTTTTTTTTTGGCCAAAATTTTGACCCCCTCCGATCTTCTTGAAACTCTGCATTCTGACAGAGGGCCACGAGACTTCGACCAACGCGCAAAAATTGCGGCTCTAGACCCTTCCAGAGCCGAGATATCGAAGGTCAAAATTTGGACCTGAAAAAAAAAACATAAGGGGTAACACTGTCATTTTTTTTTTGGCCGAAATTTTGACCCCCTCCGATCTTCTTGAAACTCTGGATTCTGACAGAGGGCCACGAGACTTCGACCAACGCGCAAAAATGGAGGCTCTAGACCCTTCCAGAGCCGAGATATCGAAGGTCAAAATTTGGACCTGAAAAAAAACATAAGGGGTAACACTGTCATTTTTTTTTTTTTTTGGCCGAAATTTTGACCCCCTCCGATCTTCTTGAAACTCTGGATTCTGACAGAGGGCCACGAGACTTCGACCAACGCGCAAAAATTGCGGCTCTAGACCCTTCCAGAGCCGAGATATCGAAGGTCAAAATTTGGACCTGAAAAAAAAAACATAAGGGGTAACACTGTCATTTTTTTTGGGGGCCGAAATTTTGACCCCCTCCGATCTTCTTGAAACTCTGGATTCTGACAGAGGGCCACGAGACTTCGACCAACGCGCAAAAATTGCGGCTCTAGACAATTCCAGAGCCGAGATATCGAAGGTCAAAATTTGGACCTGAAAAAAAAACATAAGGGGTAACACTGTCATTTTTTTTTTTTGGCCGAAATTTTGACCCCTCCGATCTTCTTGAAACTCTGGATTCTGACAGAGGGCCACGAGACTTCGACCAACGCGCAAAAATTGCGGCTCTAGACCCTTCCAGAGCCGAGATATCGAAGGTCAAAATTTGGACCTGAAAAAAAAAACATAAGGGGTAACACTGTCATTTTTTTTTGGCCGAAATTTTGACCCCCTCAGATCTTCGTGAAACTCTGGATTCTGACAGAGGGCCACGAGACTTCGACCAACGCGCAAAAATGGAGGCTCTAGACCCTTCCAGAGCCGAGATATCGAAGGTCAAAATTTGGACCTGAAAAAAAAAACATAAGGGGTAACACTGTCATTTTTTTTTTTGGCTGAAATTTTGACCCCCTCCGATCTTCTTGAAACTCTGGATTCTGACAGAGGGCCACGAGACTTCGACCAACGCGCAAAAATTGCGGCTCTAGACCCTTCCAGAGCCGAGATATCGAAGGTCAAAATTTGGACCTGAAAAAAAAACATAAGGGGTAACACTGTCATTTTTTTTTTTTTGGCCGAAATTTTGACCCCCTCCGATCTTCTTGAAACTCTGGATTCTGACAGAGGGCCACGAGACTTCGACCAACGCGCAAAAATGGAGGCTCTAGACCCTTCTAGAGCCGAGATATCGAAGGTCAAAATTTGGACCTGAAAAAAAAACATAAGGGGTAACACTGTCATTTTTTTTTTTTGGCCGAAATTTTGACCCCCTCCGATCTTCTTGAAACTCTGCATTCTGACAGAGGGCCACGAGACTTCGACCAACGCGCAAAAATTGCGGCTCTAGACCCTTCCAGAGCCGAGATATCGAAGGTCAAAATTTGGACCTGAAAAAAAAACATAAGGGGTAACACTGTCATTTTTTTTTTGGCCGAAATTTTGACCCCCTCCGATCCTCTTGAAACTCTGGATTCTGACAGAGGGCCACGAGACTTCGACCAACGCGCAAAAATTGCGGCTCTAGACCCTTCCAGAGCCGAGATATCGAAGGTCAAAATTTGGACCTAAAAAAAAAACATAAGGGGTAACACTGTCATTTTTGTTTTTGGCCGAAATTTTGACCCCCTCAGATCTTCGTGAAACTCTGGATTCTGACAGAGGGCCACGAGACTTCGACCAACGCGCAAAAATGGAGGCTCTAGACCCTTCCAGAGCCGAGATATCGAAGGTCAAAATTTGGACCTGAAAAAAAAACATAAGGGGTAACACTGTCATTTTTTTTTTTTGGCCGAAATTTTGACCCCCTCCGATCTTCTTGAAACTCTGGATTCTGACAGAGGGCCACGAGACTTCGACCAACGCGCAAAATTTGCGGCTCTAGACCCTTCCAGAGCCGAGATATCGAAGGTCAAAATTTGGACCTGAAAAAAAAAACATAAGGGGTAACACTGTCATTTTTTTTTTGGCCGAAATTTTGACCCCCTCCGATCTTCTTGAAACTCTGGATTCTGACAGAGGGCCACGAGACTTCGACCAACGCGCAAAAATTGCGGCTCTAGACCCTTCCAGAGCCGAGATATCGAAGGTCAAAATTTGGACCTGAAAAAAAAAACATAAGGGGTAACACTGTCATTTTTTTTTTTTTGGCCGAAATTTTGACCCCCTCTGATCTTCTTGAAACTCTGGATTCTGACAGAGGGCCACGAGACTTCGACCAACGCGCAAAAATGGAGGCTCTAGACCCTTCCAGAGCCGAGATATCGAAGGTCAAAATTTGGACCTGAAAAAAAAACATAAGGGGTAACACTGTCATTTTTTTTTTTTGGCCGAAATTTTGACCCCCTCCGATCTTCTTGAAACTCTGGATTCTGACAGAGGGCCACGAGACTTCGACCAACGCGCAAAATTTGCGGCTCTAGACCCTTCCAGAGCCGAGATATCGAAGGTCAAAATTTGGACCTGAAAAAAAAAAACATAAGGGGTAGCACTGTCATTTTTTTTTTGGCCGAAATTTTGACCCCCTCCGATCTTCTTGAAACTCTGGATTCTGACAGAGGGCCACGAGACTTCGACCAACGCGCAAAAATTGCGGCTCTAGACCCTTCCAGAGCCGAGATATCGAAGGTCAAAATTTGGACCTGAAAAAAAAAACATAAGGGGTAACACTGTCATTTTTTTTTTTTTGGCTGAAATTTTGACCCCCTCCGATCTTCTTGAAACTCTGGATTCTGACAGAGGGCCACGAGACTTCGACCAACGCGCAAAAATGGAGGCTCTAGACCCTTCTAGAGCCGAGATATCGAAGGTCAAAATTTGGACCTGAAAAAAAAACATAAGGGGTAACACTGTCATTTTTTTTTTTTTGGCCGAAATTTTGACCCCCTCCGATCTTCTTGAAACTCTGCATTCTGACAGAGGGCCACGAGACTTCGACCAACGCGCAAAAATTGCGGCTCTAGACCCTTCCAGAGCCGAGATATCGAAGGTCAAAATTTGGACCTGAAAAAAAAAACATAAGGGGTAACACTGTCATTTTTTTTTTGGCCGAAATTTTGACCCCCTCCGATCTTCTTGAAACTCTGGATTCTGACAGAGGGCCACGAGACTTCGACCAACGCGCAAAAATGGAGGCTCTAGACCCTTCCAGAGCCGAGATATCGAAGGTCAAAATTTGGACCTGAAAAAAAAAAACATAAGGGGTAACACTGTCATTTTTTTTTTTTTTGGCTGAAATTTTGACCCCCTCCGATCTTCTTGAAACTCTGGATTCTGACAGAGGGCCACGAGACTTCGACCAACGCGCAAAATTTGCGGCTCTAGACCCTTCCAGAGCCGAGATATCGAAGGTCAAAATTTGGACCTGAAAAAAAAAAACATAAGGGGTAACACTGTCATTTTTTTTTTGGCCGAAATTTTGACCCCCTCCGATCTTCTTGAAACTCTGGATTCTGACAGAGGGCCACGAGACTTCGACCAACGCGCAAAAATTGCGGCTCTAGACCCTTCCAGAGCCGAGATATCGAAGGTCAAAATTTGGACCTGAAAAAAAAACATAAGGGGTAACACTGTCATTTTTTTTTTTGGCCGAAATTTTGACCCCCTCCGATCTTCTTGAAACTCTGGATTCTGACAGAGGGCCACGAGACTTCGACCAACGCGCAAAAATGGAGGCTCTAGACCCTTCTAGAGCCGAGATATCGAAGGTCAAAATTTGGACCTGAAAAAAAAACATAAGGGGTAACACTGTCATTTTTTTTTTTGGCCGAAATTTTGACCCCCTCCGATCTTCTTGAAACTCTGCATTCTGACAGAGGGCCACGAGACTTCGACCAACGCGCAAAAATTGCGGCTCTAGACCCTTCCAGAGCCGAGATATCGAAGGTCAAAATTTGGACCTGAAAAAAAAAATAAGGGGTAACACTGTCATTTTTTTTTTTGGCCGAAATTTTGACCCCCTCCGATCTTCTTGAAACTCTGGATTCTGACAGAGGGCCACGAGACTTCGACCAACGCGCAAAAATGGAGGCTCTAGACCCTTCCAGAGCCGAGATATCGAAGGTCAAAATTTGGACCTGAAAAAAAAAACATAAGGGGTAACACTGTCATTTTTTTTTTTTGACCGAAATTTTGACCCCCTCCGATCTTCTTGAAACTCTGGATTCTGACAGAGGGCCACGAGACTTCGACCAACGCGCAAAATTTGCGGCTCTAGACCCTTCCAGAGCCGAGATATCGAAGGTCAAAATTTGGACCTGAAAAAAAAAACATAAGGGGTAGCACTGTCATTTTTTTTTTTTTGGCCGAAATTTTGACCCCCTCCGATCTTCTTGAAACTCTGCATTCTGACAGAGGGCCACGAGACTTCGACCAACGCGCAAAAATTGCGGCTCTAGACCCTTCCAGAGCCGAGATATCGAAGGTCAAAATTTGGACCTGAAAAAAAAAACATAAGGGGTAACACTGTCATTTTTTTTTTTGGCCGAAATTTTGACCCCCTCCGATCTTCTTGAAACTCTGGATTCTGACAGAGGGCCACGAGACTTCGACCAACGCGCAAAAATTGCGGCTCTAGACCCTTCCAGAGCCGAGATATCGAAGGTCAAAATTTGGACCTAAAAAAAAAACATAAGGGGTAACACTGTCATTTTTTTTTTTGGCCGAAATTTTGACCCCCTCAGATCTTCGTGAAACTCTGGATTCTGACAGAGGGCCACGAGACTTCGACCAACGCGCAAAAATGGAGGCTCTAGACCCTTCCAGAGCCGAGATATCGAAGGTCAAAATTTGGACCTGAAAAAAAAACATAAGGGGTAACACTGTCATTTTTTTTTTTTGGCCGAAATTTTGACCCCCTCCGATCTTCTTGAAACTCTGGATTCTGACAGAGGGCCACGAGACTTCGACCAACGCGCAAAATTTGCGGCTCTAGACCCTTCCAGAGCCGAGATATCGAAGGTCAAAATTTGGACCTGAAAAAAAAAACATAAGGGGTAACACTGTCATTTTTTTTTTGGCCGAAATTTTGACCCCCTCCGATCTTCTTGAAACTCTGGATTCTGACAGAGGGCCACGAGACTTCGACCGACGCGCAAAAATTGCGGCTCTAGACCCTTCCAGAGCCGAGATATCGAAGGTCAAAATTTGGACCTAAAAAAAAAACATAAGGGGTAACACTGTCATTTTTTTTTTTTGGCCGAAATTTTGACCCCCTCCGATCTTCTTGAAACTCTGGATTCTGACAGAGGGCCACGAGACTTCGACCAACGCGCAAAAATGGAGGCTCTAGACCCTTCCAGAGCCGAGATATCGAAGGTCAAAATTTGGACCTGAAAAAAAAACATAAGGGGTAACACTGTCATTTTTTTTTTTGGCCGAAATTTTGACCCCCTCCGATCTTCTTGAAACTCTGGATTCTGACAGAGGGCCACGAGACTTCGACCAACGCGCAAAATTTGCGGCTCTAGACCCTTCCAGAGCCGAGATATCGAAGGTCAAAATTTGGACCTGAAAAAAAAACATAAGGGGTAGCACTGTCATTTTTTTTTGGCCGAAATTTTGACCCCCTCCGATCTTCTTGAAACTCTGGATTCTGACAGAGGGCCACGAGACTTCGACCAACGCGCAAAAATTGCGGCTCTAGACCCTCCCAGAGCCGAGATATCGAAGGTCAAAATTTGGACCTGAAAAAAAAAACATAAGGGGTAACACTGTCATTTTTTTTTTTTTGGCCGAAATTTTGACCCCCTCCGATCTTCTTGAAACTCTGGATTCTGACAGAGGGCCACGAGACTTCGACCAACGCGCAAAAATGGAGGCTCTAGACCCTTCTAGAGCCGAGATATCGAAGGTCAAAATTTGGACCTGAAAAAAAAACATAAGGGGTAACACTGTCATTTTTTTTTTTTGGCCGAAATTTTGACCCCCTCCGATCTTCTTGAAACTCTGCATTCTGACAGAGGGCCACGAGACTTCGACCAACGCGCAAAAATTGCGGCTCTAGACCCTTCCAGAGCCGAGATATCGAAGGTCAAAATTTGGACCTGAAAAAAAAAACATAAGGGGTAACACTGTCATTTTTTTTTTTGGCCGAAATTTTGACCCCCTCCGATCTTCTTGAAACTCTGGATTCTGACAGAGGGCCACGAGACTTCGACCAACGCGCAAAAATGGAGGCTCTAGACCCTTCCAGAGCCGAGATATCGAAGGTCAAAATTTGGACCTGAAAAAAAAAAACATAAGGGGTAACACTGTCATTTTTTTTTTTTGGCTGAAATTTTGACCCCCTCCGATCTTCTTGAAACTCTGGATTCTGACAGAGGGCCACGAGACTTCGACCAACGCGCAAAATTTGCGGCTCTAGACCCTTCCAGAGCCGAGATATCGAAGGTCAAAATTTGGACCTGAAAAAAAAAACATAAGGGGTAACACTGTCATTTTTTTTTTGGCCGAAATTTTGACCCCCTCCGATCTTCTTGAAACTCTGGATTCTGACAGAGGGCCACGAGACTTCGACCAACGCGCAAAAATTGCGGCTCTAGACCCTTCCAGAGCCGAGATATCGAAGGTCAAAATTTGGACCTGAAAAAAAAACATAAGGGGTAACACTGTCATTTTTTTTTTTTTGGCCGAAATTTTGACCCCCTCCGATCTTCTTGAAACTCTGGATTCTGACAGAGGGCCACGAGACTTCGACCAACGCGCAAAAATGGAGGCTCTAGACCCTTCTAGAGCCGAGATATCGAAGGTCAAAATTTGGACCTGAAAAAAAAACATAAGGGGTAACACTGTCATTTTTTTTTTTTGGCCGAAATTTTGACCCCCTCCGATCTTCTTGAAACTCTGCATTCTGACAGAGGGCCACGAGACTTCGACCAACGCGCAAAAATTGCGGCTCTAGACCCTTCCAGAGCCGAGATATCGAAGGTCAAAATTTGGACCTGAAAAAAAAACATAAGGGGTAACACTGTCATTTTTTTTTTTGGCCGAAATTTTGACCCCCTCCGATCTTCTTGAAACTCTGGATTCTGACAGAGGGCCACGAGACTTCGACCAACGCGCAAAAATTGCGGCTCTAGACCCTTCCAGAGCCGAGATATCGAAGGTCAAAATTTGGACCTAAAAAAAAAAACATAAGGGGTAACACTGTCATTTTTTTTTTTTGGCCGAAATTTTGACCCCCTCAGATCTTCGTGAAACTCTGGATTCTGACAGAGGGCCACGAGACTTCGACCAACGCGCAAAAATGGAGGCTCTAGACCCTTCCAGAGCCGAGATATCGAAGGTCAAAATTTGGACCTGAAAAAAAAAACATAAGGGGTAACACTGTCATTTTTTTTTTTGGCCGAAATTTTGACCCCCTCCGATCTTCTTGAAACTCTGGATTCTGACAGAGGGCCACGAGACTTCGACCAACGCGCAAAATTTGCGGCTCTAGACCCTTCCAGAGCCGAGATATCGAAGGTCAAAATTTGGACCTGAAAAAAAAAACATAAGGGGTAACACTGTCATTTTTTTTTTGGCCGAAATTTTGACCCCCTCCGATCTTCTTGAAACTCTGGATTCTGACAGAGGGCCACGAGACTTCGACCAACGCGCAAAAATTGCGGCTCTAGACCCTTCCAGAGCCGAGATATCGAAGGTCAAAATTTGGACCTAAAAAAAAAAACATAAGGGGTAACACTGTCATTTTTTTTTTTTTGGCCGAAATTTTGACCCCCTCCGATCTTCTTGAAACTCTGGATTCTGACAGAGGGCCACGAGACTTCGACCAACGCGCAAAAATGGAGGCTCTAGACCCTTCCAGAGCCGAGATATCGAAGGTCAAAATTTGGACCTGAAAAAAAAAACATAAGGGGTAACACTGTCATTTTTTTTTTTTGGCCGAAATTTTGACCCCCTCCGATCTTCTTGAAACTCTGGATTCTGACAGAGGGCCACGAGACTTCGACCAACGCGCAAAATTTGCGGCTCTAGACCCTTCCAGAGCCGAGATATCGAAGGTCAAAATTTGGACCTGAAAAAAAAACATAAGGGGTAGCACTGTCATTTTTTTTTTGGCCGAAATTTTGACCCCCTCCGATCTTCTTGAAACTCTGGATTCTGACAGAGGGCCACGAGACTTCGACCAACGCGCAAAAATTGCGGCTCTAGACCCTTCCAGAGCCGAGATATCGAAGGTCAAAATTTGGACCTGAAAAAAAAAACATAAGGGGTAACACTGTCATTTTTTTTTTTTTTGGCCGAAATTTTGACCCCCTCCGATCTTCTTGAAACTCTGGATTCTGACAGAGGGCCACGAGACTTCGACCAACGCGCAAAAATGGAGGCTCTAGACCCTTCTAGAGCCGAGATATCGAAGGTCAAAATTTGGACCTGAAAAAAAAACATAAGGGGTAACACTGTCATTTTTTTTTTTGGCCGAAATTTTGACCCCCTCCGATCTTCTTGAAACTCTGCATTCTGACAGAGGGCCACGAGACTTCGACCAACGCGCAAAAATTGCGGCTCTAGACCCTTCCAGAGCCGAGATATCGAAGGTCAAAATTTGGACCTGAAAAAAAAAACATAAGGGGTAACACTGTCATTTTTTTTTTTGGCCGAAATTTTGACCCCCTCCGATCTTCTTGAAACTCTGGATTCTGACAGAGGGCCACGAGACTTCGACCAACGCGCAAAAATGGAGGCTCTAGACCCTTCCAGAGCCGAGATATCGAAGGTCAAAATTTGGACCTGAAAAAAAAATATAAGGGGTAACACTGTCATTTTTTTTTTTTTGGCCGAAATTTTGACCCCCTCCGATCTTCTTGAAACTCTGGGTTTCTGACAGAGGGCCACGAGACTTCGACCAACGCGCAAAAATTGCGGCTCTAGACCCTTCCAGAGCCGAGATATCGAAGGTCAAAATTTGGACCTGAAAAAAAAACATAAGGGGTAACACTGTCATTTTTTTTTTTGGCCGAAATTTTGACCCCCTCCGATCTTCTTGAAACTCTGGATTCTGACAGAGGGCCACGAGACTTCGACCAACGCGCAAAAATGGAGGCTCTAGACCCTTCTAGAGCCAAGATATCGAAGGTCATAATTTGGACCTGAAAAAAAAACGTAAGGGGTAACACTGTCATTTTTTTTTTTTGGCCGAAATTTTGACCCCCTCCGATCTTCTTGAAACTCTGCATTCTGACAGAGGGCCACGAGACTTCGACCAACGCGCAAAAATTGCGGCTCTAGACCCTTCCAGAGCCGAGATATCGAAGGTCAAAATTTGGACCTGAAAAAAAAAACATAAGGGGTAACACTGTCATTTTTTTTTTTGGCCGAAATTTTGACCCCCTCCGATCTTCTTGAAACTCTGGATTCTGACAGAGGGCCACGAGACTTCGACCAACGCGCAAAAATTGCGGCTCTAGACCCTTCCAGAGGCGAGATATCGAAGGTCAAAATTTGGACCTGAAAAAAAAACATAAGGGGTAACACTGTCATTTTTTTTTTTTTGGCCGAAATTTTGACCCCCTCCGATCTTCTTGAAACTCTGGATTCTGACAGAGGGCCACGAGACTTCGACCAACGCGCAAAAATTGCGGCTCTAGACCCTTCCAGAGCCGAGATATCGAAGGTCAAAATTTGGACCTGAAAAAAAACATAAGGGGTAACATTGTCATTTTTTTTTTGGCCGAAATTTTGACCCCCTCCGATCTTCTTGAAACTCTGGATTCTGACAGAGGGCCACGAGACTTCGACCAACGCGCAAAAATGGAGGCTCTAGACCCTTCTAGAGCCGAGATATCGAAGGTAAAAATTTGGACCTGAAAAAAAAACATAAGGGGTAACACTGTCATTTTTTTTTTGGCCGAAATTTTGACCCCCTCCGATCTTCTTGAAACTCTGCATTCTGACAGAGGGCCACGAGACTTCGACCAATGCGCAAAAATTGCGGCTCTAGACCCTTCCAGAGCCGAGATATCGAAGGTCAAAATTTGGACCTGAAAAAAAAACATAAGGGGTAACACTGTCATTTTTTTTTTTTGGCCGAAATTTTGACCCCCTCCGATCTTCTTGAAACTCTGGATTCTGACAGAGGGCCACGAGACTTCGACCAACGCGCAAAAATGGAGGCTCTAGACCCTTCCAGAGCCGAGATATCGAAGGTCAAAATTTGGACCTGAAAAAAAAAACATAAGGGGTAACACTGTCATTTTTTTTTTTTGGCCGAAATTTTGACCCCCTCCGATCTTCTTGAAACTCTGGATTCTGACAGAGGGCCACGAGACTTCGACCAACGCGCAAAAATTGCGGCTCTAGACAATTCCAGAGCCGAGATATCGAAGGTCAAAATTTGGACCTGAAAAAAAAACATAAGGGGTAACACTGTCATTTTTTTTTTTGGCCGAAATTTTGACCCCCTCCGATCTTCTTGAAACTCTGGATTCTGACAGAGGGCCACGAGACTTCGACCAACGCGCAAAAATTGCGGCTTTAGACCCTTCCAGAGCCGAGATATCGAAGGTCAAAATTTGGACCTGAAAAAAAAAACATAAGGGGTAACACTGTCATTTTTTTTTTTGGCCGAAATTTTGACCCCCTCCGATCTTCTTGAAACTCTGGATTCTGACAGAGGGCCACGAGACTTCGACCAACGCGCAAAAATGGAGGCTCTAGACCCTTCTAGAGCCGAGATATCGAAGGTCAAAATTTGGACCTGAAAAAAAAACATAAGGGGTAACACTGTCATTTTTTTTTTTGGCCGAAATTTTGACCCCCTCCGATCTTCTTGAAACTCTGCATTCTGACAGAGGGCCACGAGACTTCGACCAATGCGCAAAAATTGCGGCTCTAGACCCTTCCAGAGCCGAGATATCGAAGGTCAAAATTTGGACCTGAAAAAAAAACATAAGGGGTAACACTGTCATTTTTTTTTGGCCGAAATTTTGACCCCCTCCGATCTTCTTGAAACTCTGGATTCTGACAGAGGGCCACGAGACTTCGACCAACGCGCAAAAATGGAGGCTCTAGACCCTTCCAGAGCCGAGATATCGAAGGTCAAAATTTGGACCTGAAAAAAAAACATAAGGGGTAACACTGTCATTTTTTTTTTTTTTGGCCGAAATTTTGACCCCCTCCGATCTTCTTGAAACTCTGGATTCTGACAGAGGGCCACGAGACTTCGACCAACGCGCAAAAATTGCGGCTCTAGACCCTTCCAGAGCCGAGATATCGAAGGTCAAAATTTGGACCTGAAAAAAAAAACATAAGGGGTAACACTGTCTTTTTTTTTTTTGGCCGAAATTTTGACCCCCTCCGATCTTCTTGAAACTCTGGATTCTGACAGAGGGCCACGAGACTTCGACCAACGCGCAAAAATTGCGGCTCTAGACAATTCCAGAGCCGAGATATCGAAGGTCAAAATTTGGACCTGAAAAAAAAACATAAGGGGTAACACTGTCATTTTTTTTTTTGGCCGAAATTTTGACCCCCTCCGATCTTCTTGAAACTCTGGATTCTGACAGAGGGCCACGAGACTTCGACCAACGCGCAAAAATTGCGGCTCTAGACCCTTCCAGAGCCGAGATATCGAAGGTCAAAATTTGGACCTGAAAAAAAAACATAAGGGGTAACACTGTCATTTTTTTTTTTTGGCCGAAATTTTGACCCCCTCCGATCTTCTTGAAACTCTGGATTCTGACAGAGGGCCACGAGACTTCGACCAACGCGCAAAAATTGCGGCTCTAGAACCTTCCAGAGCCGAGATATCGAAGGTCAAAATTTGGACCTGAAAAAAAACATAAGGGGTAACACTGTCATTTTTTTTTTTTTTGGCCGAAATTTTGACCCCCTCCGATCTTCTTGAAACTCTGGATTCTGACAGAGGGCCACGAGACTTCGACCAACGCGCAAAAATTGCGGCTCTAGACCCTTCCAGAGCCGAGATATCGAAGGTCAAAATTTGGACCTGAAAAAAAAACATAAGGGGTAACACTGTCATTTTTTTTTTTGGCCGAAATTTTGACCCCCTCCGATCTTCTTGAAACTCTGGATTCTGACAGAGGGCCACGAGACTTCGACCAACGCGCAAAAAATGCGGCTCTAGACCCTTCCAGAGCCGAGATATCGAAGGTCAAAATTTGGACCTGAAAAAAAAAACATAAGGGGTAACACTGTCATTTTTTTTTTTTTTGGCCGAAATTTTGACCCCCTCCGATCTTCTTGAAACTCTGGATTCTGACAGAGGGCCACGAGACTTCGACCAACGCGCAAAAATGGAGGCTCTAGACCCTTCCAGAGCCGAGATATCGAAGGTCAAAATTTGGACCTGAAAAAAAACATAAGGGGTAACACTGTCATTTTTTTTTTTTGGCCGAAATTTTGACCCCCTCCGATCTTCTTGAAACTCTGGATTCTGACAGAGGGCCACGAGACTTCGACCAACGCGCAAAAATTGCGGCTCTAGACCCTTCCAGAGCCGAGATATCGAAGGTCAAAATTTGGACCTAAAAAAAAAAACATAAGGGGTAACACTGTCATTTTTTTTTTGGCCGAAATTTTGACCCCCTCAGATCTTCGTGAAACTCTGGATTCTGACAGAGGGCCACGAGACTTCGACCAACGCGCAAAAATGGAGGCTCTAGACCCTTCCAGAGCCGAGATATCGAAGGTCAAAATTTGGACCTGAAAAAAAAAACATAAGGGGTAACACTGTCATTTTTTTTTTTTGGCCGAAATTTTGACCCCCTCCGATCTTCTTGAAACTCTGGATTCTGACAGAGGGCCACGAGACTTCGACCAACGCGCAAAATTTGCGGCTCTAGACCCTTCCAGAGCCGAGATATCGAAGGTCAAAATTTGGACCTGAAAAAAAAAACATAAGGGGTAACACTGTCATTTTTTTTTGGCCGAAATTTTAACCCCCTCCGATCTTCTTGAAACTCTGGATTCTGACAGAGGGCCACGAGACTTCGGCCAACGCGCAAAAATTGCGGCTCTAGACCCTTCCAGAGCCGAGATATCGAAGGTCAAAATTTGGACCTAAAAAAAAAACATAAGGGGTAACACTGTCATTTTTTTTTTTTGGCCGAAATTTTGACCCCCTCCGATCTTCTTGAAACTCTGGATTCTGACAGAGGGCCACGAGACTTCGACCAACGCGCAAAAATGGAGGCTCTAGACCCTTCCAGAGCCGAGATATCGAAGGTCAAAATTTGGACCTGAAAAAAAAACATAAGGGGTAACACTGTCATTTTTTTTTTTTGGCCGAAATTTTGACCCCCTCCGATCTTCTTGAAACTCTGGATTCTGACAGAGGGCCACGAGACTTCGACCAACGCGCAAAATTTGCGGCTCTAGACCCTTCCAGAGCCGAGATATTGAAGGTCAAAATTTGGACCTGAAAAAAAAAACATAAGGGGTAGCACTGTCATTTTTTTTTTGGCCGAAATTTTGACCCCCTCCGATCTTCTTGAAACTCTGGATTCTGACAGAGGGCCACGAGACTTCGACCAACGCGCAAAAATTGCGGCTCTAGACCCTTCCAGAGCCGAGATATCGAAGGTCAAAATTTGGACCTGAAAAAAAAACATAAGGGGTAACACTGTCATTTTTTTTTTTTTTGGCCGAAATTTTGACCCCCTCCGATCTTCTTGAAACTCTGGATTCTGACAGAGGGCCACGAGACTTCGACCAACGCGCAAAAATGGAGGCTCTAGACCCTTCTAGAGCCGAGATATCGAAGGTCAAAATTTGGACCTGAAAAAAAAACATAAGGGGTAACACTGTCATTTTTTTTTTTGGCCGAAATTTTGACCCCCTCCGATCTTCTTGAAACTCTGCATTCTGACAGAGGGCCACGAGACTTCGACCAACGCGCAAAAATTGCGGCTCTAGACCCTTCCAGAGCCGAGATATCGAAGGTCAAAATTTGGACCTGAAAAAAAAACATAAGGGGTAACACTGTCATTTTTTTTTTTTTGGCCGAAATTTTGACCCCCTCCGATCTTCTTGAAACTCTGGGTTTCTGACAGAGGGCCACGAGACTTCGACCAACGCGCAAAAATTGCGGCTCTAGACCCTTCCAGAGCCGAGATATCGAAGGTCAAAATTTGGACCTGAAAAAAAAAACATAAGGGGTAACACTGTCATTTTTTTTTTTGGCCGAAATTTTGACCCCCTCCGATCTTCTTGAAACTCTGGATTCTGACAGAGGGCCACGAGACTTCGACCAACGCGCAAAAATGGAGGCTCTAGACCCTTCTAGAGCCGAGATATCGAAGGTCAAAATTTGGACCTGAAAAAAAAACATAAGGGGTAACACTGTCATTTTTTTTTTTGGCCGAAATTTTGACCCCCTCCGATCTTCTTGAAACTCTGCATTCTGACAGAGGGCCACGAGACTTCGACCAACGCGCAAAAATTGCGGCTCTAGACCCTTCCAGAGCCGAGATATCGAAGGTCAAAATTTGGACCTGAAAAAAAAAACATAAGGGGTAACACTGTCATTTTTTTTTTTGGCCAAAATTTTGACCCCCTCCGATCTTCTTGAAACTCTGGATTCTGACAGAGGGCCACGAGACTTCGACCAACGCGCAAAAATGGAGGCTCTAGACCCTTCCAGAGGCGAGATATCGAAGGTCAAAATTTGGACCTGAAAAAAAAACATAAGGGGTAACACTGTCATTTTTTTTTTTTTGGCCGAAATTTTGACCCCCTCCGATCTTCTTGAAACTCTGGATTCTGACAGAGGGCCACGAGACTTCGACCAACGCGCAAAAATTGCGGCTCTAGACCCTTCCAGAGCCGAGATATCGAAGGTCAAAATTTGGACCTGAAAAAAAACATAAGGGGTAACATTGTCATTTTTTTTTTTGGCCGAAATTTTGACCCCCTCTGATCTTCTTGAAACTCTGGATTCTGACAGAGGGCCACGAGACTTCGACCAACGCGCAAAAATGGAGGCTCTAGACCCTTCTAGAGCCGAGATATCGAAGGTCAAAATTTGGACCTGAAAAAAAAACATAAGGGGTAACACTGTCATTTTTTTTTTGGCCGAAATTTTGACCCCCTCCGATCTTCTTGAAACTCTGCATTCTGACAGAGGGCCACGAGACTTCGACCAATGCGCAAAAATTGCGGCTCTAGACCCTTCCAGAGCCGAGATATCGAAGGTCAAAATTTGGACCTGAAAAAAAAAACATAAGGGGTAACACTGTCATTTTTTTTTTTGGCCGAAATTTTGACCCCCTCCGATCTTCTTGAAACTCTGGATTCTGACAGAGGGCCACGAGACTTCGACCAACGCGCAAAAATGGAGGCTCTAGACCCTTCCAGAGCCGAGATATCGAAGGTCAAAATTTGGACCTGAAAAAAAAAACATAAGGGGGTAACACTGTCATTTTTTTTTTTTGGCCGAAATTTTGACCCCCTCCGATCTTCTTGAAACTCTGGATTCTGACAGAGGGCCACGAGACTTCGACCAACGCGCAAAAATTGCGGCTCTAGACAATTCCAGAGCCGAGATATCGAAGGTCAAAATTTGGACCTGAAAAAAAAACATAAGGGGTAACACTGTCATTTTTTTTTTTGGCCGAAATTTTGACCCCCTCCGATCTTCTTGAAACTCTGGATTCTGACAGAGGGCCACGAGACTTCGACCAACGCGCAAAAATTGCGGCTCTAGACCCTTCCAGAGCCGAGATATCGAAGGTCAAAATTTGGACCTGAAAAAAAAACATAAGGGGTAACACTGTCATTTTTTTTTTTGGCCGAAATTTTGACCCCCTCCGATCTTCTTGAAACTCTGGATTCTGACAGAGGGCCACGAGACTTCGACCAACGCGCAAAAATGGAGGCTCTAGACCCTTCTAGAGCCGAGATATCGAAGGTCAAAATTTGGACCTGAAAAAAAAACATAAGGGGTAACACTGTCATTTTTTTTTTTGGCCGAAATTTTGACCCCCTCCGATCTTCTTGAAACTCTGCATTCTGACAGAGGGCCACGAGACTTCGACCAATGCGCAAAAATTGCGGCTCTAGACCCTTCCAGAGCCGAGATATCGAAGGTCAAAATTTGGACCTGAAAAAAAAACATAAGGGGTAACACTGTCATTTTTTTTTGGCCGAAATTTTGACCCCCTCCGATCTTCTTGAAACTCTGGATTCTGACAGAGGGCCACGAGACTTCGACCAACGCGCAAAAATGGAGGCTCTAGACCCTTCCAGAGCCGAGATATCGAAGGTCAAAATTTGGACCTGAAAAAAAAACATAAGGGGTAACACTGTCATTTTTTTTTTTTGGCCGAAATTTTGACCCCCTCCGATCTTCTTGAAACTCTGGATTCTGACAGAGGGCCACGAGACTTCGACCAACGCGCAAAAATTGCGGCTCTAGACCCTTCCAGAGCCGAGATATCGAAGGTCAAAATTTGGACCTGAAAAAAAAAACATAAGGGGTAACACTGTCTTTTTTTTTTTTGGCCGAAATTTTGACCCCCTCCGATCTTCTTGAAACTCTGGATTCTGACAGAGGGCCACGAGACTTCGACCAACGCGCAAAAATTGCGGCTCTAGACAATTCCAGAGCCGAGATATCGAAGGTCAAAATTTGGACCTGAAAAAAAAACATAAGGGGTAACACTGTCATTTTTTTTTTTGGCCGAAATTTTGACCCCCTCCGATCTTCTTGAAACTCTGGATTCTGACAGAGGGCCACGAGACTTCGACCAACGCGCAAAAATTGCGGCTCTAGACCCTTCCAGAGCCGAGATATCGAAGGTCAAAATTTGGACCTGAAAAAAAAACATAAGGGGTAACACTGTCATTTTTTTTTTTGGCCGAAATTTTGACCCCCTCCGATCTTCTTGAAACTCTGGATTCTGACAGAGGGCCACGAGACTTCGACCAACGCGCAAAAATTGCGGCTCTAGAACCTTCCAGAGCCGAGATATCGAAGGTCAAAATTTGGACCTGAAAAAAAACATAAGGGGTAACACTGTCATTTTTTTTTTTTGGCCGAAATTTTGACCCCCTCCGATCTTCTTGAAACTCTGGATTCTGACAGAGGGCCACGAGACTTCGACCAACGCGCAAAAATTGCGGCTCTAGACCCTTCCAGAGCCGAGATATCGAAGGTCAAAATTTGGACCTGAAAAAAAAACATAAGGGGTAAGACTGTCATTTTTTTTTTTTGGCCGAAATTTTGACCCCCTCCGATCTTCTTGAAACTCTGGATTCTGACAGAGGGCCACGAGACTTCGACCAACGCGCAAAAAATGCGGCTCTAGACCCTTCCAGAGCCGAGATATCGAAGGTCAAAATTTGGACCTGAAAAAAAAAACATAAGGGGTAACACTGTCATTTTTTTTTTTGGCCGAAATTTTGACCCCCTCCGATCTTCTTGAAACTCTGGATTCTGACAGAGGGCCACGAGACTTCGACCAACGCGCAAAAATGGAGGCTCTAGACCCTTCCAGAGCCGAGATATCGAAGGTCAAAATTTGGACCTGAAAAAAAACATAAGGGGTAACACTGTCATTTTTTTTTTTTTTGGCCGAAATTTTGACCCCCTCTGATCTTCTTGAAACTCTGGATTCTGACAGAGGGCCACGAGACTTCGACCAACGCGCAAAAATTGCGGCTCTAGACCCTTCCAGAGCCGAGATATCGAAGGTCAAAATTTGGACCTGAAAAAAAAACATAAGGGGTAACACTGTCATTTTTTTTTTTTGGCCGAAATTTTGACCCCCTCCGATCTTCTTGAAACTCTGGATTCTGACAGAGGGCCACGAGACTTCGACCAACGCGCAAAAATTGCGGCTCTAGACCCTTCCAGAGCCGAGATATCGAAGGTCAAAATTTGGACCTGAAAAAAAAAACATAAGGGGTAACACTGTCATTTTTTTTTTTGGCCGAAATTTTGACCCCCTCCGATCTTCTTGAAACTCTGGATTCTGACAGAGGGCCACGAGACTTCGACCAACGCGCAAAAATGGAGGCTCTAGACCCTTCCAGAGCCTAGATATCGAAGGTCAAAATTTGGACCTGAAAAAAAAAACATAAGGGGTAACACTGTCATTTTTTTTTTTTGGCCGAAATTTTGACCCCCTCCGATCTTCTTGAAACTCTGGATTCTGTCAGAGGGCCACGAGACTTCGACCAACGCGCAAAAATTGCGGCTCTAGACCCTTCCAGAGCCGAGATATCGAAGGTCAAAATTTGGACCTGAAAAAAAAAACATAAGGGGTAACACTGTCATTTTTTTTTTTGGCCGAAATTTTGACCCCCTCCGATCTTCTTGAAACTCTGGATTCTGACAGAGGGCCACGAGACTTCGACCAACGCGCAAAAATGGAGGCTCTAGACCCTTCCAGAGCCGAGATATCGAAGGTCAAAATTTGGACCTGAAAAAAAAACATAAGGGGTAACACTGTCATTTTTTTTTTTTTTTTGGCCGAAATTTTGACCCCCTCCGATCTTCTTGAAACTCTGGATTCTGACAGAGGGCCACGAGACTTCGACCAACGCGCAAAAATGGAGGCTCTAGACCCTTCTAGAGCCGAGATATCGAAGGTCAAAATTTGGACCTGAAAAAAAAACATAAGGGGTAACACTGTCATTTTTTTTTTTTTGGCCGAAATTTTGACCCCCTCCGATCTTCTTGAAACTCTGCATTCTGACAGAGGGCCACGAGACTTCGACCAACGCGCAAAAATTGCGGCTCTAGACCCTTCCAGAGCCGAGATATCGAAGGTCAAAATTTGGACCTGAAAAAAAAACATAAGGGGTAACACTGTCATTTTTTTTTTTTTGGCCGAAATTTTGACCCCCTCCGATCTTCTTGAAACTCTGGGTTTCTGACAGAGGGCCACGAGACTTCGACCAACGCGCAAAAATTGCGGCTCTAGACCCTTCCAGAGCCGAGATATCGAAGGTCAAAATTTGGACCTGAAAAAAAAAACATAAGGGGTAACACTGTCATTTTTTTTTTTGGCCGAAATTTTGACCCCCTCCGATCTTCTTGAAACTCTGGATTCTGACAGAGGGCCACGAGACTTCGACCAACGCGCAAAAATGGAGGCTCTAGACCCTTCTAGAGCCGAGATATCGAAGGTCAAAATTTGGACCTGAAAAAAAAACATAAGGGGTAACACTGTCATTTTTTTTTTTGGCCGAAATTTTGACCCCCTCCGATCTTCTTGAAACTCTGCATTCTGACAGAGGGCCACGAGACTTCGACCAACGCGCAAAAATTGCGGCTCTAGACCCTTCCAGAGCCGAGATATCGAAGGTCAAAATTTGGACCTGAAAAAAAAAACATAAGGGGTAACACTGTCATTTTTTTTTTTTGGCCAAAATTTTGACCCCCTCCGATCTTCTTGAAACTCTGGATTCTGACAGAGGGCCACGAGACTTCGACCAACGCGCAAAAATGGAGGCTCTAGACCCTTCCAGAGGCGAGATATCGAAGGTCAAAATTTGGACCTGAAAAAAAAACATAAGGGGTAACACTGTCATTTTTTTTTTTGGCCGAAATTTTGACCCCCTCCGATCTTCTTGAAACTCTGGATTCTGACAGAGGGCCACGAGACTTCGACCAACGCGCAAAAATTGCGGCTCTAGACCCTTCCAGAGCCGAGATATCGAAGGTCAAAATTTGGACCTGAAAAAAAACATAAGGGGTAACATTGTCATTTTTTTTTTTGGCCGAAATTTTGACCCCCTCTGATCTTCTTGAAACTCTGGATTCTGACAGAGGGCCACGAGACTTCGACCAACGCGCAAAAATGGAGGCTCTAGACCCTTCTAGAGCCGAGATATCGAAGGTCAAAATTTGGACCTGAAAAAAAAACATAAGGGGTAACACTGTCATTTTTTTTTTGGCCGAAATTTTGACCCCCTCCGATCTTCTTGAAACTCTGCATTCTGACAGAGGGCCACGAGACTTCGACCAATGCGCAAAAATTGCGGCTCTAGACCCTTCCAGAGCCGAGATATCGAAGGTCAAAATTTGGACCTGAAAAAAAAAACATAAGGGGTAACACTGTCATTTTTTTTTTTGGCCGAAATTTTGACCCCCTCCGATCTTCTTGAAACTCTGGATTCTGACAGAGGGCCACGAGACTTCGACCAACGCGCAAAAATGGAGGCTCTAGACCCTTCCAGAGCCGAGATATCGAAGGTCAAAATTTGGACCTGAAAAAAAAAACATAAGGGGGTAACACTGTCATTTTTTTTTTTTTGGCCGAAATTTTGACCCCCTCCGATCTTCTTGAAACTCTGGATTCTGACAGAGGGCCACGAGACTTCGACCAACGCGCAAAAATTGCGGCTCTAGACAATTCCAGAGCCGAGATATCGAAGGTCAAAATTTGGACCTGAAAAAAAAACATAAGGGGTAACACTGTCATTTTTTTTTTTGGCCGAAATTTTGACCCCCTCCGATCTTCTTGAAACTCTGGATTCTGACAGAGGGCCACGAGACTTCGACCAACGCGCAAAAATTGCGGCTCTAGACCCTTCCAGAGCCGAGATATCGAAGGTCAAAATTTGGACCTGAAAAAAAAACATAAGGGGTAACACTGTCATTTTTTTTTTTGGCCGAAATTTTGACCCCCTCCGATCTTCTTGAAACTCTGGATTCTGACAGAGGGCCACGAGACTTCGACCAACGCGCAAAAATGGAGGCTCTAGACCCTTCTAGAGCCGAGATATCGAAGGTCAAAATTTGGACCTGAAAAAAAAACATAAGGGGTAACACTGTCATTTTTTTTTTTGGCCGAAATTTTGACCCCCTCCGATCTTCTTGAAACTCTGCATTCTGACAGAGGGCCACGAGACTTCGACCAATGCGCAAAAATTGCGGCTCTAGACCCTTCCAGAGCCGAGATATCGAAGGTCAAAATTTGGACCTGAAAAAAAAACATAAGGGGTAACACTGTCATTTTTTTTTGGCCGAAATTTTGACCCCCTCCGATCTTCTTGAAACTCTGGATTCTGACAGAGGGCCACGAGACTTCGACCAACGCGCAAAAATGGAGGCTCTAGACCCTTCCAGAGCCGAGATATCGAAGGTCAAAATTTGGACCTGAAAAAAAAACATAAGGGGTAACACTGTCATTTTTTTTTTTGGCCGAAATTTTGACCCCCTCCGATCTTCTTGAAACTCTGGATTCTGACAGAGGGCCACGAGACTTCGACCAACGCGCAAAAATTGCGGCTCTAGACCCTTCCAGAGCCGAGATATCGAAGGTCAAAATTTGGACCTGAAAAAAAAAACATAAGGGGTAACACTGTCTTTTTTTTTTTTGGCCGAAATTTTGACCCCCTCCGATCTTCTTGAAACTCTGGATTCTGACAGAGGGCCACGAGACTTCGACCAACGCGCAAAAATTGCGGCTCTAGACAATTCCAGAGCCGAGATATCGAAGGTCAAAATTTGGACCTGAAAAAAAAACATAAGGGGTAACACTGTCATTTTTTTTTTTGGCCGAAATTTTGACCCCCTCCGATCTTCTTGAAACTCTGGATTCTGACAGAGGGCCACGAGACTTCGACCAACGCGCAAAAATTGCGGCTCTAGACCCTTCCAGAGCCGAGATATCGAAGGTCAAAATTTGGACCTGAAAAAAAAACATAAGGGGTAACACTGTCATTTTTTTTTTTGGCCGAAATTTTGACCCCCTCCGATCTTCTTGAAACTCTGGATTCTGACAGAGGGCCACGAGACTTCGACCAACGCGCAAAAATTGCGGCTCTAGAACCTTCCAGAGCCGAGATATCGAAGGTCAAAATTTGGACCTGAAAAAAAACATAAGGGGTAACACTGTCATTTTTTTTTTTTTGGCCGAAATTTTGACCCCCTCCGATCTTCTTGAAACTCTGGATTCTGACAGAGGGCCACGAGACTTCGACCAACGCGCAAAAATTGCGGCTCTAGACCCTTCCAGAGCCGAGATATCGAAGGTCAAAATTTGGACCTGAAAAAAAAACATAAGGGGTAACACTGTCATTTTTTTTTTTTGGCCGAAATTTTGACCCCCTCCGATCTTCTTGAAACTCTGGATTCTGACAGAGGGCCACGAGACTTCGACCAACGCGCAAAAAATGCGGCTCTAGACCCTTCCAGAGCCGAGATATCGAAGGTCAAAATTTGGACCTGAAAAAAAAAACATAAGGGGTAACACTGTCATTTTTTTTTTTGGCCGAAATTTTGACCCCCTCCGATCTTCTTGAAACTCTGGATTCTGACAGAGGGCCACGAGACTTCGACCAACGCGCAAAAATGGAGGCTCTAGACCCTTCCAGAGCCGAGATATCGAAGGTCAAAATTTGGACCTGAAAAAAAACATAAGGGGTAACACTGTCATTTTTTTTTTTTTTGGCCGAAATTTTGACCCCCTCTGATCTTCTTGAAACTCTGGATTCTGACAGAGGGCCACGAGACTTCGACCAACGCGCAAAAATTGCGGCTCTAGACCCTTCCAGAGCCGAGATATCGAAGGTCAAAATTTGGACCTGAAAAAAAAACATAAGGGGTAACACTGTCATTTTTTTTTTTTGGCCGAAATTTTGACCCCCTCCGATCTTCTTGAAACTCTGGATTCTGACAGAGGGCCACGAGACTTCGACCAACGCGCAAAAATTGCGGCTCTAGACCCTTCCAGAGCCGAGATATCGAAGGTCAAAATTTGGACCTGAAAAAAAAAACATAAGGGGTAACACTGTCATTTTTTTTTTTGGCCGAAATTTTGACCCCCTCCGATCTTCTTGAAACTCTGGATTCTGACAGAGGGCCACGAGACTTCGACCAACGCGCAAAAATGGAGGCTCTAGACCCTTCCAGAGCCTAGATATCGAAGGTCAAAATTTGGACCTGAAAAAAAAAACATAAGGGGTAACACTGTCATTTTTTTTTTTTGGCCGAAATTTTGACCCCCTCCGATCTTCTTGAAACTCTGGATTCTGTCAGAGGGCCACGAGACTTCGACCAACGCGCAAAAATTGCGGCTCTAGACCCTTCCAGAGCCGAGATATCGAAGGTCAAAATTTGGACCTGAAAAAAAAAACATAAGGGGTAACACTGTCATTTTTTTTTTTGGCCGAAATTTTGACCCCCTCCGATCTTCTTGAAACTCTGGATTCTGACAGAGGGCCACGAGACTTCGACCAACGCGCAAAAATGGAGGCTCTAGACCCTTCCAGAGCCGAGATATCGAAGGTCAAAATTTGGACCTGAAAAAAAAACATAAGGGGTAACACTGTCATTTTTTTTTTTTTTGGCCGAAATTTTGACCCCTTCCGATCTTCTTGAAACTCTGGATTCTGACAGAGGGCCACGAGACTTCGACCAACGCACAAAAATTGCGGCTCTAGACCCTTCCAGAGCCGAGATATCGAAGGTCAAAATTTGGACCTGAAAAAAAAACATAAGGGGTAACACTGTCATTTTTTTTTTTTTGGCCGAAATTTTGACCCCCTCTGATCTTCTTGAAACTCTGGATTCTGACAGAGGGCCACGAGACTTCGACCAACGCGCAAAAATTGCGGCTCTAGACCCTTCCAGAGCCGAGATATCGAAGGTCAAAATTTGGACCTAAAAAAAAAACATAAGGGGTAACACTGTCATTTTTTTTTTTGGCCGAAATTTTGACCCCCTCAGATCTTCCTGAAACTCTGGATTCTGACAGAGGGCCACGAGACTTCGACCAACGCGCAAAAATGGAGGCTCTAGACCCTTCCAGAGCCGAGATATCGAAGGTCAAAATTTGGACCTGAAAAAAAAACATAAGGGGTAACACTGTCATTTTTTTTTTTTGGCCGAAATTTTGACCCCCTCCGATCTTCTTGAAACTCTGGATTCTGACAGAGGGCCACGAGACTTCGACCAATGCGCAAAATTTGCGGCTCTAGACCCTTCCAGAGCCGAGATATCGAAGGTCAAAATTTGGACCTGAAAAAAAAAACATAAGGGGTAACACTGTCATTTTTTTTTTGGCCGAAATTTTGACCCCCTCCGATCTTCTTGAAACTCTGGATTCTGACAGAGGGCCACGAGACTTCGACCAACGCGCAAAAATTGCGGCTCTAGACCCTTCCAGAGCCGAGATATCGAAGGTCAAAATTTGGACCTGAAAAAAAAAACATAAGGGGTAACACTGTCATTTTTTTTTTTTTTTGGCCGAAATTTTGACCCCCTCCGATCTTCTTGAAACTCTGGATTCTGACAGAGGGCCACGAGACTTCGACCAACGCGCAAAAATGGAGGCTCTAGACCCTTCTAGAGCCGAGATATCGAAGGTCAAAATTTGGACCTGAAAAAAAAACATAAGGGGTAACACTGTCATTTTTTTTTTTTTGGCCGAAATTTTGACCCCCTCCGATCTTCTTGAAACTCTGCATTCTGACAGAGGGCCACGAGACTTCGACCAACGCGCAAAAATTGCGGCTCTAGACCCTTCCAGAGCCGAGATATCGAAGGTCAAAATTTGGACCTGAAAAAAAAAACATAAGGGGTAACACTGTCATTTTTTTTTTTGGCCTAAATTTTGACCCCCTCCGATCTTCTTGAAACTCTGGATTCTGACAGAGGGCCACGAGACTTCGACCAACGCGCAAAAATGGAGGCTCTAGACCCTTCTAGAGCCGAGATATCGAAGGTCAAAATTTGGACCTGAAAAAAAAACATAAGGGGTAACACTGTCATTTTTTTTTTTTGGCCGAAATTTTGACCCCCTCCGATCTTCTTGAAACTCTGCATTCTGACAGAGGGCCACGAGACTTCGACCAACGCGCAAAAATTGCGGCTCTAGACCCTTCCAGAGCCGAGATATCGAAGGTCAAAATTTGGACCTGAAAAAAAAAACAAAAGGGGTAACACTGTCATTTTTTTTTTTGGCCTAAATTTTGACCCCCTCCGATCTTCTTGAAACTCTGGATTCTGACAGAGGGCCACGAGACTTCGACCAACGCGCAAAAATGGAGGCTCTAGACCCTTCCAGAGCCGAGATATCGAAGGTCAAAATTTGGACCTGAAAAAAAAACATAAGGGGTAACACTGTCATTTTTTTTTTTTTTGGCCGAAATTTTGACCCCCTCCGATCTTCTTGAAACTCTGGATTCTGACAGAGGGCCACGAGACTTCGACCAACGCGCAAAAATTGCGGCTCTAGACCCTTCCAGAGCCGAGATATCGAAGGTCAAAATTTGGACCTGAAAAAAAAACATAAGGGGTAACACTGTCATTTTTTTTTTTTGGCCGAAATTTTGACCCCCTCCGATCTTCTTGAAACTCTGCATTCTGACAGAGGGCCACGAGACTTCGACCAACGCGCAAAAATTGCGGCTCTAGACCCTTCCAGAGCCGAGATATCGAAGGTCAAAATTTGGACCTGAAAAAAAAAACATAAGGGGTAACACTGTCATTTTTTTTTTTGGCCGAAATTTTGACCCCCTCCGATCTTCTTGAAACTCTGGATTCTGACAGAGGGCCACGAGACTTCGACCAACGCGCAAAAATGGAGGCTCTAGACCCTTCCAGAGGCGAGATATCGAAGGTCAAAATTTGGACCTGAAAAAAAAACATAAGGGGTAACACTGTCATTTTTTTTTTGGCCGAAATTTTGACCCCCTCCGATCTTCTTGAAACTCTGGATTCTGACAGAGGGCCACGAGACTCCGACCAACGCGCAAAATTTGCGGCTCTAGACCCTTCCAGAGCCGAGATATCGAAGGTCAAAATTTGGACCTGAAAAAAAAACATAAGGGGTAACACTGTCATTTTTTTTTTTGCCGAAATTTTGACCCCCTCCGATCTTCTTGAAACTCTGGATTCTGACAGAGGGCCACGAGACTTCGACCAACGCGCAAAAATTGCGGCTCTAGACCCTTCCAGAGCCGAGATATCGAAGGTCAAAATTTGGACCTGAAAAAAAAAACATAAGGGGTAACACTGTCATTTTTTTTTTTTTTGGCCGAAATTTTGACCCCCTCCGATCTTCTTGAAACTCTGGATTCTGACAGAGGGCCACGAGACTTCGACCAACGCGCAAAAATGGAGGCTCTAGACCCTTCTAGAGCCGAGATATCGAAGGTCAAAATTTGGACCTGAAAAAAAAACATAAGGGGTAACACTGTCATTTTTTTTTTTGGCCGAAATTTTGACCCCCTCCGATCTTCTTGAAACTCTGCATTCTGACAGAGGGCCACGAGACTTCGACCAACGCGCAAAAATTGCGGCTCTAGACCCTTCCAGAGCCGAGATATCGAAGGTCAAAATTTGGACCTGAAAAAAAAAACATAAGGGGTAACACTGTCATTTTTTTTTTGGCCGAAATTTTGACCCCCTCCGATCTTCTTGAAACTCTGGATTCTGACAGAGGGCCACGAGACTTCGACCAATGCGCAAAAATGGAGGCTCTAGACCCTTCCAGAGCCGAGATATCGAAGGTCAAAATTTGGACCTGAAAAAAAACATAAGGGGTAACACTGTCATTTTTTTTTTTTTTTGGCCGAAATTTTGACCCCCTCCGATCTTCTTGAAACTCTGGATTCTGACAGAGGGCCACGAGACTTCGACCAACGCGCAAAAATTGCGGCTCTAGACCCTTCCAGAGCCGAGATATCGAAGGTCAAAATTTGGACCTGAAAAAAAAAACATAAGGGGTAACACTGTCATTTTTTTTTGGCCGAAATTTTGACCCCCTCAGATCTTCGTGAAACTCTGGATTCTGACAGAGGGCCACGAGACTTCGACCAACGCGCAAAAATGGAGGCTCTAGACCCTTCCAGAGCCGAGATATCGAAGGTCAAAATTTGGACCTGAAAAAAAAACATAAGGGGTAACACTGTCATTTTTTTTTTTTGGCTGAAATTTTGACCCCCTCCGATCTTCTTGAAACTCTGGATTCTGACAGAGGGCCACGAGACTTCGACCAACGCGCAAAATTTGCGGCTCTAGACCCTTCCAGAGCCGAGATATCGAAGGTCAAAATTTGGACCTGAAAAAAAAAACAAGGGGTAACACTGTCATTTTTTTTTGGCCGAAATTTTGACCCCCTCCGATCTTCTTGAAACTCTGGATTCTGACAGAGGGCCACGAGACTTCGACCAACGCGCAAAAATTGCGGCTCTAGACCCTTCCAGAGCCGAGATATCGAAGGTCAAAATTTGGACCTGAAAAAAAAACATAAGGGGTAACACTGTCATTTTTTTTTTTTGGCCGAAATTTTGACCCCCTCCGATCTTCTTGAAACTCTGGATTCTGACAGAGGGCCACGAGACTTCGACCAACGCGCAAAAATGGAGGCTCTAGACCCTTCTAGAGCCGAGATATCGAAGGTCAAAATTTGGACCTGAAAAAAAAACATAAGGGGTAACACTGTCATTTTTTTTTTTTTGGCCGAAATTTTGACCCCCTCCGATCTTCTTGAAACTCTGCATTCTGACAGAGGGCCACGAGACTTCGACCAACGCGCAAAAATTGCGGCTCTAGACCCTTCCAGAGCCGAGATATCGAAGGTCAAAATTTGGACCTGAAAAAAAAAACATAAGGGGTAACACTGTCATTTTTTTTTTGGCCGAAATTTTGACCCCCTCCGATCTTCTTGAAACTCTGGATTCTGACAGAGGGCCACGAGACTTCGACCAACGCGCAAAAATGGAGGCTCTAGACCCTTCCAGAGGTGAGATATCGAAGGTCAAAATTTGGACCTGAAAAAAAAACATAAGGGGTAACACTGTCATTTTTTTTTTTTTGGCCGAAATTTTGACCCCCTCCGATCTTCTTGAAACTCTGGATTCTGACAGAGGGCCACGAGACTTCGACCAACGCGCAAAAATTGCGGCTCTAGACCCTTCCAGAGCCGAGATATCGAAGGTCAAAATTTGGACCTGAAAAAAAAAACATAAGGGGTAACACTGTCATTTTTTTTTTGGCCGAAATTTTGACCCCCTCCGATCTTCTTGAAACTCTGGATTCTGACAGAGGGCCACGAGACTTCGACCAACGCGCAAAAATTGCGGCTCTAGACCCTTCCAGAGCCGAGATATCGAAGGTCAAAATTTGGACCTGAAAAAAAAACATAAGGGGTAACACTGTCATTTTTTTTTTTTTTTGGCCGAAATTTTGACCCCCTCCGATCTTCTTGAAACTCTGGATTCTGACAGAGGGCCACGAGACTTCGACCAACGCGCAAAAATGGAGGCTCTAGACCCTTCTAGAGCCGAGATATCGAAGGTCAAAATTTGGACCTGAAAAAAAAACATAAGGGGTAACACTGTCATTTTTTTTTTTTTGGCCGAAATTTTGACCCCCTCCGATCTTCTTGAAACTCTGCATTCTGACAGAGGGCCACGAGACTTCGACCAACGCGCAAAAATTGCGGCTCTAGACCCTTCCAGAGCCGAGATATCGAAGGTCAAAATTTGGACCTGAAAAAAAAAACATAAGGGGTAACACTGTCATTTTTTTTTTTGGCCGAAATTTTGACCCCCTCCGATCTTCTTGAAACTCTGGATTCTGACAGAGGGCCACGAGACTTCGACCAACGCGCAAAAATGGAGGCTCTAGACCCTTCCAGAGGCGAGATATCGAAGGTCAAAATTTGGACCTGAAAAAAAAACATAAGGGGTAACACTGTCATTTTTTTTTTTTTGCCCGAAATTTTGACCCCCTCCGATCTTCTTGAAACTCTGGATTCTGACAGAGGGCCACGAGACTTCGACCAACGTGCAAAAATTGCGGCTCTAGACCCTTCCAGAGCCGAGATATCGAAGGTCAAAATTTGGACCTAAAAAAAAAAACATAAGGGGTAACACTGTCATTTTTTTTTTTTTGGCCGAAATTTTGACCCCCTCCGATCTTCTTGAAACTCTGGATTCTGACAGAGGGCCACGAGACTTCGACCAACGCGCAAAAATTGCGGCTCTAGACAATTCCAGAGCCGAGATATCGAAGGTCAAAATTTGGACCTGAAAAAAAAACATAAGGGGTAACACTGTCATTTTTTTTTTTGGCCGAAATTTTGACCCCCTCCGATCTTCTTGAAACTCTGGATTCTGACAGAGGGCCACGAGACTTCGACCAACGCGCAAAAATTGCGGCTCTAGACCCTTCCAGAGCCGAGATATCGAAGGTCAAAATTTGGACCTGAAAAAAAAACATAAGGGGTAACACTGTCATTTTTTTTTTTTTTGGCCGAAATTTTGACCCCCTCCGATCTTCTTGAAACTCTGGATTCTGACAGAGGGCCACGAGACTTCGACCAACGCGCAAAAATGGAGGCTCTAGACCCTTCTAGAGCCGAGATATCGAAGGTCAAAATTTGGACCTGAAAAAAAAACATAAGGGGTAACACTGTCATTTTTTTTTTTTTGGCCGAAATTTTGACCCCCTCCGATCTTCTTGAAACTCTGCATTCTGACAGAGGGCCACGAGACTTCGACCAACGCGCAAAAATTGCGGCTCTAGACCCTTCCAGAGACGAGATATCGAAGGTCAAAATTTGGACCTGAAAAAAAAAACATAAGGGGTAACACTGTCATTTTTTTTTTGGCCGAAATTTTGACCCCCTCCGATCTTCTTGAAACTCTGGATTCTGACAGAGGGCCACGAGACTTCGACCAACACGCAAAAATGGAGGCTCTAGACCCTTCCAGAGGCGAGATATCGAAGGTCAAAATTTGGACCTGAAAAAAAAACATAAGGGGTAACACTGTCATTTTTTTTTTTTGGCCGAAATTTTGACCCCCTCCGATCTTCTTGAAACTCTGGATTCTGACAGAGGGCCACGAGACTTCGACCAACGCGCAAAAATTGCGGCTCTAGACCCTTCCAGAGCCGAGATATCGAAGGTCAAAATTTGGACCTGAAAAAAAAAACATAAGGGGTAACACTGTCATTTTTTTTTTTTTGGCCGAAATTTTGACCCCCTCCGATCTTCTTGAAACTCTGGATTCTGACAGAGGGCCACGAGACTTCGACCAACGCGCAAAAATTGCGGCTCTAGACAATTCCAGAGCCGAGATATCGAAGGTCAAAATTTGGACCTGAAAAAAAAAACATAAGGGGTAACACTGTCATTTTTTTTTTGGCCGAAATTTTGACCCCCTCCGATCTTCTTGAAACTCTGGATTCTGACAGAGGGCCACGAGACTTCGACCAACGCGCAAAAATTGCGGCTCTAGACCCTTCCAGAGCCGAGATATCGAAGGTCAAAATTTGGACCTGAAAAAAAAACATAAGGGGTAACACTGTCATTTTTTTTTTTGGCCGAAATTTTGACCCCCTCCGATCTTCTTGAAACTCTGGATTCTGACAGAGGGCCACGAGACTTCGACCAACGCGCAAAAATTGCGGCTCTAGACCCTTCCAGAGCCGAGATATCGAAGGTCAAAATTTGGACCTGAAAAAAAACATAAGGGGTAACACTGTCATTTTTTTTTTTGGCCGAAATTTTGACCCCCTCCGATCTTCTTGAAACTCTGCATTCTGACAGAGGGCCACGAGACTTCGACCAACGCGCAAAAATTGCGGCTCTAGACCCTTCCAGAGCCGAGATATCGAAGGTCAAAATTTGGACCTGAAAAAAAAACATAAGGGGTAACACTGTCATTTTTTTTTGGCCGAAATTTTGACCCCCTCCGATCTTCTTGAAACTCTGGATTCTGACAGAGGGCCACGAGACTTCGACCAACGCGCAAAAATTGCGGCTCTAGACAATTCCAGAGCCGAGATATCGAAGGTCAAAATTTGGACCTGAAAAAAAAACATAAGGGGTAACACTGTCATTTTTTTTTTTTGGCCGAAATTTTGACCCCCTCCGATCTTCTTGAAACTCTGGATTCTGACAGAGGGCCACGAGACTTCGACCAACGCGCAAAAATGGAGGCTCTAGACCCTTCCAGAGCCTAGATATCGAAGGTCAAAATTTGGACCTGAAAAAAAAACATAAGGGGTAACACTGTCATTTTTTTTTTTTGGCCGAAATTTTGACCCCCTCCGATCTTCTTGAAACTCTGGATTCTGACAGAGGGCCACAAGACTTCGACCAACGCGCAAAAATTGCGGCTCTAGACCCTTCCAGAGCCGAGATATCGAAGGTCAAAATTTGGACCTGAAAAAAAAAACATAAGGGGTAACACTGTCATTTTTTTTTTTTTGGCCGAAATTTTGACCCCCTCCGATCTTCTTGAAACTCTGGATTCTGACAGAGGGCCACGAGACTTCGACCAACGCGCAAAAATGGAGGCTCTAGACCCTTCCAGAGCCGAGATATCGAAGGTCAAAATTTGGACCTGAAAAAAAAACATAAGGGGTAACACTGTCATTTTTTTTTTTTTGGCCGAAATTTTGACCCCCTCCGATCTTCTTGAAACTCTGGATTCTGACAGAGGGCCACGAGACTTCGACCAACGCACAAAAATTGCGGCTCTAGACCCTTCCAGAGCCGAGATATCGAAGGTCAAAATTTGGACCTGAAAAAAAAACATAAGGGGTAACACTGTCATTTTTTTTTTTTTGGCCGAAATTTTGACCCCCTCCGATCTTCTTGAAACTCTGGATTCTGACAGAGGGCCACGAGACTTCGACCAACGCGCAAAAATTGCGGCTCTAGACCCTTCCAGAGCCGAGATATCGAAGGTCAAAATTTGGACCTGAAAAAAAAACATAAGGGGTAACACTGTCATTTTTTTTTGGCCGAAATTTTGACCCCCTCCGATCTTCTTGAAACTCTGGATTCTGACAGAGGGCCACGAGACTTCGACCAACGCGCAAAAATTGCGGCTCTAGACCCTTCCAGAGCCGAGATATCGAAGGTCAAAATTTGGACCTGAAAAAAAACATAAGGGGTAACATTGTCATTTTTTTTTTTGGCCGAAATTTTGACCCCGTCCGATCTTCTTGAAACTCTGGATTCTGACAGAGGGCCACGAGACTTCGACCAACGCGCAAAAATTGCGGCTCTAGACCCTTCCAGAGCCGAGATATCGAAGGTCAAAATTTGGACCTGAAAAAAAAACATAAGGGGTAACACTGTCATTTTTTTTTTTTGGCCGAAATTTTGACCCCCTCCGATCTTCTTGAAACTCTGGATTCTGACAGAGGGCCACGAGACTTCGACCAACGCGCAAAAATGGAGGCTCTAGACCCTTCTAGAGCCGAGATATCGAAGGTCAAAATTTGGACCTGAAAAAAAAACATAAGGGGTAACACTGTCATTTTTTTTTGGCCGAAATTTTGACCCCCTCCGATCTTCTTGAAACTCTGCATTCTGACAGAGGGCCACGAGACTTCGACCAACGCGCAAAAATTGCGGCTCTAGACCCTTCCAGAGCCGAGATATCGAAGGTCAAAATTTGGACCTGAAAAAAAAACATAAGGGGTAACACTGTCATTTTTTTTTGGCCGAAATTTTGACCCCCTCCGATCTTCTTGAAACTCTGGATTCTGACAGAGGGCCACGAGACTTCGACCAACGCGCAAAAATTGCGGCTCTAGACAATTCCAGAGCCGAGATATCGAAGGTCAAAATTTGGACCTGAAAAAAAAACATAAGGGGTAACACTGTCATTTTTTTTTTTTGGCCGAAATTTTGACCCCCTCCGATCTTCTTGAAACTCTGGATTCTGACAGAGGGCCACGAGACTTCGACCAACGCGCAAAAATGGAGGCTCTAGACCCTTCCAGAGCCTAGATATCGAAGGTCAAAATTTGGACCTGAAAAAAAAAACATAAGGGGTAACACTGTCATTTTTTTTTTTTGGCCGAAATTTTGACCCCCTCCGATCTTCTTGAAACTCTGGATTCTGACAGAGGGCCACGAGACTTCGACCAACGCGCAAAAATTGCGGCTCTAGACCCTTCCAGAGCCGAGATATCGAAGGTCAAAATTTGGACCTGAAAAAAAAAACATAAGGGGTAACACTGTCATTTTTTTTTTTTTGGCCGAAATTTTGACCCCCTCCGATCTTCTTGAAACTCTGGATTCTGACAGAGGGCCACGAGACTTCGACCAACGCGCAAAAATTGCGGCTCTAGACAATTCCAGAGCCGAGATATCGAAGGTCAAAATTTGGACCTGAAAAAAAAACATAAGGGGTAACACTGTCATTTTTTTTTTTTGGCCGAAATTTTGACCCCCTCCGATCTTCTTGAAACTCTGGATTCTGACAGAGGGCCACGAGACTTCGACCAACGCGCAAAAATGGAGGCTCTAGACCCTTCCAGAGCCTAGATATCGAAGGTCAAAATTTGGACCTGAAAAAAAAAACATAAGGGGTAACACTGTCATTTTTTTTTTTTGGCCGAAATTTTGACCCCCTCCGATCTTCTTGAAACTCTGGATTCTGACAGAGGGCCACGAGACTTCGACCAACGCGCAAAAATTGCGGCTCTAGACCCTTCCAGAGCCGAGATATCGAAGGTCAAAATTTGGACCTGAAAAAAAAAACATAAGGGGTAACACTGTCATTTTTTTTTTTTTGGCCGAAATTTTGACCCCCTCCGATCTTCTTGAAACTCTGGATTCTGACAGAGGGCCACGAGACTTCGACCAACGCACAAAAATTGCGGCTCTAGACCCTTCCAGAGCCGAGATATCGAAGGTCAAAATTTGGACCTGAAAAAAAAACATAAGGGGTAACACTGTCATTTTTTTTTTTTTGGCCGAAATTTTGACCCCCTCCGATCTTCTTGAAACTCTGGATTCTGACAGAGGGCCACGAGACTTCGACCAACGCGCAAAAATTGCGGCTCTAGACCCTTCCAGAGCCGAGATATCGAAGGTCAAAATTTGGACCTGAAAAAAAAACATAAGGGGTAACACTGTCATTTTTTTTTTGGCCGAAATTTTGACCCCCTCCGATCTTCTTGAAACTCTGGATTCTGACAGAGGGCCACGAGACTTCGACCAACGCGCAAAAATGGAGGCTCTAGACCCTTCCAGAGCCGAGATATCGAAGGTCAAAATTTGGACCTGAAAAAAAAACATAAGGGGTAACACTGTCATTTTTTTTTTTGGCCGAAATTTTGACCCCCTCCGATCTTCTTGAAACTCTGGATTCTGACAGAGGGCCACGAGACTTCGACCAACGCGCAAAAATTGCGGCTCTAGACCCTTCCAGAGCCGAGATATCGAAGGTCAAAATTTGGACCTGAAAAAAAAAACATAAGGGGTAACACTGTCATTTTTTTTTTTTTGGCCGAAATTTTGACCCCCTCCGATCTTCTTGAAACTCTGGATTCTGACAGAGGGCCACGAGACTTCGACCAACGCGCAAAAATTGCGGCTCTAGACAATTCCAGAGCCGAGATATCGAAGGTCAAAATTTGGACCTGAAAAAAAAACATAAGGGGTAACACTGTCATTTTTTTTTTGGCCGAAATTTTGACCCCCTCCGATCTTCTTGAAACTCTGGATTCTGACAGAGGGCCACGAGACTTCGACCAACGCGCAAAAATGGAGGCTCTAGACCCTTCCAGAGCCTAGATATCGAAGGTCAAAATTTGGACCTGAAAAAAAAAAACATAAGGGGTAACACTGTCATTTTTTTTTTTTTCGGCCGAAATTTTGACCCCCTCCGATCTTCTTGAAACTCTGGATTCTGACAGAGGGCCACGAGACTTCGACCAACGCGCAAAATTTGCGGCTCTAGACCCTTCCAGAGCCGAGATATCGAAGGTCAAAATTTGGACCTGGAAAAAAAACATAAGGGGTAACACTGTCATTTTTTTTTTTTGGCCGAAATTTTGACCCCCTCCGATCTTCTTGAAACTCTGGATTCTGACAGAGGGCCACGAGACTTCGACCAACGCGCAAAAATTGCGGCTCTAGACCCTTCCAGAGCCGAGATATCGAAGGTCAAAATTTGGACCTGAAAAAAAAACATAAGGGGTAACACTGTCATTTTTTTTTTTTGGCCGAAATTTTGACCCCCTCCGATCTTCTTGAAACTCTGGATTCTGACAGAGGGCCACGAGACTTCGACCAACGCGCAAAAATTGCGGCTCTAGACAATTCCAGAGCCGAGATATCGAAGGTCAAAATTTGGACCTGAAAAAAAAACATAAGGGGTAACACTGTCATTTTTTTTTTGGCCGAAATTTTGACCCCCTCCGATCTTCTTGAAACTCTGGATTCTGACAGAGGGCCACGAGACTTCGACCAACGCGCAAAAATTGCGGCTCTAGACCCTTCCAGAGCCGAGATATCGAAGGTCAAAATTTGGACCTGAAAAAAAAACATAAGGGGTAACACTGTCATTTTTTTTTTTGGCCGAAATTTTGACCCCCTCCGATCTTCTTGAAACTCTGGATTCTGACAGAGGGCCACGAGACTTCGACCAACGCGCAAAAATTGCGGCTCTAGACCCTTCCAGAGCCGAGATATCGAAGGTCAAAATTTGGACCTGAAAAAAAAACATAAGGGGTAACACTGTCATTTTTTTTTTGGCCGAAATTTTGACCCCCTCCGATCTTCTTGAAACTCTGGATTCTGACAGAGGGCCACGAGACTTCGACCAACGCGCAAAAATTGCGGCTCTAGACCCTTCCAGAGCCGAGATATCGAAGGTCAAAATTTGGACCTGAAAAAAAACATAAGGGGTAACATTGTCATTTTTTTTTTTGGCCGAAATTTTGACCCCGTCCGATCTTCTTGAAACTCTGGATTCTGACGGAGGGCCACGAGACTTCGACCAACGCGCAAAAATTGCGGCTCTAGACCCTTCCAGAGCCGAGATATCGAAGGTCAAAATTTGGACCTGAAAAAAAAACATAAGGGGTAACACTGTCATTTTTTTTTTTTTGGCCGAAATTTTGACCCCCTCCGATCTTCTTGAAACTCTGGATTCTGACAGAGGGCCACGAGACTTCGACCAACGCGCAAAAATGGAGGCTCTAGACCCTTCTAGAGCCGAGATATCGAAGGTCAAAATTTGGACCTGAAAAAAAAACATAAGGGGTAACACTGTCATTTTTTTTTGGCCGAAATTTTGACCCCCTCCGATCTTCTTGAAACTCTGCATTCTGACAGAGGGCCACGAGACTTCGACCAACGCGCAAAAATTGCGGCTCTAGACCCTTCCAGAGCCGAGATATCGAAGGTCAAAATTTGGACCTGAAAAAAAAACATAAGGGGTAACACTGTCATTTTTTTTTTTGGCCGAAATTTTGACCCTCTCCGATCTTCTTGAAACTCTGGATTCTGACAGAGGGCCACGAGACTTCGACCAACGCGCAAAAATGGAGGCTCTAGACCCTTCCAGAGCCGAGATATCGAAGGTCAAAATTTGGACCTGAAAAAAAAACATAAGGGGTAACACTGTCATTTTTTTTTTTTTGGCCGAAATTTTGACCCCCTCCGATCTTCTTGAAACTCTGGATTCTGACAGAGGGCCACGAGACTTCGACCAACGCGCAAAAATTGCGGCTCTAGACAATTCCAGAGCCGAGATATCGAAGGTCAAAATTTGGACCTGAAAAAAAAACATAAGGGGTAACACTGTCATTTTTTTTTTTGGCCGAAATTTTGACCCCCTCCGATCTTCTTGAAACTCTGGATTCTGACAGAGGGCCACGAGACTTCGACCAACGCGCAAAAATTGCGGCTCTAGACCCTTCCAGAGCCGAGATATCGAAGGTCAAAATTTGGACCTGAAAAAAAAACATAAGGGGTAACACTGTCATTTTTTTTTTGGCCGAAATTTTGACCCCCTCCGATCTTCTTGAAACTCTGGATTCTGACAGAGGGCCACGAGACTTCGACCAACGCGCAAAAATGGAGGCTCTAGACCCTTCCAGAGCCGAGATATCGAAGGTCAAAATTTGGACCTGAAAAAATAACATAAGGGGTAACACTGTCATTTTTTTTTTTTTTGGCCGAAATTTTGACCCCCTCCGATCTTCTTGAAACTCTGGATTCTGACAGAGGGCCACGAGACTTCGACCAACGCGCAAAAATTGCGGCTCTAGACAATTCCAGAGCCGAGATATCGAAGGTCAAAATTTGGACCTGAAAAAAAAACATAAGGGGTAACACTGTCATTTTTTTTTTTTGGCCGAAATTTTGACCCCCTCCGATCTTCTTGAAACTCTGGATTCTGACAGAGGGCCACGAGACTTCGACCAACGCGCAAAAATTGCGGCTCTAGACAATTCCAGAGCCGAGATATCGAAGGTCAAAATTTGGACCTGAAAAAAAAACATAAGGGGTAACACTGTCATTTTTTTTTTTTGGCCGAAATTTTGACCCCCTCCGATCTTCTTGAAACTCTGGATTCTGACAGAGGGCCACGAGACTTCGACCAACGCGCAAAAATGGAGGCTCTAGACCCTTCCAGAGCCTAGATATCGAAGGTCAAAATTTGGACCTGAAAAAAAAACATAAGGGGTAACACTGTCATTTTTTTTTTTTGGCCGAAATTTTGACCCCCTCCGATCTTCTTGAAACTCTGGATTCTGACAGAGGGCCACGAGACTTCGACCAACGCGCAAAAATTGCGGCTCTAGACCCTTCCAGAGCCGAGATATCGAAGGTCAAAATTTGGACCTGAAAAAAAAAACATAAGGGGTAACACTGTCATTTTTTTTTTTTTGGCCGAAATTTTGACCCCCTCCGATCTTCTTGAAACTCTGGATTCTGACAGAGGGCCACGAGACTTCGACCAACGCGCAAAAATGGAGGCTCTAGACCCTTCCAGAGCCGAGATATCGAAGGTCAAAATTTGGACCTGAAAAAAAAACATAAGGGGTAACACTGTCATTTTTTTTTTTTGGCCGAAATTTTGACCCCCTCCGATCTTCTTGAAACTCTGGATTCTGACAGAGGGCCACGAGACTTCGACCAACGCACAAAAATTGCGGCTCTAGACCCTTCCAGAGCCGAGATATCGAAGGTCAAAATTTGGACCTGAAAAAAAAAACATAAGGGGTAACACTGTCATTTTTTTTTTTTTGGCCGAAATTTTGACCCCCTCCGATCTTCTTGAAACTCTGGATTCTGACAGAGGGCCACGAGACTTCGACCAACGCGCAAAAATTGCGGCTCTAGACCCTTCCAGAGCCGAGATATCGAAGGTCAAAATTTGGACCTGAAAAAAAAACATAAGGGGTAACACTGTCATTTTTTTTTTGGCCGAAATTTTGACCCCCTCCGATCTTCTTGAAACTCTGGATTCTGACAGAGGGCCACGAGACTTCGACCAACGCGCAAAAATGGAGGCTCTAGACCCTTCCAGAGCCGAGATATCGAAGGTCAAAATTTGGACCTGAAAAAAAAAACATAAGGGGTAACACTGTCATTTTTTTTTTGGCCGAAATTTTGACCCCCTCCGATCTTCTTGAAACTCTGGATTCTGACAGAGGGCCACGAGACTTCGACCAACGCGCAAAAATTGCGGCTCTAGACCCTTCCAGAGCCGAGATATCGAAGGTCAAAATTTGGACCTGAAAAAAAAAAACATAAGGGGTAACACTGTCATTTTTTTTTTTTTGGCCGAAATTTTGACCCCCTCCGATCTTCTTGAAACTCTGGATTCTGACAGAGGGCCACGAGACTTCGACCAACGCGCAAAAATTGCGGCTCTAGACAATTCCAGAGCCGAGATATCGAAGGTCAAAATTTGGACCTGAAAAAAAAACATAAGGGGTAACACTGTCATTTTTTTTTTGGCCGAAATTTTGACCCCCTCCGATCTTCTTGAAACTCTGGATTCTGACAGAGGGCCACGAGACTTCGACCAACGCGCAAAAATGGAGGCTCTAGACCCTTCCAGAGCCTAGATATCGAAGGTCAAAATTTGGACCTGAAAAAAAAAACATAAGGGGTAACACTGTCATTTTTTTTTTTTTTGGCCGAAATTTTGACCCCCTCCGATCTTCTTGAAACTCTGGATTCTGACAGAGGGCCACGAGACTTCGACCAACGCGCAAAATTTGCGGCTCTAGACCCTTCCAGAGCCGAGATATCGAAGGTCAAAATTTGGACCTGGAAAAAAAACATAAGGGGTAACACTGTCATTTTTTTTTTTTTGGCCGAAATTTTGACCCCCTCCGATCTTCTTGAAACTCTGGATTCTGACAGAGGGCCACGAGACTTCGACCAACGCGCAAAAATGGAGGCTCTAGACCCTTCCAGAGCCGAGATATCGAAGGTCAAAATTTGGACCTGAAAAAAAAACATAAGGGGTAACACTGTCATTTTTTTTTTTTTGGCCGAAATTTTGACCCCCTCCGATCTTCTTGAAACTCTGGATTCTGACAGAGGGCCACGAGACTTCGACCAACGCACAAAAATTGCGGCTCTAGACCCTTCCAGAGCCGAGATATCGAAGGTCAAAATTTGGACCTGAAAAAAAAACATAAGGGGTAACACTGTCATTTTTTTTTTTTTGGCCGAAATTTTGACCCCCTCCGATCTTCTTGAAACTCTGGATTCTGACAGAGGGCCACGAGACTTCGACCAACGCGCAAAAATTGCGGCTCTAGACCCTTCCAGAGCCGAGATATCGAAGGTCAAAATTTGGACCTGAAAAAAAAACATAAGGGGTAACACTGTCATTTTTTTTTGGCCGAAATTTTGACCCCCTCCGATCTTCTTGAAACTCTGGATTCTGACAGAGGGCCACGAGACTTCGACCAACGCGCAAAAATTGCGGCTCTAGACCCTTCCAGAGCCGAGATATCGAAGGTCAAAATTTGGACCTGAAAAAAAACATAAGGGGTAACATTGTCATTTTTTTTTTTGGCCGAAATTTTGACCCCGTCCGATCTTCTTGAAACTCTGGATTCTGACAGAGGGCCACGAGACTTCGACCAACGCGCAAAAATTGCGGCTCTAGACCCTTCCAGAGCCGAGATATCGAAGGTCAAAATTTGGACCTGAAAAAAAAACATAAGGGGTAACACTGTCATTTTTTTTTTTGGCCGAAATTTTGACCCCCTCCGATCTTCTTGAAACTCTGGATTCTGACAGAGGGCCACGAGACTTCGACCAACGCGCAAAAATGGAGGCTCTAGACCCTTCTAGAGCCGAGATATCGAAGGTCAAAATTTGGACCTGAAAAAAAAACATAAGGGGTAACACTGTCATTTTTTTTTGGCCGAAATTTTGACCCCCTCCGATCTTCTTGAAACTCTGCATTCTGACAGAGGGCCACGAGACTTCGACCAACGCGCAAAAATTGCGGCTCTAGACCCTTCCAGAGCCGAGATATCGAAGGTCAAAATTTGGACCTGAAAAAAAAACATAAGGGGTAACACTGTCATTTTTTTTTGGCCGAAATTTTGACCCCCTCCGATCTTCTTGAAACTCTGGATTCTGACAGAGGGCCACGAGACTTCGACCAACGCGCAAAAATTGCGGCTCTAGACAATTCCAGAGCCGAGATATCGAAGGTCAAAATTTGGACCTGAAAAAAAAACATAAGGGGTAACACTGTCATTTTTTTTTTTTGGCCGAAATTTTGACCCCCTCCGATCTTCTTGAAACTCTGGATTCTGACAGAGGGCCACGAGACTTCGACCAACGCGCAAAAATTGCGGCTCTAGACCCTTCCAGAGCCGAGATATCGAAGGTCAAAATTTGGACCTGAAAAAAAAAACATAAGGGGTAACACTGTCATTTTTTTTTTTTTGGCCGAAATTTTGACCCCCTCCGATCTTCTTGAAACTCTGGATTCTGACAGAGGGCCACGAGACTTCGACCAACGCGCAAAAATGGAGGCTCTAGACCCTTCCAGAGCCGAGATATCGAAGGTCAAAATTTGGACCTGAAAAAAAAACATAAGGGGTAACACTGTCATTTTTTTTTTTTGGCCGAAATTTTGACCCCCTCCGATCTTCTTGAAACTCTGGATTCTGACAGAGGGCCACGAGACTTCGACCAACGCACAAAAATTGCGGCTCTAGACCCTTCCAGAGCCGAGATATCGAAGGTCAAAATTTGGACCTGAAAAAAAAAACATAAGGGGTAACACTGTCATTTTTTTTTTTTTGGCCGAAATTTTGACCCCCTCCGATCTTCTTGAAACTCTGGATTCTGACAGAGGGCCACGAGACTTCGACCAACGCGCAAAAATTGCGGCTCTAGACCCTTCCAGAGCCGAGATATCGAAGGTCAAAATTTGGACCTGAAAAAAAAACATAAGGGGTAACACTGTCATTTTTTTTTTGGCCGAAATTTTGACCCCCTCCGATCTTCTTGAAACTCTGGATTCTGACAGAGGGCCACGAGACTTCGACCAACGCGCAAAAATGGAGGCTCTAGACCCTTCCAGAGCCGAGATATCGAAGGTCAAAATTTGGACCTGAAAAAAAAAACATAAGGGGTAACACTGTCATTTTTTTTTTTGGCCGAAATTTTGACCCCCTCCGATCTTCTTGAAACTCTGGATTCTGACAGAGGGCCACGAGACTTCGACCAACGCGCAAAAATTGCGGCTCTAGACCCTTCCAGAGCCGAGATATCGAAGGTCAAAATTTGGACCTGAAAAAAAAAAACATAAGGGGTAACACTGTCATTTTTTTTTTTTTTGGCCGAAATTTTGACCCCCTCCGATCTTCTTGAAACTCTGGATTCTGACAGAGGGCCACGAGACTTCGACCAACGCGCAAAAATTGCGGCTCTAGACAATTCCAGAGCCGAGATATCGAAGGTCAAAATTTGGACCTGAAAAAAAAACATAAGGGGTAACACTGTCATTTTTTTTTTGGCCGAAATTTTGACCCCCTCCGATCTTCTTGAAACTCTGGATTCTGACAGAGGGCCACGAGACTTCGACCAACGCGCAAAAATGGAGGCTCTAGACCCTTCCAGAGCCTAGATATCGAAGGTCAAAATTTGGACCTGAAAAAAAAAACATAAGGGGTAACACTGTCATTTTTTTTTTTTTTGGCCGAAATTTTGACCCCCTCCGATCTTCTTGAAACTCTGGATTCTGACAGAGGGCCACGAGACTTCGACCAACGCGCAAAATTTGCGGCTCTAGACCCTTCCAGAGCCGAGATATCGAAGGTCAAAATTTGGACCTGGAAAAAAAACATAAGGGGTAACACTGTCATTTTTTTTTTTTTGGCCGAAATTTTGACCCCCTCCGATCTTCTTGAAACTCTGGATTCTGACAGAGGGCCACGAGACTTCGACCAACGCGCAAAAATGGAGGCTCTAGACCCTTCCAGAGCCGAGATATCGAAGGTCAAAATTTGGACCTGAAAAAAAAACATAAGGGGTAACACTGTCATTTTTTTTTTTTTGGCCGAAATTTTGACCCCCTCCGATCTTCTTGAAACTCTGGATTCTGACAGAGGGCCACGAGACTTCGACCAACGCACAAAAATTGCGGCTCTAGACCCTTCCAGAGCCGAGATATCGAAGGTCAAAATTTGGACCTGAAAAAAAAACATAAGGGGTAACACTGTCATTTTTTTTTTTTTGGCCGAAATTTTGACCCCCTCCGATCTTCTTGAAACTCTGGATTCTGACAGAGGGCCACGAGACTTCGACCAACGCGCAAAAATTGCGGCTCTAGACCCTTCCAGAGCCGAGATATCGAAGGTCAAAATTTGGACCTGAAAAAAAAACATAAGGGGTAACACTGTCATTTTTTTTTGGCCGAAATTTTGACCCCCTCCGATCTTCTTGAAACTCTGGATTCTGACAGAGGGCCACGAGACTTCGACCAACGCGCAAAAATTGCGGCTCTAGACCCTTCCAGAGCCGAGATATCGAAGGTCAAAATTTGGACCTGAAAAAAAACATAAGGGGTAACATTGTCATTTTTTTTTTTGGCCGAAATTTTGACCCCGTCCGATCTTCTTGAAACTCTGGATTCTGACAGAGGGCCACGAGACTTCGACCAACGCGCAAAAATTGCGGCTCTAGACCCTTCCAGAGCCGAGATATCGAAGGTCAAAATTTGGACCTGAAAAAAAAACATAAGGGGTAACACTGTCATTTTTTTTTTTTGGCCGAAATTTTGACCCCCTCCGATCTTCTTGAAACTCTGGATTCTGACAGAGGGCCACGAGACTTCGACCAACGCGCAAAAATGGAGGCTCTAGACCCTTCTAGAGCCGAGATATCGAAGGTCAAAATTTGGACCTGAAAAAAAAACATAAGGGGTAACACTGTCATTTTTTTTTGGCCGAAATTTTGACCCCCTCCGATCTTCTTGAAACTCTGCATTCTGACAGAGGGCCACGAGACTTCGACCAACGCGCAAAAATTGCGGCTCTAGACCCTTCCAGAGCCGAGATATCGAAGGTCAAAATTTGGACCTGAAAAAAAAACATAAGGGGTAACACTGTCATTTTTTTTTGGCCGAAATTTTGACCCCCTCCGATCTTCTTGAAACTCTGGATTCTGACAGAGGGCCACGAGACTTCGACCAACGCGCAAAAATTGCGGCTCTAGACAATTCCAGAGCCGAGATATCGAAGGTCAAAATTTGGACCTGAAAAAAAAACATAAGGGGTAACACTGTCATTTTTTTTTTTGGCCGAAATTTTGACCCCCTCCGATCTTCTTGAAACTCTGGATTCTGACAGAGGGCCACGAGACTTCGACCAACGCGCAAAAATGGAGGCTCTAGACCCTTCCAGAGCCTAGATATCGAAGGTCAAAATTTGGACCTGAAAAAAAAAACATAAGGGGTAACACTGTCATTTTTTTTTTTTGGCCGAAATTTTGACCCCCTCCGATCTTCTTGAAACTCTGGATTCTGACAGAGGGCCACGAGACTTCGACCAACGCGCAAAAATTGCGGCTCTAGACCCTTCCAGAGCCGAGATATCGAAGGTCAAAATTTGGACCTGAAAAAAAAAACATAAGGGGTAACACTGTCATTTTTTTTTTTTTTGGCCGAAATTTTGACCCCCTCCGATCTTCTTGAAACTCTGGATTCTGACAGAGGGCCACGAGACTTCGACCAACGCGCAAAAATTGCGGCTCTAGACAATTCCAGAGCCGAGATATCGAAGGTCAAAATTTGGACCTGAAAAAAAAACATAAGGGGTAACACTGTCATTTTTTTTTTTTGGCCGAAATTTTGACCCCCTCCGATCTTCTTGAAACTCTGGATTCTGACAGAGGGCCACGAGACTTCGACCAACGCGCAAAAATGGAGGCTCTAGACCCTTCCAGAGCCTAGATATCGAAGGTCAAAATTTGGACCTGAAAAAAAAAACATAAGGGGTAACACTGTCATTTTTTTTTTTTGGCCGAAATTTTGACCCCCTCCGATCTTCTTGAAACTCTGGATTCTGACAGAGGGCCACGAGACTTCGACCAACGCGCAAAAATTGCGGCTCTAGACCCTTCCAGAGCCGAGATATCGAAGGTCAAAATTTGGACCTGAAAAAAAAAACATAAGGGGTAACACTGTCATTTTTTTTTTTTTGGCCGAAATTTTGACCCCCTCCGATCTTCTTGAAACTCTGGATTCTGACAGAGGGCCACGAGACTTCGACCAACGCACAAAAATTGCGGCTCTAGACCCTTCCAGAGCCGAGATATCGAAGGTCAAAATTTGGACCTGGAAAAAAAACATAAGGGGTAACACTGTCATTTTTTTTTTTTGGCCGAAATTTTGACCCCCTCCGATCTTCTTGAAACTCTGGATTCTGACAGAGGGCCACGAGACTTCGACCAACGCGCAAAAATTGCGGCTCTAGACCCTTCCAGAGCCGAGATATCGAAGGTCAAAATTTGGACCTGAAAAAAAAACATAAGGGGTAACACTGTCATTTTTTTTTTTTGGCCGAAATTTTGACCCCCTCCGATCTTCTTGAAACTCTGGATTCTGACAGAGGGCCACGAGACTTCGACCAACGCGCAAAAATGGAGGCTCTAGACCCTTCTAGAGCCGAGATATCGAAGGTCAAAATTTGGACCTGAAAAAAAAACATAAGGGGTAACACTGTCATTTTTTTTTGGCCGAAATTTTGACCCCCTCCGATCTTCTTGAAACTCTGCATTCTGACAGAGGGCCACGAGACTTCGACCAACGCGCAAAAATTGCGGCTCTAGACCCTTCCAGAGCCGAGATATCGAAGGTCAAAATTTGGACCTGAAAAAAAAACATAAGGGGTAACACTGTCATTTTTTTTTGGCCGAAATTTTGACCCCCTCCGATCTTCTTGAAACTCTGGATTCTGACAGAGGGCCACGAGACTTCGACCAACGCGCAAAAATTGCGGCTCTAGACAATTCCAGAGCCGAGATATCGAAGGTCAAAATTTGGACCTGAAAAAAAAACATAAGGGGTAACACTGTCATTTTTTTTTTTTGGCCGAAATTTTGACCCCCTCCGATCTTCTTGAAACTCTGGATTCTGACAGAGGGCCACGAGACTTCGACCAACGCGCAAAAATTGCGGCTCTAGACCCTTCCAGAGCCGAGATATCGAAGGTCAAAATTTGGACCTGAAAAAAAAAACATAAGGGGTAACACTGTCATTTTTTTTTTTTTGGCCGAAATTTTGACCCCCTCCGATCTTCTTGAAACTCTGGATTCTGACAGAGGGCCACGAGACTTCGACCAACGCGCAAAAATGGAGGCTCTAGACCCTTCCAGAGCCGAGATATCGAAGGTCAAAATTTGGACCTGAAAAAAAAACATAAGGGGTAACACTGTCATTTTTTTTTTTTGGCCGAAATTTTGACCCCCTCCGATCTTCTTGAAACTCTGGATTCTGACAGAGGGCCACGAGACTTCGACCAACGCACAAAAATTGCGGCTCTAGACCCTTCCAGAGCCGAGATATCGAAGGTCAAAATTTGGACCTGAAAAAAAAAACATAAGGGGTAACACTGTCATTTTTTTTTTTTTGGCCGAAATTTTGACCCCCTCCGATCTTCTTGAAACTCTGGATTCTGACAGAGGGCCACGAGACTTCGACCAACGCGCAAAAATTGCGGCTCTAGACCCTTCCAGAGCCGAGATATCGAAGGTCAAAATTTGGACCTGAAAAAAAAACATAAGGGGTAACACTGTCATTTTTTTTTTGGCCGAAATTTTGACCCCCTCCGATCTTCTTGAAACTCTGGATTCTGACAGAGGGCCACGAGACTTCGACCAACGCGCAAAAATGGAGGCTCTAGACCCTTCCAGAGCCGAGATATCGAAGGTCAAAATTTGGACCTGAAAAAAAAAACATAAGGGGTAACACTGTCATTTTTTTTTTTGGCCGAAATTTTGACCCCCTCCGATCTTCTTGAAACTCTGGATTCTGACAGAGGGCCACGAGACTTCGACCAACGCGCAAAAATTGCGGCTCTAGACCCTTCCAGAGCCGAGATATCGAAGGTCAAAATTTGGACCTGAAAAAAAAAAACATAAGGGGTAACACTGTCATTTTTTTTTTTTTTGGCCGAAATTTTGACCCCCTCCGATCTTCTTGAAACTCTGGATTCTGACAGAGGGCCACGAGACTTCGACCAACGCGCAAAAATTGCGGCTCTAGACAATTCCAGAGCCGAGATATCGAAGGTCAAAATTTGGACCTGAAAAAAAAACATAAGGGGTAACACTGTCATTTTTTTTTTGGCCGAAATTTTGACCCCCTCCGATCTTCTTGAAACTCTGGATTCTGACAGAGGGCCACGAGACTTCGACCAACGCGCAAAAATGGAGGCTCTAGACCCTTCCAGAGCCTAGATATCGAAGGTCAAAATTTGGACCTGAAAAAAAAAACATAAGGGGTAACACTGTCATTTTTTTTTTTTTTGGCCGAAATTTTGACCCCCTCCGATCTTCTTGAAACTCTGGATTCTGACAGAGGGCCACGAGACTTCGACCAACGCGCAAAATTTGCGGCTCTAGACCCTTCCAGAGCCGAGATATCGAAGGTCAAAATTTGGACCTGGAAAAAAAACATAAGGGGTAACACTGTCATTTTTTTTTTTTTGGCCGAAATTTTGACCCCCTCCGATCTTCTTGAAACTCTGGATTCTGACAGAGGGCCACGAGACTTCGACCAACGCGCAAAAATGGAGGCTCTAGACCCTTCCAGAGCCGAGATATCGAAGGTCAAAATTTGGACCTGAAAAAAAAACATAAGGGGTAACACTGTCATTTTTTTTTTTTTGGCCGAAATTTTGACCCCCTCCGATCTTCTTGAAACTCTGGATTCTGACAGAGGGCCACGAGACTTCGACCAACGCACAAAAATTGCGGCTCTAGACCCTTCCAGAGCCGAGATATCGAAGGTCAAAATTTGGACCTGAAAAAAAAACATAAGGGGTAACACTGTCATTTTTTTTTTTTTGGCCGAAATTTTGACCCCCTCCGATCTTCTTGAAACTCTGGATTCTGACAGAGGGCCACGAGACTTCGACCAACGCGCAAAAATTGCGGCTCTAGACCCTTCCAGAGCCGAGATATCGAAGGTCAAAATTTGGACCTGAAAAAAAAACATAAGGGGTAACACTGTCATTTTTTTTTGGCCGAAATTTTGACCCCCTCCGATCTTCTTGAAACTCTGGATTCTGACAGAGGGCCACGAGACTTCGACCAACGCGCAAAAATTGCGGCTCTAGACCCTTCCAGAGCCGAGATATCGAAGGTCAAAATTTGGACCTGAAAAAAAACATAAGGGGTAACATTGTCATTTTTTTTTTTGGCCGAAATTTTGACCCCGTCCGATCTTCTTGAAACTCTGGATTCTGACAGAGGGCCACGAGACTTCGACCAACGCGCAAAAATTGCGGCTCTAGACCCTTCCAGAGCCGAGATATCGAAGGTCAAAATTTGGACCTGAAAAAAAAACATAAGGGGTAACACTGTCATTTTTTTTTTTTGGCCGAAATTTTGACCCCCTCCGATCTTCTTGAAACTCTGGATTCTGACAGAGGGCCACGAGACTTCGACCAACGCGCAAAAATGGAGGCTCTAGACCCTTCTAGAGCCGAGATATCGAAGGTCAAAATTTGGACCTGAAAAAAAAACATAAGGGGTAACACTGTCATTTTTTTTTGGCCGAAATTTTGACCCCCTCCGATCTTCTTGAAACTCTGCATTCTGACAGAGGGCCACGAGACTTCGACCAACGCGCAAAAATTGCGGCTCTAGACCCTTCCAGAGCCGAGATATCGAAGGTCAAAATTTGGACCTGAAAAAAAAACATAAGGGGTAACACTGTCATTTTTTTTTGGCCGAAATTTTGACCCCCTCCGATCTTCTTGAAACTCTGGATTCTGACAGAGGGCCACGAGACTTCGACCAACGCGCAAAAATTGCGGCTCTAGACAATTCCAGAGCCGAGATATCGAAGGTCAAAATTTGGACCTGAAAAAAAAACATAAGGGGTAACACTGTCATTTTTTTTTTTTGGCCGAAATTTTGACCCCCTCCGATCTTCTTGAAACTCTGGATTCTGACAGAGGGCCACGAGACTTCGACCAACGCGCAAAAATGGAGGCTCTAGACCCTTCCAGAGCCTAGATATCGAAGGTCAAAATTTGGACCTGAAAAAAAAAACATAAGGGGTAACACTGTCATTTTTTTTTTTTGGCCGAAATTTTGACCCCCTCCGATCTTCTTGAAACTCTGGATTCTGACAGAGGGCCACGAGACTTCGACCAACGCGCAAAAATTGCGGCTCTAGACCCTTCCAGAGCCGAGATATCGAAGGTCAAAATTTGGACCTGAAAAAAAAAACATAAGGGGTAACACTGTCATTTTTTTTTTTTTGGCCGAAATTTTGACCCCCTCCGATCTTCTTGAAACTCTGGATTCTGACAGAGGGCCACGAGACTTCGACCAACGCGCAAAAATTGCGGCTCTAGACAATTCCAGAGCCGAGATATCGAAGGTCAAAATTTGGACCTGAAAAAAAAACATAAGGGGTAACACTGTCATTTTTTTTTTTTGGCCGAAATTTTGACCCCCTCCGATCTTCTTGAAACTCTGGATTCTGACAGAGGGCCACGAGACTTCGACCAACGCGCAAAAATGGAGGCTCTAGACCCTTCCAGAGCCTAGATATCGAAGGTCAAAATTTGGACCTGAAAAAAAAAACATAAGGGGTAACACTGTCATTTTTTTTTTTTTGGCCGAAATTTTGACCCCCTCCGATCTTCTTGAAACTCTGGATTCTGACAGAGGGCCACGAGACTTCGACCAACGCGCAAAAATTGCGGCTCTAGACCCTTCCAGAGCCGAGATATCGAAGGTCAAAATTTGGACCTGAAAAAAAAAACATAAGGGGTAACACTGTCATTTTTTTTTTTTTGGCCGAAATTTTGACCCCCTCCGATCTTCTTGAAACTCTGGATTCTGACAGAGGGCCACGAGACTTCGACCAACGCACAAAAATTGCGGCTCTAGACCCTTCCAGAGCCGAGATATCGAAGGTCAAAATTTGGACCTGAAAAAAAAACATAAGGGGTAACACTGTCATTTTTTTTTTTTTGGCCGAAATTTTGACCCCCTCCGATCTTCTTGAAACTCTGGATTCTGACAGAGGGCCACGAGACTTCGACCAACGCGCAAAAATTGCGGCTCTAGACCCTTCCAGAGCCGAGATATCGAAGGTCAAAATTTGGACCTGAAAAAAAAACATAAGGGGTAACACTGTCATTTTTTTTTTGGCCGAAATTTTGACCCCCTCCGATCTTCTTGAAACTCTGGATTCTGACAGAGGGCCACGAGACTTCGACCAACGCGCAAAAATGGAGGCTCTAGACCCTTCCAGAGCCGAGATATCGAAGGTCAAAATTTGGACCTGAAAAAAAAACATAAGGGGTAACACTGTCATTTTTTTTTTTGGCCGAAATTTTGACCCCCTCCGATCTTCTTGAAACTCTGGATTCTGACAGAGGGCCACGAGACTTCGACCAACGCGCAAAAATTGCGGCTCTAGACCCTTCCAGAGCCGAGATATCGAAGGTCAAAATTTGGACCTGAAAAAAAAAAACATAAGGGGTAACACTGTCATTTTTTTTTTTTGGCCGAAATTTTGACCCCCTCCGATCTTCTTGAAACTCTGGATTCTGACAGAGGGCCACGAGACTTCGACCAACGCGCAAAAATTGCGGCTCTAGACAATTCCAGAGCCGAGATATCGAAGGTCAAAATTTGGACCTGAAAAAAAAACATAAGGGGTAACACTGTCATTTTTTTTTTGGCCGAAATTTTGACCCCCTCCGATCTTCTTGAAACTCTGGATTCTGACAGAGGGCCACGAGACTTCGACCAACGCGCAAAAATGGAGGCTCTAGACCCTTCCAGAGCCTAGATATCGAAGGTCAAAATTTGGACCTGAAAAAAAAAAACATAAGGGGTAACACTGTCATTTTTTTTTTTTTGGCCGAAATTTTGACCCCCTCCGATCTTCTTGAAACTCTGGATTCTGACAGAGGGCCACGAGACTTCGACCAACGCGCAAAATTTGCGGCTCTAGACCCTTCCAGAGCCGAGATATCGAAGGTCAAAATTTGGACCTGGAAAAAAAACATAAGGGGTAACACTGTCATTTTTTTTTTTTGGCCGAAATTTTGACCCCCTCCGATCTTCTTGAAACTCTGGATTCTGACAGAGGGCCACGAGACTTCGACCAACGCGCAAAAATTGCGGCTCTAGACCCTTCCAGAGCCGAGATATCGAAGGTCAAAATTTGGACCTGAAAAAAAAACATAAGGGGTAACACTGTCATTTTTTTTTTTTGGCCGAAATTTTGACCCCCTCCGATCTTCTTGAAACTCTGGATTCTGACAGAGGGCCACGAGACTTCGACCAACGCGCAAAAATTGCGGCTCTAGACAATTCCAGAGCCGAGATATCGAAGGTCAAAATTTGGACCTGAAAAAAAAACATAAGGGGTAACACTGTCATTTTTTTTTTGGCCGAAATTTTGACCCCCTCCGATCTTCTTGAAACTCTGGATTCTGACAGAGGGCCACGAGACTTCGACCAACGCGCAAAAATTGCGGCTCTAGACCCTTCCAGAGCCGAGATATCGAAGGTCAAAATTTGGACCTGAAAAAAAAACATAAGGGGTAACACTGTCATTTTTTTTTTTTGGCCGAAATTTTGACCCCCTCCGATCTTCTTGAAACTCTGGATTCTGACAGAGGGCCACGAGACTTCGACCAACGCGCAAAAATTGCGGCTCTAGACCCTTCCAGAGCCGAGATATCGAAGGTCAAAATTTGGACCTGAAAAAAAAACATAAAGGGTAACACTGTCATTTTTTTTTTGGCCGAAATTTTGACCCCCTCCGATCTTCTTGAAACTCTGGATTCTGACAGAGGGCCACGAGACTTCGACCAACGCGCAAAAATTGCGGCTCTAGACCCTTCCAGAGCCGAGATATCGAAGGTCAAAATTTGGACCTGAAAAAAAACATAAGGGGTAACATTGTCATTTTTTTTTTTGGCCGAAATTTTGACCCCGTCCGATCTTCTTGAAACTCTGGATTCTGACGGAGGGCCACGAGACTTCGACCAACGCGCAAAAATTGCGGCTCTAGACCCTTCCAGAGCCGAGATATCGAAGGTCAAAATTTGGACCTGAAAAAAAAACATAAGGGGTAACACTGTCATTTTTTTTTTTTGGCCGAAATTTTGACCCCCTCCGATCTTCTTGAAACTCTGGATTCTGACAGAGGGCCACGAGACTTCGACCAACGCGCAAAAATGGAGGCTCTAGACCCTTCTAGAGCCGAGATATCGAAGGTCAAAATTTGGACCTGAAAAAAAAACATAAGGGGTAACACTGTCATTTTTTTTTTTGGCCGAAATTTTGACCCCCTCCGATCTTCTTGAAACTCTGCATTCTGACAGAGGGCCACGAGACTTCGACCAACGCGCAAAAATTGCGGCTCTAGACCCTTCCAGAGCCGAGATATCGAAGGTCAAAATTTGGACCTGAAAAAAAAACATAAGGGGTAACACTGTCATTTTTTTTTTTGGCCGAAATTTTGACCCTCTCCGATCTTCTTGAAACTCTGGATTCTGACAGAGGGCCACGAGACTTCGACCAACGCGCAAAAATGGAGGCTCTAGACCCTTCCAGAGCCGAGATATCGAAGGTCAAAATTTGGACCTGAAAAAAAAACATAAGGGGTAACACTGTCATTTTTTTTTTTTTGGCCGAAATTTTGACCCCCTCCGATCTTCTTGAAACTCTGGATTCTGACAGAGGGCCACGAGACTTCGACCAACGCGCAAAAATTGCGGCTCTAGACAATTCCAGAGCCGAGATATCGAAGGTCAAAATTTGGACCTGAAAAAAAAACATAAGGGGTAACACTGTCATTTTTTTTTTTGGCCGAAATTTTGACCCCCTCCGATCTTCTTGAAACTCTGGATTCTGACAGAGGGCCACGAGACTTCGACCAACGCGCAAAAATTGCGGCTCTAGACCCTTCCAGAGCCGAGATATCGAAGGTCAAAATTTGGACCTGAAAAAAAAACATAAGGGGTAACACTGTCATTTTTTTTTTGGCCGAAATTTTGACCCCCTCCGATCTTCTTGAAACTCTGGATTCTGACAGAGGGCCACGAGACTTCGACCAACGCGCAAAAATGGAGGCTCTAGACCCTTCCAGAGCCGAGATATCGAAGGTCAAAATTTGGACCTGAAAAAATAACATAAGGGGTAACACTGTCATTTTTTTTTTTTTTGGCCGAAATTTTGACCCCCTCCGATCTTCTTGAAACTCTGGATTCTGACAGAGGGCCACGAGACTTCGACCAACGCGCAAAAATTGCGGCTCTAGACAATTCCAGAGCCGAGATATCGAAGGTCAAAATTTGGACCTGAAAAAAAAACATAAGGGGTAACACTGTCATTTTTTTTTTTTGGCCGAAATTTTGACCCCCTCCGATCTTCTTGAAACTCTGGATTCTGACAGAGGGCCACGAGACTTCGACCAACGCGCAAAAATTGCGGCTCTAGACAATTCCAGAGCCGAGATATCGAAGGTCAAAATTTGGACCTGAAAAAAAAACATAAGGGGTAACACTGTCATTTTTTTTTTTTGGCCGAAATTTTGACCCCCTCCGATCTTCTTGAAACTCTGGATTCTGACAGAGGGCCACGAGACTTCGACCAACGCGCAAAAATGGAGGCTCTAGACCCTTCCAGAGCCTAGATATCGAAGGTCAAAATTTGGACCTGAAAAAAAAAACATAAGGGGTAACACTGTCATTTTTTTTTTTTGGCCGAAATTTTGACCCCCTCCGATCTTCTTGAAACTCTGGATTCTGACAGAGGGCCACGAGACTTCGACCAACGCGCAAAAATTGCGGCTCTAGACCCTTCCAGAGCCGAGATATCGAAGGTCAAAATTTGGACCTGAAAAAAAAAACATAAGGGGTAACACTGTCATTTTTTTTTTTTTGGCCGAAATTTTGACCCCCTCCGATCTTCTTGAAACTCTGGATTCTGACAGAGGGCCACGAGACTTCGACCAACGCGCAAAAATGGAGGCTCTAGACCCTTCCAGAGCCGAGATATCGAAGGTCAAAATTTGGACCTGAAAAAAAAACATAAGGGGTAACACTGTCATTTTTTTTTTTTTGGCCGAAATTTTGACCCCCTCCGATCTTCTTGAAACTCTGGATTCTGACAGAGGGCCACGAGACTTCGACCAACGCACAAAAATTGCGGCTCTAGACCCTTCCAGAGCCGAGATATCGAAGGTCAAAATTTGGACCTGAAAAAAAAACATAAGGGGTAACACTGTCATTTTTTTTTTTTGGCCGAAATTTTGACCCCCTCCGATCTTCTTGAAACTCTGGATTCTGACAGAGGGCCACGAGACTTCGACCAACGCGCAAAAATTGCGGCTCTAGACCCTTCCAGAGCCGAGATATCGAAGGTCAAAATTTGGACCTGAAAAAAAAACATAAGGGGTAACACTGTCATTTTTTTTTTGGCCGTAATTTTGACCCCCTCCGATCTTCTTGAAACTCTGGATTCTGACAGAGGGCCACGAGACTTCGACCAACGCGCAAAAATGGAGGCTCTAGACCCTTCCAGAGCCGAGATATCGAAGGTCAAAATTTGGACCTGAAAAAAAAACATAAGGGGTAACACTGTCATTTTTTTTTTTGGCCGAAATTTTGACCCCCTCCGATCTTCTTGAAACTCTGGATTCTGACAGAGGGCCACGAGACTTCGACCAACGCGCAAAAATTGCGGCTCTAGACCCTTCCAGAGCCGAGATATCGAAGGTCAAAATTTGGACCTGAAAAAAAAAAACATAAGGGGTAACACTGTCATTTTTTTTTTTTGGCCGAAATTTTGACCCCCTCCGATCTTCTTGAAACTCTGGATTCTGACAGAGGGCCACGAGACTTCGACCAACGCGCAAAAATTGCGGCTCTAGACAATTCCAGAGCCGAGATATCGAAGGTCAAAATTTGGACCTGAAAAAAAAACATAAGGGGTAACACTGTCATTTTTTTTTTGGCCGAAATTTTGACCCCCTCCGATCTTCTTGAAACTCTGGATTCTGACAGAGGGCCACGAGACTTCGACCAACGCGCAAAAATGGAGGCTCTAGACCCTTCCAGAGCCTAGATATCGAAGGTCAAAATTTGGACCTGAAAAAAAAAAACATAAGGGGTAACACTGTCATTTTTTTTTTTTTTTGGCCGAAATTTTGACCCCCTCCGATCTTCTTGAAACTCTGGATTCTGACAGAGGGCCACGAGACTTCGACCAACGCGCAAAATTTGCGGCTCTAGACCCTTCCAGAGCCGAGATATCGAAGGTCAAAATTTGGACCTGGAAAAAAAACATAAGGGGTAACACTGTCATTTTTTTTTTTGGCCGAAATTTTGACCCCCTCCGATCTTCTTGAAACTCTGGATTCTGACAGAGGGCCACGAGACTTCGACCAACGCGCAAAAATTGCGGCTCTAGACCCTTCCAGAGCCGAGATATCGAAGGTCAAAATTTGGACCTGAAAAAAAAACATAAGGGGTAACACTGTCATTTTTTTTTTTGGCCGAAATTTTGACCCCCTCCGATCTTCTTGAAACTCTGGATTCTGACAGAGGGCCACGAGACTTCGACCAACGCGCAAAAATTGCGGCTCTAGACAATTCCAGAGCCGAGATATCGAAGGTCAAAATTTGGACCTGAAAAAAAAACATAAGGGGTAACACTGTCATTTTTTTTTTGGCCGAAATTTTGACCCCCTCCGATCTTCTTGAAACTCTGGATTCTGACAGAGGGCCACGAGACTTCGACCAACGCGCAAAAATTGCGGCTCTAGACCCTTCCAGAGCCGAGATATCGAAGGTCAAAATTTGGACCTGAAAAAAAAACATAAGGGGTAACACTGTCATTTTTTTTTTTGGCCGAAATTTTGACCCCCTCCGATCTTCTTGAAACTCTGGATTCTGACAGAGGGCCACGAGACTTCGACCAACGCGCAAAAATTGCGGCTCTAGACCCTTCCAGAGCCGAGATATCGAAGGTCAAAATTTGGACCTGAAAAAAAAACATAAGGGGTAACACTGTCATTTTTTTTTTGGCCGAAATTTTGACCCCCTCCGATCTTCTTGAAACTCTGGATTCTGACAGAGGGCCACGAGACTTCGACCAACGCGCAAAAATTGCGGCTCTAGACCCTTCCAGAGCCGAGATATCGAAGGTCAAAATTTGGACCTGAAAAAAAACATAAGGGGTAACATTGTCATTTTTTTTTTTGGCCGAAATTTTGACCCCGTCCGATCTTCTTGAAACTCTGGATTCTGACGGAGGGCCACGAGACTTCGACCAACGCGCAAAAATTGCGGCTCTAGACCCTTCCAGAGCCGAGATATCGAAGGTCAAAATTTGGACCTGAAAAAAAAACATAAGGGGTAACACTGTCATTTTTTTTTTTTTTGGCCGAAATTTTGACCCCCTCCGATCTTCTTGAAACTCTGGATTCTGACAGAGGGCCACGAGACTTCGACCAACGCGCAAAAATGGAGGCTCTAGACCCTTCTAGAGCCGAGATATCGAAGGTCAAAATTTGGACCTGAAAAAAAAACATAAGGGGTAACACTGTCATTTTTTTTTTTGGCCGAAATTTTGACCCCCTCCGATCTTCTTGAAACTCTGCATTCTGACAGAGGGCCACGAGACTTCGACCAACGCGCAAAAATTGCGGCTCTAGACCCTTCCAGAGCCGAGATATCGAAGGTCAAAATTTGGACCTGAAAAAAAAACATAAGGGGTAACACTGTCATTTTTTTTTTTGGCCGAAATTTTGACCCTCTCCGATCTTCTTGAAACTCTGGATTCTGACAGAGGGCCACGAGACTTCGACCAACGCGCAAAAATGGAGGCTCTAGACCCTTCCAGAGCCGAGATATCGAAGGTCAAAATTTGGACCTAAAAAAAAAACATAAGGGGTAACACTGTCATTTTTTTTTTTTTGGCCGAAATTTTGACCCCCTCCGATCTTCTTGAAACTCTGGATTCTGACAGAGGGCCACGAGACTTCGACCAACGCGCAAAAATTGCGGCTCTAGACAATTCCAGAGCCGAGATATCGAAGGTCAAAATTTGGACCTGAAAAAAAAACATAAGGGGTAACACTGTCATTTTTTTTTTTGGCCGAAATTTTGACCCCCTCCGATCTTCTTGAAACTCTGGATTCTGACAGAGGGCCACGAGACTTCGACCAACGCGCAAAAATTGCGGCTCTAGACCCTTCCAGAGCCGAGATATCGAAGGTCAAAATTTGGACCTGAAAAAAAAAACATAAGGGGTAACACTGTCATTTTTTTTTTGGCCGAAATTTTGACCCCCTCCGATCTTCTTGAAACTCTGGATTCTGACAGAGGGCCACGAGACTTCGACCAACGCGCAAAAATGGAGGCTCTAGACCCTTCCAGAGCCGAGATATCGAAGGTCAAAATTTGGACCTGAAAAAATAACATAAGGGGTAACACTGTCATTTTTTTTTTTTTTGGCCGAAATTTTGACCCCCTCCGATCTTCTTGAAACTCTGGATTCTGACAGAGGGCCACGAGACTTCGACCAACGCGCAAAAATTGCGGCTCTAGACAATTCCAGAGCCGAGATATCGAAGGTCAAAATTTGGACCTGAAAAAAAAACATAAGGGGTAACACTGTCATTTTTTTTTTTTGGCCGAAATTTTGACCCCCTCCGATCTTCTTGAAACTCTGGATTCTGACAGAGGGCCACGAGACTTCGACCAACGCGCAAAAATGGAGGCTCTAGACCCTTCCAGAGCCTAGATATCGAAGGTCAAAATTTGGACCTGAAAAAAAAAACATAAGGGGTAACACTGTCATTTTTTTTTTTGGCCGAAATTTTGACCCCCTCCGATCTTCTTGAAACTCTGGATTCTGACAGAGGGCCACGAGACTTCGACCAACGCGCAAAAATTGCGGCTCTAGACCCTTCCAGAGCCGAGATATCGAAGGTCAAAATTTGGACCTGAAAAAAAAAACATAAGGGGTAACACTGTCATTTTTTTTTTTTTGGCCGAAATTTTGACCCCCTCCGATCTTCTTGAAACTCTGGATTCTGACAGAGGGCCACGAGACTTCGACCAACGCGCAAAAATGGAGGCTCTAGACCCTTCCAGAGCCGAGATATCGAAGGTCAAAATTTGGACCTGAAAAAAAAACATAAGGGGTAACACTGTCATTTTTTTTTTTTTGGCCGAAATTTTGACCCCCTCCGATCTTCTTGAAACTCTGGATTCTGACAGAGGGCCACGAGACTTCGACCAACGCACAAAAATTGCGGCTCTAGACCCTTCCAGAGCCGAGATATCGAAGGTCAAAATTTGGACCTGAAAAAAAAACATAAGGGGTAACACTGTCATTTTTTTTTTTTTTGGCCGAAATTTTGACCCCCTCCGATCTTCTTGAAACTCTGGATTCTGACAGAGGGCCACGAGACTTCGACCAACGCGCAAAAATTGCGGCTCTAGACCCTTCCAGAGCCGAGATATCGAAGGTCAAAATTTGGACCTGAAAAAAAAACATAAGGGGTAACACTGTCATTTTTTTTTTTGGCCGAAATTTTGACCCCCTCCGATCTTCTTGAAACTCTGGATTCTGACAGAGGGCCACGAGACTTCGACCAACGCGCAAAAATGGAGGCTCTAGACCCTTCCAGAGCCGAGATATCGAAGGTCAAAATTTGGACCTGAAAAAAAAAACATAAGGGGTAACACTGTCATTTTTTTTTTGGCCGAAATTTTGACCCCCTCCGATCTTCTTGAAACTCTGGATTCTGACAGAGGGCCACGAGACTTCGACCAACGCGCAAAAATTGCGGCTCTAGACCCTTCCAGAGCCGAGATATCGAAGGTCAAAATTTGGACCTGAAAAAAAAAAACATAAGGGGTAACACTGTCATTTTTTTTTTTTTGGCCGAAATTTTGACCCCCTCCGATCTTCTTGAAACTCTGGATTCTGACAGAGGGCCACGAGACTTCGACCAACGCGCAAAAATTGCGGCTCTAGACAATTCCAGAGCCGAGATATCGAAGGTCAAAATTTGGACCTGAAAAAAAAACATAAGGGGTAACACTGTCATTTTTTTTTTGGCCGAAATTTTGACCCCCTCCGATCTTCTTGAAACTCTGGATTCTGACAGAGGGCCACGAGACTTCGACCAACGCGCAAAAATGGAGGCTCTAGACCCTTCCAGAGCCTAGATATCGAAGGTCAAAATTTGGACCTGAAAAAAAAAAAACATAAGGGGTAACACTGTCATTTTTTTTTTTTTTTTGGCCGAAATTTTGACCCCCTCCGATCTTCTTGAAACTCTGGATTCTGACAGAGGGCCACGAGACTTCGACCAACGCGCAAAATTTGCGGCTCTAGACCCTTCCAGAGCCGAGATATCGAAGGTCAAAATTTGGACCTGGAAAAAAAACATAAGGGGTAACACTAATTTTTTTTTTTTGGCCGAAATTTTGACCCCCTCCGATCTTCTTGAAACTCTGGATTCTGACAGAGGGCCACGAGACTTCGACCAACGCGCAAAAATTGCGGCTCTAGACCCTTCCAGAGCCGAGATATCGAAGGTCAAAATTTGGACCTGAAAAAAAAACATAAGGGGTAACACTGTCATTTTTTTTTTTTGGCCGAAATTTTGACCCCCTCCGATCTTCTTGAAACTCTGGATTCTGACAGAGGGCCACGAGACTTCGACCAACGCGCAAAAATTGCGGCTCTAGACAATTCCAGAGCCGAGATATCGAAGGTCAAAATTTGGACCTGAAAAAAAAACATAAGGGGTAACACTGTCATTTTTTTTTTGGCCGAAATTTTGACCCCCTCCGATCTTCTTGAAACTCTGGATTCTGACAGAGGGCCACGAGACTTCGACCAACGCGCAAAAATTGCGGCTCTAGACCCTTCCAGAGCCGAGATATCGAAGGTCAAAATTTGGACCTGAAAAAAAAACATAAGGGGTAACACTGTCATTTTTTTTTTTGGCCGAAATTTTGACCCCCTCCGATCTTCTTGAAACTCTGGATTCTGACAGAGGGCCACGAGACTTCGACCAACGCGCAAAAATTGCGGCTCTAGACCCTTCCAGAGCCGAGATATCGAAGGTCAAAATTTGGACCTGAAAAAAAAACATAAGGGGTAACACTGTCATTTTTTTTTTGGCCGAAATTTTGACCCCCTCCGATCTTCTTGAAACTCTGGATTCTGACAGAGGGCCACGAGACTTCGACCAACGCGCAAAAATTGCGGCTCTAGACCCTTCCAGAGCCGAGATATCGAAGGTCAAAATTTGGACCTGAAAAAAAACATAAGGGGTAACATTGTCATTTTTTTTTTTTGGCCGAAATTTTGACCCCGTCCGATCTTCTTGAAACTCTGGATTCTGACGGAGGGCCACGAGACTTCGACCAACGCGCAAAAATTGCGGCTCTAGACCCTTCCAGAGCCGAGATATCGAAGGTCAAAATTTGGACCTGAAAAAAAAACATAAGGGGTAACACTGTCATTTTTTTTTTTTTTGGCCGAAATTTTGACCCCCTCCGATCTTCTTGAAACTCTGGATTCTGACAGAGGGCCACGAGACTTCGACCAACGCGCAAAAATGGAGGCTCTAGACCCTTCTAGAGCCGAGATATCGAAGGTCAAAATTTGGACCTGAAAAAAAAACATAAGGGGTAACACTGTCATTTTTTTTTTTGGCCGAAATTTTGACCCCCTCCGATCTTCTTGAAACTCTGCATTCTGACAGAGGGCCACGAGACTTCGACCAACGCGCAAAAATTGCGGCTCTAGACCCTTCCAGAGCCGAGATATCGAAGGTCAAAATTTGGACCTGAAAAAAAAACATAAGGGGTAACACTGTCATTTTTTTTTTTGGCCGAAATTTTGACCCCCTCCGATCTTCTTGAAACTCTGGATTCTGACAGAGGGCCACGAGACTTCGACCAACGCGCAAAAATGGAGGCTCTAGACCCTTCCAGAGCCGAGATATCGAAGGTCAAAATTTGGACCTGAAAAAAAAAACATAAGGGGTAACACTGTCATTTTTTTTTTTTTTGGCCGAAATTTTGACCCCCTCCGATCTTCTTGAAACTCTGGATTCTGACAGAGGGCCACGAGACTTCGACCAACGCGAAAAAATTGCGGCTCTAGACAATTCCAGAGCCGAGATATCGAAGGTCAAAATTTGGACCTGAAAAAAAAACATAAGGGGTAACACTGTCATTTTTTTTTTTGGCCGAAATTTTGACCCCCTCCGATCTTCTTGAAACTCTGGATTCTGACAGAGGGCCACGAGACTTCGACCAACGCGCAAAAATTGCGGCTCTAGACCCTTCCAGAGCCGAGATATCGAAGGTCAAAATTTGGACCTGAAAAAAAAAACATAAGGGGTAACACTGTCATTTTTTTTTTGGCCGAAATTTTGACCCCCTCCGATCTTCTTGAAACTCTGGATTCTGACAGAGGGCCACGAGACTTCGACCAACGCGCAAAAATGGAGGCTCTAGACCCTTCCAGAGCCGAGATATCGAAGGTCAAAATTTGGACCTGAAAAAATAACATAAGGGGTAACACTGTCATTTTTTTTTTTTTTTGGCCGAAATTTTGACCCCCTCCGATCTTCTTGAAACTCTGGATTCTGACAAAGGGCCACGAGACTTCGACCAACGCACAAAAATTGCGGCTCTAGACCCTTCCAGAGCCGAGATATCGAAGGTCAAAATTTGGACCTGAAAAAAAAACATAAGGGGTAACACTGTCATTTTTTTTTTTGGCCGAAATTTTGACCCCCTCCGATCTTCTTGAAACTCTGGATTCTGACAGAGGGCCACGAGACTTCGACCAACGCGCAAAAATTGCGGCTCTAGACCCTTCCAGAGCCGAGATATCGAAGGTCAAAATTTGGACCTGAAAAAAAAACATAAGGGGTAACACTGTCATTTTTTTTTTTGGCCGAAATTTTGACCCCCTCCGATCTTCTTGAAACTCTGGATTCTGACAGAGGGCCACGAGACTTCGACCAACGCGCAAAAATTGCGGCTCTAGACAATTCCAGAGCCGAGATATCGAAGGTCAAAATTTGGACCTGAAAAAAAAACATAAGGGGTAACACTGTCATTTTTTTTTTGGCCGAAATTTTGACCCCCTCCGATCTTCTTGAAACTCTGGATTCTGACAGAGGGCCACGAGACTTCGACCAACGCGCAAAAATGGAGGCTCTAGACCCTTCCAGAGCCTAGATATCGAAGGTCAAAATTTGGACCTGAAAAAAAAAACATAAGGGGTAACACTGTCATTTTTTTTTTTGGCCGAAATTTTGACCCCCTCCGATCTTCTTGAAACTCTGGATTCTGACAGAGGGCCACGAGACTTCGACCAACGCGCAAAATTTGCGGCTCTAGACCCTTCCAGAGCCGAGATATCGAAGGTCAAAATTTGGACCTGAAAAAAAAAACATAAGGGGTAACACTGTCATTTTTTTTTTTTGGCCGAAATTTTGACCCCCTCCGATCTTCTTGAAACTCTGGATTCTGACAGAGGGCCACGAGACTTTGACCAACGCGCAAAAATGGAGGCTCTAGACCCTTCCAGAGCCGAGATATCGAAGGTCAAAATTTGGACCTGAAAAAAAAACATAAGGGGTAACACTGTCATTTTTTTTTTTTGGCCGAAATTTTGACCCCCTCCGATCTTCTTGAAACTCTGCATTCTGACAGAGGGCCACGAGACTTCGACCAACGCGCAAAAATTGCGGCTCTAGACCCTTCCAGAGCCGAGATATCGAAGGTCAAAATTTGGACCTGAAAAAAAAAACATAAGGGGTAACACTGTCATTTTTTTTTTTTGGCCGAAATTTTGACCCCCTCCGATCTTCTTGAAACTCTGGATTCTGACAGAGGGCCACGAGACTTCGACCAACGCGCAAAAATGGAGGCTCTAGACCCTTCCAGAGCCGAGATATCGAAGGTCAAAATTTGGACCTGAAAAAAAAACATAAGGGGTAACACTGTCATTTTTTTTTTTTTGGCCGAAATTTTGACCCCCTCCGATCTTCTTGAAACTCTGGATTCTGACAGAGGGCCACGAGACTTCGACCAACGCGCAAAAATTGCGGCTCTAGACCCTTCCAGAGCCGAGATATCGAAGGTCAAAATTTGGACCTGAAAAAAAACATAAGGGGTAACATTGTCATTTTTTTTTTTTGGCCGAAATTTTGACCCCGTCCGATCTTCTTGAAACTCTGGATTCTGACAGAGGGCCACGAGACTTCGACCAACGCGCAAAAATTGCGGCTCTAGACCCTTCCAGAGCCGAGATATCGAAGGTCAAAATTTGGACCTGAAAAAAAAACATAAGGGGTAACACTGTCATTTTTTTTTTTTTTGGCCGAAATTTTGACCCCCTCCGATCTTCTTGAAACTCTGGATTCTGACAGAGGGCCACGAGACTTCGACCAACGCGCAAAAATGGAGGCTCTAGACCCTTCTAGAGCCGAGATATCGAAGGTCAAAATTTGGACCTGAAAAAAAAACATAAGGGGTAACACTGTCATTTTTTTTTTGGCCGAAATTTTGACCCCCTCCGATCTTCTTGAAACTCTGCATTCTGACAGAGGGCCACGAGACTTCGACCAACGCGCAAAAATTGCGGCTCTAGACCCTTCCAGAGCCGAGATATCGAAGGTCAAAATTTGGACCTGAAAAAAAAACATAAGGGGTAACACTGTCATTTTTTTTTGGCCGAAATTTTGACCCCCTCCGATCTTCTTGAAACTCTGGATTCTGACAGAGGGCCACGAGACTTCGACCAACGCGCAAAAATTGCGGCTCTAGACAATTCCAGAGCCGAGATATCGAAGGTCAAAATTTGGACCTGAAAAAAAAACATAAGGGGTAACACTGTCATTTTTTTTTTTTTTTGGCCGAAATTTTGACCCCCTCCGATCTTCTTGAAACTCTGGATTCTGACAGAGGGCCACGAGACTTCGACCAACGCGCAAAAATGGAGGCTCTAGACCCTTCCAGAGCCTAGATATCGAAGGTCAAAATTTGGACCTGAAAAAAAAAACATAAGGGGTAACACTGTCATTTTTTTTTTTTGGCCGAAATTTTGACCCCCTCCGATCTTCTTGAAACTCTGGATTCTGACAGAGGGCCACGAGACTTCGACCAACGCGCAAAAATTGCGGCTCTAGACCCTTCCAGAGCCGAGATATCGAAGGTCAAAATTTGGACCTGAAAAAAAAAACATAAGGGGTAACACTGTCATTTTTTTTTTTTTTGGCCGAAATTTTGACCCCCTCCGATCTTCTTGAAACTCTGGATTCTGACAGAGGGCCACGAGACTTCGACCAACGCGCAAAAATGGAGGCTCTAGACCCTTCCAGAGCCGAGATATCGAAGGTCAAAATTTGGACCTGAAAAAAAAACATAAGGGGTAACACTGTCATTTTTTTTTTTTTGGCCGAAATTTTGACCCCCTCCGATCTTCTTGAAACTCTGGATTCTGACAGAGGGCCACGAGACTTCGACCAACGCACAAAAATTGCGGCTCTAGACCCTTCCAGAGCCGAGATATCGAAGGTCAAAATTTGGACCTGAAAAAAAAACATAAGGGGTAACACTGTCATTTTTTTTTTGGCCGAAATTTTGACCCCCTCCGATCATCTTGAAACTCTGGATTCTGACATAGGGCCACGAGACTTCGACCAACGCGCAAAAATGGAGGCTCTAGACCCTTCCAGAGCCGAGATATCGAAGGTCAAAATTTGGACCTGAAAAAAAAACATAAGGGGTAACACTGTCATTTTTTTTTTGGCCGAAATTTTGACCCCCTCCGATCTTCTTGAAACTCTGGATTCTGACAGAGGGCCACGAGACTTCGACCAACGCGCAAAAATTGCGGCTCTAGACCCTTCCAGAGCCGAGATATCGAAGGTCAAAATTTGGACCTGAAAAAAAAAAACATAAGGGGTAACACTGTCATTTTTTTTTTTTTGGCCGAAATTTTGACCCCCTCCGATCTTCTTGAAACTCTGGATTCTGACAGAGGGCCACGAGACTTCGACCAACGCGCAAAAATTGCGGCTCTAGACAATTCCAGAGCCGAGATATCGAAGGTCAAAATTTGGACCTGAAAAAAAAACATAAGGGGTAACACTGTCATTTTTTTTTTGGCCGAAATTTTGACCCCCTCCGATCTTCTTGAAACTCTGGATTCTGACAGAGGGCCACGAGACTTCGACCAACGCGCAAAAATGGAGGCTCTAGACCCTTCCAGAGCCCAGATATCGAAGGTCAAAATTTGGACCTGAAAAAAAAAAACATAAGGGGTAACACTGTCATTTTTTTTTTTTTTGGCCGAAATTTTGACCCCCTCCGATCTTCTTGAAACTCTGGATTCTGACAGAGGGCCACGAGACTTCGACCAACGCGCAAAATTTGCGGCTCTAGACCCTTCCAGAGCCGAGATATCGAAGGTCAAAATTTGGACCTGAAAAAAAAAACATAAGGGGTAACACTGTCATTTTTTTTTGGCCGAAATTTTGACCCCCTCCGATCTTCTTGAAACTCTGGATTCTGACAGAGGGCCACGAGACTTCGACCAACGCGCAAAAATTGCGGCTCTAGACCCTTCCAGAGCCGAGATATCGAAGGTCAAAATTTGGACCTGAAAAAAAAAACATAAGGGGTAACACTGTCATTTTTTTTTTTTTTGGCCGAAATTTTGACCCCCTCCGATCTTCTTGAAACTCTGGATTCTGACAGAGGGCCACGAGACTTCGACCAACGCGCAAAAATGGAGGCTCTAGACCCTTCCAGAGCCGAGATATCGAAGGTCAAAATTTGGACCTGAAAAAAAAACATAAGGGGTAACACTGTCATTTTTTTTTTTTGGCCGAAATTTTGACCCCCTCCGATCTTCTTGAAACTCTGCATTCTGACAGAGGGCCACGAGACTTCGACCAACGCGCAAAAATTGCGGCTCTAGACCCTTCCAGAGCCGAGATATCGAAGGTCAAAATTTGGACCTGAAAAAAAAAAAACATAAGGGGTAACACTGTCATTTTTTTTTTTGGCCGAAATTTTGACCCCCTCCGATCTTCTTGAAACTCTGGATTCTGACAGAGGGCCACGAGACTTCGACCAACGCGCAAAAATGGAGGCTCTAGACCCTTCCAGAGCCGAGATATCGAAGGTCAAAATTTGGACCTGGAAAAAAAACATAAGGGGTAACACTGTCATTTTTTTTTTTGGCCGAAATTTTGACCCCCTCCGATCTTCTTGAAACTCTGGATTCTGACAGAGGGCCACGAGACTTCGACCAACGCGCAAAAATGGAGGCTCTAGACCCTTCCAGAGCCGAGATATCGAAGGTCAAAATTTGGACCTGAAAAAAAAACATAAGGGGTAACACTGTCATTTTTTTTTTTTGGCCGAAATTTTGACCCCCTCCGATCTTCTTGAAACTCTGGATTCTGACAGAGGGCCACGAGACTTCGACCAACGCGCAAAAATTGCGGCTCTAGACAATTCCAGAGCCGAGATATCGAAGGTCAAAATTTGGACCTGAAAAAAAAACATAAGGGGTAACACTGTCATTTTTTTTTTGGCCGAAATTTTGACCCCCTCCGATCTTCTTGAAACTCTGGATTCTGACAGAGGGCCACGAGACTTCGACCAACGCGCAAAAATTGCGGCTCTAGACCCTTCCAGAGCCGAGATATCGAAGGTCAAAATTTGGACCTGAAAAAAAAAAACATAAGGGGTAACACTGTCATTTTTTTTTTGGCCGAAATTTTGACCCCCTCCGATCTTCTTGAAACTCTGGATTCTGACAGAGGGCCACGAGACTTCGACCAACGCGCAAAAATTGCGGCTCTAGACCCTTCCAGAGCCGAGATATCGAAGGTCAAAATTTGGACCTGAAAAAAAACATAAGGGGTAACATTGTCATTTTTTTTTTTGGCCGAAATTTTGACCCCGTCCGATCTTCTTGAAACTCTGGATTCTGACGGAGGGCCACGAGACTTCGACCAACGCGCAAAAATGGAGGCTCTAGACCCTTCCAGAGCCGAGATATCGAAGGTCAAAATTTGGACCTGAAAAAAAAACATAAGGGGTAACACTGTCATTTTTTTTTTTTTTTGGCCGAAATTTTGACCCCCTCCGATCTTCTTGAAACTCTGGATTCTGAGAGAGGGCCACGAGACTTCGACCAACGCGCAAAAATGGAGGCTCTAGACCCTTCTAGAGCCGAGATATCGAAGGTCAAAATTTGGACCTGAAAAAAAAACATAAGGGGTAACACTGTCATTTTTTTTTTTGGCCGAAATTTTGACCCCCTCCGATCTTCTTGAAACTCTGCATTCTGACAGAGGGCCACGAGACTTCGACCAACGCGCAAAAATTGCGGCTCTAGACCCTTCCAGAGCCGAGATATCGAAGGTCAAAATTTGGACCTGAAAAAAAAACATAAGGGGTAACACTGTCATTTTTTTTTTGGCCGAAATTTTGACCCCCTCCGATCTTCTTGAAACTCTGGATTCTGACAGAGGGCCACGAGACTTCGACCAACGCGCAAAAATGGAGGCTCTAGACCCTTCCAGAGCCGAGATATCGAAGGTCAAAATTTGGACCTGAAAAAAAAAACATAAGGGGTAACACTGTCATTTTTTTTTTTTTGGCCGAAATTTTGACCCCCTCCGATCTTCTTGAAACTCTGGATTCTGACAGAGGGCCACGAGACTTCGACCAACGCGCAAAAATTGCGGCTCTAGACAATTCCAGAGCCGAGATATCGAAGGTCAAAATTTGGACCTGAAAAAAAAACATAAGGGGTAACACTGTCATTTTTTTTTTTTGGCCGAAATTTTGACCCCCTCCGATCTTCTTGAAACTCTGGATTCTGACAGAGGGCCACGAGACTTCGACCAACGCGCAAAAATTGCGGCTCTAGACCCTTCCAGAGCCGAGATATCGAAGGTCAAAATTTGGACCTGAAAAAAAAAACATAAGGGGTAACACTGTCATTTTTTTTTTGGCCGAAATTTTGACCCCCTCCGATCTTCTTGAAACTCTGGATTCTGACAGAGGGCCACGAGACTTCGACCAACGCGCAAAAATGGAGGCTCTAGACCCTTCCAGAGCCGAGATATCGAAGGTCAAAATTTGGACCTGAAAAAATAACATAAGGGGTAACACTGTCATTTTTTTTTTTTTGGCCGAAATTTTGACCCCCTCCGATCTTCTTGAAACTCTGGATTCTGACAAAGGGCCACGAGACTTCGACCAACGCACAAAAATTGCGGCTCTAGACCCTTCCAGAGCCGAGATATCGAAGGTCAAAATTTGGACCTGAAAAAAAAACATAAGGGGTAACACTGTCATTTTTTTTTTTTGGCCGAAATTTTGACCCCCTCCGATCTTCTTGAAACTCTGGATTCTGACAGAGGGCCACGAGACTTCGACCAACGCGCAAAAATTGCGGCTCTAGACCCTTCCAGAGCCGAGATATCGAAGGTCAAAATTTGGACCTGAAAAAAAACAAAAGGGGTAACACTGTCATTTTTTTTTTTGGCCGAAATTTTGACCCCCTCCGATCTTCTTGAAACTCTGGATTCTGACAGAGGGCCACGAGACTTCGACCAACGCGCAAAAATTGCGGCTCTAGACAATTCCAGAGCCGAGATATCGAAGGTCAAAATTTGGACCTGAAAAAAAAACATAAGGGGTAACACTGTCATTTTTTTTTTGGCCGAAATTTTGACCCCCTCCGATCTTCTTGAAACTCTGGATTCTGACAGAGGGCCACGAGACTTCGACCAACGCGCAAAAATGGAGGCTCTAGACCCTTCCAGAGCCGAGATATCGAAGGTCAAAATTTGGACCTGAAAAAAAAACATAAGGGGTAACACTGTCATTTTTTTTTTTTTGGCCGAAATTTTGACCCCCTCCGATCTTCTTGAAACTCTGCATTCTGACAGAGGGCCACGAGACTTCGACCAACGCGCAAAAATTGCGGCTCTAGACCCTTCCAGAGCCGAGATATCGAAGGTCAAAATTTGGACCTGAAAAAAAAAAACATAAGGGGTAACACTGTCATTTTTTTTTTTTTGGCCGAAATTTTGACCCCCTCCGATCTTCTTGAAACTCTGGATTCTGACAGAGGGCCACGAGACTTCGACCAACGCGCAAAAATGGAGGCTCTAGACCCTTCCAGAGCCGAGATATCGAAGGTCAAAATTTGGACCTGAAAAAAAAACATAAGGGGTAACACTGTCATTTTTTTTTTTTTGGCCGAAATTTTGACCCCCTCCGATCTTCTTGAAACTCTGGATTCTGACAGAGGGCCACGAGACTTTGACCAACGCGCAAAAATTGCGGCTCTAGACCCTTCCAGAGCCGAGATATCGAAGGTCAAAATTTGGACCTGAAAAAAAAACATAAGGGGTAACACTGTCATTTTTTTTTTTGGCCGAAATTTTGACCCCCTCCGATCTTCTTGAAACTCTGGATTCTGACAGAGGGCCACGAGACTTCGACCAACGCGCAAAAATTGCGGCTCTAGACAATTCCAGAGCCGAGATATCGAAGGTCAAAATTTGGACCTGAAAAAAAAACATAAGGGGTAACACTGTCATTTTTTTTTTGGCCGAAATTTTGACCCCCTCCGATCTTCTTGAAACTCTGGATTCTGACAGAGGGCCACGAGACTTCGACCAACGCGCAAAAATTGCGGCTCTAGACCCTTCCAGAGCCGAGATATCGAAGGTCAAAATTTGGACCTGAAAAAAAAACATAAGGGGTAACACTGTCATTTTTTTTTTTGGCCGAAATTTTGACCCCCTCCGATCTTCTTGAAACTCTGGATTCTGACAGAGGGCCACGAGACTTCGACCAACGCGCAAAAATTGCGGCTCTAGACCCTTCCAGAGCCGAGATATCGAAGGTCAAAATTTGGACCTGAAAAAAAAACATAAGGGGTAACACTGTCATTTTTTTTTTTTGGCCGAAATTTTGACCCCCTCCGATCTTCTTGAAACTCTGGATTCTGACAGAGGGCCACGAGACTTCGACCAACGCGCAAAAATTGCGGCTCTAGACCCTTCCAGAGCCGAGATATCGAAGGTCAAAATTTGGACCTGAAAAAAAACATAAGGGGTAACATTGTCATTTTTTTTTTTGGCCGAAATTTTGACCCCGTCCGATCTTCTTGAAACTCTGGATTCTGACGGAGGGCCACGAGACTTCGACCAACGCGCAAAAATTGCGGCTCTAGACCCTTCCAGAGCCGAGATATCGAAGGTCAAAATTTGGACCTTAAAAAAAAACATAAGGGGTAACACTGTCATTTTTTTTTTTTTTGGCCGAAATTTTGACCCCCTCCGATCTTCTTGAAACTCTGGATTCTGACAGAGGGCCACGAGACTTCGACCAACGCGCAAAAATGGAGGCTCTAGACCCTTCTAGAGCCGAGATATCGAAGGTCAAAATTTGGACCTGAAAAAAAAACATAAGGGGTAACACTGTCATTTTTTTTTTTTGGCCGAAATTTTGACCCCCTCCGATCTTCTTGAAACTCTGCATTCTGACAGAGGGCCACGAGACTTCAACCAACGCGCAAAAATTGCGGCTCTAGACCCTTCCAGAGCCGAGATATCGAAGGTCAAAATTTGGACCTGAAAAAAAAACATAAGGGGTAACACTGTCATTTTTTTTTTGGCCGAAATTTTGACCCCCTCCGATCTTCTTGAAACTCTGGATTCTGACAGAGGGCCACGAGACTTCGACCAACGCGCAAAAATTGCGGCTCTAGACCCTTCCAGAGCCGAGATATCGAAGGTCAAAATTTGGACCTGAAAAAAAAAACATAAGGGGTAACACTGTCATTTTTTTTTTTGGCCGAAATTTTGACCCCCTCCGATCTTCTTGAAACTCTGGATTCTGACAGAGGGCCACGAGACTTCGACCAACGCGCAAAAATTGCGGCTCTAGACAATTCCAGAGCCGAGATATCGAAGGTCAAAATTTGGACCTGAAAAAAAAACATAAGGGGTAACACTGTCATTTTTTTTTTTGGCCGAAATTTTGACCCCCTCCGATCTTCTTGAAACTCTGGATTCTGACAGAGGGCCACGAGACTTCGACCAACGCGCAAAAAATTGCGGCTCTAGACCCTTCCAGAGCCGAGATATCGAAGGTCAAAATTTGGACCTGAAAAAAAAAACATAAGGGGTAACACTGTCATTTTTTTTTTTGGCCGAAATTTTGACCCCCTCCGATCTTCTTGAAACTCTGGATTCTGACAGAGGGCCACGAGACTTCGACCAACGCGCAAAAATGGAGGCTCTAGACCCTTCCAGAGCCGAGATATCGAAGGTCAAAATTTGGACCTGAAAAAAAAACATAAGGGGTAACACTGTCATTTTTTTTTTTTGGCCGAAATTTTGACCCCCTCCGATCTTCTTGAAACTCTGGATTCTGACAGAGGGCCACGAGACTTCGACCAACGCACAAAAATTGCGGCTCTAGACCCTTCCAGAGCCGAGATATCGAAGGTCAAAATTTGGACCTGAAAAAAAAACATAAGGGGTAACACTGTCATTTTTTTTTTTTTTGGCCGAAATTTTGACCCCCTCCGATCTTCTTGAAACTCTGGATTCTGACAGAGGGCCACGAGACTTCGACCAACGCGCAAAAATTGCGGCTCTAGACCCTTCCAGAGCCGAGATATCGAAGGTCAAAATTTGGACCTGAAAAAAAAACATAAGGGGTAACACTGTCATTTTTTTTTTTGGCCGAAATTTTGACCCCCTCCGATCTTCTTGAAACTCTGGATTCTGACAGAGGGCCACGAGACTTCGACCAACGCGCAAAAATTGCGGCTCTAGACAATTCCAGAGCCGAGATATCGAAGGTCAAAATTTGGACCTGAAAAAAAAAACATAAGGGGTAACACTGTCATTTTTTTTTTTGGCCGAAATTTTGACCCCCTCCGATCTTCTTGAAACTCTGGATTCTGACAGAGGGCCACGAGACTTCGACCAACGCGCAAAAATTGCGGCTCTAGACCCTTCCAGAGCCGAGATATCGAAGGTCAAAATTTGGACCTGAAAAAAAAAAACATAAGGGGTAACACTGTCATTTTTTTTTTTTGGCCGAAATTTTGACCCCCTCCGATCTTCTTGAAACTCTGGATTCTGACAGAGGGCCACGAGACTTCGACCAACGCGCAAAAATGGAGGCTCTAGACCCTTCCAGAGCCGAGATATCGAAGGTCAAAATTTGGACCTGAAAAAAAAACATAAGGGGTAACACTGTCATTTTTTTTTTTTTGGCCGAAATTTTGACCCCCTCCGATCTTCTTGAAACTCTGGATTCTGACAGAGGGCCACGAGACTTCGACCAACGCACAAAAATTGCGGCTCTAGACCCTTCCAGAGCCGAGATATCGAAGGTCAAAATTTGGACCTGAAAAAAAAACATAAGGGGTAACACTGTCATTTTTTTTTTTTGGCCGAAATTTTGACCCCCTCCGATCTTCTTGAAACTCTGGATTCTGACAGAGGGCCACGAGACTTCGACCAACGCGCAAAAATTGCGGCTCTAGACCCTTCCAGAGCCGAGATATCGAAGGTCAAAATTTGGACCTGAAAAAAAAAACATAAGGGGTAACACTGTCATTTTTTTTTTTGGCCGAAATTTTGACCCCCTCAGATCTTCGTGAAACTCTGGATTCTGACAGAGGGCCACGAGACTTCGACCAACGCGCAAAAATGGAGGCTCTAGACCCTTCCAGAGCCGAGATATCGAAGGTCAAAATTTGGACCTGAAAAAAAAACATAAGGGGTAACACTGTCATTTTTTTTTTTTGGCCGAAATTTTGACCCCCTCCGATCTTCTTGAAACTCTGGATTCTGACAGAGGGCCACGAGACTTCGACCAACGCGCAAAATTTGCGGCTCTAGACCCTTCCAGAGCCGAGATATCGAAGGTCAAAATTTGGACCTGAAAAAAAAACATAAGGGGTAACACTGTCATTTTTTTTTGGCCGAAATTTTGACCCCCTCCGATCTTCTTGAAACTCTGGATTCTGACAGAGGGCCACGAGACTTCGACCAACGCGCAAAAATTGCGGCTCTAGACCCTTCCAGAGCCGAGATATCGAAGGTCAAAATTTGGACCTGAAAAAAAAAACATAAGGGGTAACACTGTCATTTTTTTTTTTTTGGCCGAAATTTTGACCCCCTCCGATCTTCTTGAAACTCTGGATTCTGACAGAGGGCCACGAGACTTCGACCAACGCGCAAAAATGGAGGCTCTAGACCCTTCTAGAGCCGAGATATCGAAGGTCAAAATTTGGACCTGAAAAAAAAACATAAGGGGTAACACTGTCATTTTTTTTTTTTTGGCCGAAATTTTGACCCCCTCCGATCTTCTTGAAACTCTGCATTCTGACAGAGGGCCACGAGACTTCGACCAACGCGCAAAAATTGCGGCTCTAGACCCTTCCAGAGCCGAGATATCGAAGGTCAAAATTTGGACCTGAAAAAAAAAACATAAGGGGTAACACTGTCATTTTTTTTTTGGCCGAAATTTTGACCCCCTCCGATCTTCTTGAAACTCTGGATTCTGACAGAGGGCCACGAGACTTCGACCAACGCGCAAAAATTGCGGCTCTAGACCCTTCCAGAGCCGAGATATCGAAGGTCAAAATTTGGACCTGAAAAAAAAAACATAAGGGGTAACACTGTCATTTTTTTTTGGCCGAAATTTTGACCCCCTCCGATCTTCTTGAAACTCTGGATTCTGACAGAGGGCCACGAGACTTCGTCCAACGCACAAAAATTGCGGCTCTAGACCCTTCCAGAGCCGAGATATCGAAGGTCAAAATTTGGACCTGAAAAAAAACATAAGGGGTAACACTGTCATTTTTTTTTTTTGGCCGAAATTTTGACCCCCTCCGATCTTCTTGAAACTCTGGATTCTGACAGAGGGCCACGAGACTTCGACCAACGCGCAAAAATGGAGGCTCTAGACCCTTCTAGAGCCGAGATATCGAAGGTCAAAATTTGGACCTGAAAAAAAAACATAAGGGGTAACACTGTCATTTTTTTTTTTGGCCGAAATTTTGACCCCCTCCGATCTTCTTGAAACTCTGCATTCTGACAGAGGGCCACGAGACTTCGACCAACGCGCAAAAATTGCGGCTCTAGACCCTTCCAGAGCCGAGATATCGAAGGTCAAAATTTGGACCTGAAAAAAAAACATAAGGGGTAACACTGTCATTTTTTTTTTGGCCGAAATTTTGACCCCCTCCGATCTTCTTGAAACTCTGGATTCTGACAGAGGGCCACGAGACTTCGACCAACGCGCAAAAATTGCGGCTCTAGACCCTTCCAGAGCCGAGATATCGAAGGTCAAAATTTGGACCTGAAAAAAAAAACATAAGGGGTAACACTGTCATTTTTTTTTTTTTTGGCCGAAATTTTGACCCCCTCCGATCTTCTTGAAACTCTGGATTCTGACAGAGGGCCACGAGACTTCGACCAACGCGCAAAAATGGAGGCTCTAGACCCTTCTAGAGCCGAGATATCGAAGGTCAAAATTTGGACCTGAAAAAAAAACATAAGGGGTAACACTGTCATTTTTTTTTTTGGCCGAAATTTTGACCCCCTCCGATCTTCTTGAAACTCTGCATTCTGACAGAGGGCCACGAGACTTCGACCAACGCGCAAAAATTGCGGCTCTAGACCCTTCCAGAGCCGAGATATCGAAGGTCAAAATTTGGACCTGAAAAAAAAAACATAAGGGGTAACACTGTCATTTTTTTTTTTGGCCGAAATTTTGACCCCCTCCGATCTTCTTGAAACTCTGGATTCTGACAGAGGGCCACGAGACTTCGACCAACGCACAAAAATGGAGGCTCTAGACCCTTCCAGAGCCGAGATATCGAAGGTCAAAATTTGGACCTGAAAAAAAAACATAAGGGGTAACACTGTCATTTTTTTTTTTTGGCCGAAATTTTGACCCCCTCCGATCTTCTTGAAACTCTGGATTCTGACAGAGGGCCACGAGACTTCGACCAACACGCAAAAATTGCGGCTCTAGACCCTTCCAGAGCCGAGATATCGAAGGTCAAAATTTGGACCTGAAAAAAAAAACATAAGGGGTAACACTGTCATTTTTTTTTTTGGCCGAAATTTTGACCCCCTCCGATCTTCTTGAAACTCTGGATTCTGACAGAGGGCCACGAGACTTCGACCAACGCGCAAAAATTGCGGCTCTAGACAATTCCAGAGCCGAGATATCGAAGGTCAAAATTTGGACCTGAAAAAAAAAACATAAGGGGTAACACTGTCATTTTTTTTTTTTGGCCGAAATTTTGACCCCTCCGATCTTCTTGAAACTCTGGATTCTGACAGAGGGCCACGAGACTTTGACCAACGCGCAAAAATTGCGGCTCTAGACCCTTCCAGAGCCGAGATATCGAAGGTCAAAATTTGGACCTGAAAAAAAAACATAAGGGGTAACACTGTCATTTTTTTTTTGGCCGAAATTTTGACCCCTCCGATCTTCTTGAAACTCTGGATTCTGACAGAGGGCCACGAGACTTCGACCAACGCGCAAAATTTGCGGCTCTAGACCCTTCCAGAGCCGAGATATCGAAGGTCAAAATTTGGACCTGAAAAAAAAAACATAAGGGGTAACACTGTCATTTTTTTTTTGGCCGAAATTTTGACCCCCTCCGATCTTCTTGAAACTCTGGATTCTGACAGAGGGCCACGAGACTTCGACCAACGCGCAAAAATTGCGGCTCTAGACCCTTCCAGAGCCAAGATATCGAAGGTCAAAATTTGGACCTGAAAAAAAAACATAAGGGGTAACACTGTCATTTTTTTTTTTTTGGCCGAAATTTTGACCCCCTCCGATCTTCTTGAAACTCTGGATTCTGACAGAGGGCCACGAGACTTCGACCAACGCGCAAAAATGGAGGCTCTAGACCCTTCTAGAGCCGAGATATCGAAGGTCAAAATTTGGACCTGAAAAAAAAACATAAGGGGTAACACTGTCATTTTTTTTTTTGGCCGAAATTTTGACCCCCTCCGATCTTCTTGAAACTCTGCATTCTGACAGAGGGCCACGAGACTTCGACCAACGCGCAAAAATTGCGGCTCTAGACCCTTCCAGAGCCGAGATATCGAAGGTCAAAATTTGGACCTGAAAAAAAAAACATAAGGGGTAACACTGTCATTTTTTTTTTTTGGCCGAAATTTTGACCCCCTCCGATCTTCTTGAAACTCTGGATTCTGACAGAGGGCCACGAGACTTCGACCAACGCGCAAAAATTGCGGCTCTAGACAATTCCAGAGCCGAGATATCGAAGGTCAAAATTTGGACCTGAAAAAAAAAACATAAGGGGTAACACTGTCATTTTTTTTTTTTGGCCGAAATTTTGACCCCTCCGATCTTCTTGAAACTCTGGATTCTGACAGAGGGCCACGAGACTTTGACCAACGCGCAAAAATTGCGGCTCTAGACCCTTCCAGAGCCGAGATATCGAAGGTCAAAATTTGGACCTGAAAAAAAAACATAAGGGGTAACACTGTCATTTTTTTTTTGGCCGAAATTTTGACCCCTCCGATCTTCTTGAAACTCTGGATTCTGACAGAGGGCCACGAGACTTCGACCAACGCGCAAAATTTGCGGCTCTAGACCCTTCCAGAGCCGAGATATCGAAGGTCAAAATTTGGACCTGAAAAAAAAAACATAAGGGGTAACACTGTCATTTTTTTTTTGGCCGAAATTTTGACCCCCTCCGATCTTCTTGAAACTCTGGATTCTGACAGAGGGCCACGAGACTTCGACCAACGCGCAAAAATTGCGGCTCTAGACCCTTCCAGAGCCAAGATATCGAAGGTCAAAATTTGGACCTGAAAAAAAAACATAAGGGGTAACACTGTCATTTTTTTTTTTTTTGGCCGAAATTTTGACCCCCTCCGATCTTCTTGAAACTCTGGATTCTGACAGAGGGCCACGAGACTTCGACCAACGCGCAAAAATGGAGGCTCTAGACCCTTCTAGAGCCGAGATATCGAAGGTCAAAATTTGGACCTGAAAAAAAAACATAAGGGGTAACACTGTCATTTTTTTTTTTGGCCGAAATTTTGACCCCCTCCGATCTTCTTGAAACTCTGCATTCTGACAGAGGGCCACGAGACTTCGACCAACGCGCAAAAATTGCGGCTCTAGACCCTTCCAGAGCCGAGATATCGAAGGTCAAAATTTGGACCTGAAAAAAAAAACATAAGGGGTAACACTGTCATTTTTTTTTTTTGGCCGAAATTTTGACCCCCTCCGATCTTCTTGAAACTCTGGATTCTGACAGAGGGCCACGAGACTTCGACCAACGCGCAAAAATGGAGGCTCTAGACCCTTTCAGAGGCGAGATATCGAAGGTCAAAATTTGGACCTGAAAAAAAAACATAAGGGGTAACACTGTCATTTTTTTTTTTGGCCGAAATTTTGACCCCCTCCGATCTTCTTGAAACTCTGGATTCTGACAGAGGGCCACGAGACTTCGACCAATGCGCAAAAATTGCGGCTCTAGACAATTCCAGAGCCGAGATATCGAAGGTCAAAATTTGGACCTGAAAAAAAATCATAAGGGTTAACACTGTCATTTTTTTTTTGGCCGAAATTTTGACCCCCTCCGATCTTCTTGAAACTCTGGATTCTGACAGAGGGCCACGAGACTTCGACCAACGCGCAAAAATTGCGGCTCTAGACCCTTCCAGAGCCGAGATATCGAAGGTCAAAATTTGGACCTGAAAAAAAAACATAAGGGGTAACACTCATTTTTTTTTTTGGCCGAAATTTTGACCCCCTCCGATCTTCTTGAAACTCTGGATTCTGACAGAGGGCCACGAGATTCGACCAACGCGCAAAAATTGCGGCTCTAGACCCTTCCAGAGCCGAGATATCGAAGGTCAAAATTTGGACCTGAAAAAAAACATAAGGGGTAACATTGTCATTTTTTTTTTTTGGCCGAACTTTTGACCCCCTCCGATCTTCTTGAAACTCTGGATTCTGACAGAGGGCCATGAGACTTCGACCAACGCGCAAAAATTGCGGCTCTAGACCCTTCCAGAGCCGAGATATCGAAGGTCAAAATTTGGACCTGAAAAAAAAACATAAGGGGTAACACTGTCATTTTTTTTGGCCGAAATTTTGACCCCCTCCGATCTTCTTGAAACTCTGGATTCTGACAGAGGGCCACGAGACTTCGACCAACGCACAAAAATTGCGGCTCTAGACCCTTCCAGAGCCGAGATATTGAAGGTCAAAATTTGGACCTGAAAAAAAAAACATAAGGGGTAACACTGTCATTTTTTTTTTTTTGGCCGAAATTTTGACCCCCTCCGATCTTCTTGAAACTCTGGATTCTGACAGAGGGCCACGAGACTTCGACCAACGCGCAAAAATGGAGGCTCTAGACCCTTCTAGAGCCGAGATATCGAAGGTCAAAATTTGGACCTGAAAAAAAAACATAAGGGGTAACACTGTCATTTTTTTTTTTTGGCCGAAATTTTGACCCCCTCCGATCTTCTTGAAACTCTGCATTCTGACAGAGGGCCACGAGACTTCGACCAACGCGCAAAAATTGCGGCTCTAGACCCTTCCAGAGCCGAGATATCGAAGGTCAAAATTTGGACCTGAAAAAAAAACATAAGGGGTAACACTGTCATTTTTTTTTTGGCCGAAATTTTGACCCCCTCCGATCTTCTTGAAACTCTGGATTCTGACAGAGGGCCACGAGACTTCGACCAACGCACAAAAATGGAGGCTCTAGACCCTTCCAGAGCCGAGATATCGAAGGTCAAAATTTGGACCTGAAAAAAAAACATAAGGGGTAACACTGTCATTTTTTTTTTTTTGGCCGAAATTTTGACCCCCTCCGATCTTCTTGAAACTCTGGATTCTGACAGAGGGCCACGAGACTTCGACCAACACGCAAAAATTGCGGCTCTAGACCCTTCCAGAGCCGAGATATCGAAGGTCAAAATTTGGACCTGAAAAAAAAAACATAAGGGGTAACACTGTCATTTTTTTTTTTGGGCCGAAATTTTTACCCCCTCCGATCTTCTTGAAACTCTGGATTCTGACAGAGGGCCACGAGACTTCGACCAACGCGCAAAAATTGCGGCTCTAGACAATTCCAGAGCCGAGATATCGAAGGTCAAAATTTGGACCTGAAAAAAAAACATAAGGGGTAACACTGTCATTTTTTTTTTTTGGCCGAAATTTTGACCCCTCCGATCTTCTTGAAACTCTGGATTCTGACAGAGGGCCACGAGACTTCGACCAACGCGCAAAAATTGCGGCTCTAGACCCTTCCAGAGCCGAGATATCGAAGGTCAAAATTTGGACCTGAAAAAAAAAAACATAAGGGGTAACACTGTCATTTTTTTTTTGGCCGAAATTTTGACCCCTCCGATCTTCTTGAAACTCTGGATTCTGACAGAGGGCCACGAGACTTCGACCAACGCGCAAAATTTGCGGCTCTAGACCCTTCCAGAGCCGAGATATCGAAGGTCAAAATTTGGACCTGAAAAAAAAAACATAAGGGGTAACACTGTCATTTTTTTTTTGGCCGAAATTTTGACCCCCTCCGATCTTCTTGAAACTCTGGATTCTGACAGAGGGCCACGAGACTTCGACCAACGCGCAAAAATTGCGGCTCTAGACCCTTCCAGAGCCGAGATATCGAAGGTCAAAATTTGGACCTGAAAAAAAAACATAAGGGGTAACACTGTCATTTTTTTTTTTTGGCCGAAATTTTGACCCCCTCCGATCTTCTTGAAACTCTGGATTCTGACAGAGGGCCACGAGACTTCGACCAACGCGCAAAAATGGAGGCTCTAGACCCTTCTAGAGCCGAGATATCGAAGGTCAAAATTTGGACCTGAAAAAAAAACATAAGGGGTAACACTGTCATTTTTTTTTTGGCCGAAATTTTGACCCCCTCCGATCTTCTTGAAACTCTGCATTCTGACAGAGGGCCACGAGACTTCGACCAACGCGCAAAAATTGCGGCTCTAGACCCTTCCAGAGCCGAGATATCGAAGGTCAAAATTTGGACCTGAAAAAAAAAACATAAGGGGTAACACTGTCATTTTTTTTTTTGGCCGAAATTTTGACCCCCTCCGATCTTCTTGAAACTCTGGATTCTGACAGAGGGCCACGAGACTTCGACCAACGCGCAAAAATGGAGGCTCTAGACCCTTTCAGAGGCGAGATATCGAAGGTCAAAATTTGGACCTGAAAAAAAAACATAAGGGGTAACACTGTCATTTTTTTTTTTTTTGGCCGAAATTTTGACCCCCTCCGATCTTCTTGAAACTCTGGATTCTGACAGAGGGCCACGAGACTTCGACCAACGCGCAAAAATTGCGGCTCTAGACCCTTCCAGAGCCGAGATATCGAAGGTCAAAATTTGGACCTGAAAAAAAAAATAAGGGGTAACACTGTCATTTTTTTTTTTGGCCGAAATTTTGACCCCCTCCGATCTTCTTGAAACTCTGGATTCTGACAGAGGGCCACGAGACTTCGACCAATGCGCAAAAATTGCGGCTCTAGACAATTCCAGAGCCGAGATATCGAAGGTCAAAATTTGGACCTGAAAAAAAAACATAAGGGGTAACACTGTCATTTTTTTTTTGGCCGAAATTTTGACCCCCTCCGATCTTCTTGAAACTCTGGATTCTGACAGAGGGCCACGAGACTTCGACCAACGCGCAAAAATTGCGGCTCTAGACCCTTCCAGAGCCGAGATATCGAAGGTCAAAATTTGGACCTGAAAAAAAAACATAAGGGGTAACACTGTCATTTTTTTTTTTGGCCGAAATTTTGACCCCCTCCGATCTTCTTGAAACTCTGGATTCTGACAGAGGGCCACGAGACTTCGACCAACGCACAAAAATTGCGGCTCTAGACCCTTCCAGAGCCGAGATATTGAAGGTCAAAATTTGGACCTGAAAAAAAAAACATAAGGGGTAACACTGTCATTTTTTTTTTTTTGGCCGAAATTTTGACCCCCTCCGATCTTCTTGAAACTCTGGATTCTGACAGAGGGCCACGAGACTTCGACCAACGCGCAAAAATGGAGGCTCTAGACCCTTCTAGAGCCGAGATATCGAAGGTCAAAATTTGGACCTGAAAAAAAAACATAAGGGGTAACACTGTCATTTTTTTTTTTTGGCCGAAATTTTGACCCCCTCCGATCTTCTTGAAACTCTGCATTCTGACAGAGGGCCACGAGACTTCGACCAACGCGCAAAAATTGCGGCTCTAGACCCTTCCAGAGCCGAGATATCGAAGGTCAAAATTTGGACCTGAAAAAAAAACATAAGGGGTAACACTGTCATTTTTTTTTGGCCGAAATTTTGACCCCCTCCGATCTTCTTGAAACTCTGGATTCTGACAGAGGGCCACGAGACTTCGACCAACGCGCAAAAATGGAGGCTCTAGACCCTTCCAGAGCCGAGATATCGAAGGTCAAAATTTGGACCTGAAAAAAAAACATAAGGGGTAACACTGTCATTTTTTTTTTTTGGCCGAAATTTTGACCCCCTCCGATCTTCTTGAAACTCTGGATTCTGACAGAGGGCCACGAGACTTCGACCAACGCGCAAAAATTGCGGCTCTAGACCCTTCCAGAGCCGAGATATCGAAGGTCAAAATTTGGACCTGAAAAAAAAAACATAAGGGGTAACACTGTCATTTTTTTTTTTTTGGCCGAAATTTTGACCCCCTCCGATCTTCTTGAAACTCTGGATTCTGACAGAGGGCCACGAGACTTCGACCAACGCGCAAAAATGGAGGCTCTAGACCCTTCCAGAGCCTAGATATCGAAGGTCAAAATTTGGACCTGAAAAAAAAAACATAAGGGGTAACACTGTCATTTTTTTTTTTTGGCCGAAATTTTGACCCCCTCCGATCTTCTTGAAACTCTGGATTCTGACAGAGGGCCACGAGACTTCGACCAACGCGCAAAAATTGCGGCTCTAGACCCTTCCAGAGCCGAGATATCGAAGGTCAAAATTTGGACCTGAAAAAAAAAACATAAGGGGTAACACTGTCATTTTTTTTTTTTTGGCCGAAATTTTGACCCCCTCCGATCTTCTTGAAACTCTGGATTCTGACAGAGGGCCACGAGACTTCGACCAACGCGCAAAAATGGAGGCTCTAGACCCTTCCAGAGCCGAGATATCGAAGGTCAAAATTTGGACCTGAAAAAAACCCATAAGGGGTAACACTGTCATTTTTTTTTTTTTTGGCCGAAATTTTGACCCCCTCCGATCTTCTTGAAACTCTGGATTCTGACAGAGGGCCACGAGACTTCGACCAACGCACAAAAATTGCGGCTCTAGACCCTTCCAGAGCCGAGATATCGAAGGTCAAAATTTGGACCTGAAAAAAAAACATAAGGGGTAACACTGTCATTTTTTTTTTTTGGCCGAAATTTTGACCCCCTCCGATCTTCTTGAAACTCTGGATTCTGACAGAGGGCCACGAGACTTCGACCAACGCGCAAAAATTGCGGCTCTAGACCCTTCCAGAGCCGAGATATCGAGGGTCAAAATTTGGACCTGAAAAAAAAAACATAAGGGGTAACACTGTCATTTTTTTTTTTGGCCGAAATTTTGACCCCCTCAGATCTTCGTGAAACTCTGGATTCTGACAGAGGGCCACGAGACTTCGACCAACGCGCAAAAATGGAGGCTCTAGACCCTTCCAGAGCCGAGATATCGAAGGTCAAAATTTGGACCTGAAAAAAAAACATAAGGGGTAACACTGTCATTTTTTTTTTTTTGGCCGAAATTTTGACCCCCTCCAATCTTCTTGAAACTCTGGATTCTGACAGAGGGCCACAAGACTTCGACCAACGCGCAAAATTTGCGGCTCTAGACCCTTCCAGAGCCGAGATATCGAAGGTCAAAATTTGGACCTGAAAAAAAAAACATAAGGGGTAACACTGTCATTTTTTTTTTGGCCGAAATTTTGACCCCCTCCGATCTTCTTGAAACTCTGGATTCTGACAGAGGGCCACGAGACTTCGACCAACGCGCAAAAATTGCGGCTCTAGACCCTTCCAGAGCCGAGATATCGAAGGTCAAAATTTGGACCTGAAAAAAAAAACATAAGGGGTAACACTGTCATTTTTTTTTTTTTTTGGCCGAAATTTTGACCCCCTCCGATCTTCTTGAAACTCTGGATTCTGACAGAGGGCCACGAGACTTCGACCAACGCGCAAAAATGGAGGCTCTAGACCCTTCTAGAGCCGAGATATCGAAGGTCAAAATTTGGACCTGAAAAAAAAACATAAGGGGTAACACTGTCATTTTTTTTTTGGCCGAAATTTTGACCCCCTCCGATCTTCTTGAAACTCTGGATTCTGACAGAGGGCCACGAGACTTCGACCAACGCGCAAAAATTGCGGCTCTAGACCCTTCCAGAGCCGAGATATCGAAGGTCAAAATTTGGACCTGAAAAAAAAAACATAAGGGGTAACACTGTCATTTTTTTTTTTGGCCGAAATTTTGACCCCCTCCGATCTTCTTGAAACTCTGGATTCTGACAGAGGGCCACGAGACTTCGACCAACGCGCAAAAATGGAGGCTCTAGACCCTTCCAGAGCCGAGATATCGAAGGTCAAAATTTGGACCTGAAAAAAAAAACATAAGGGGTAACACTGTCATTTTTTTTTTTTGGCCGAAATTTTGACCCCCTCCGATCTTCTTGAAACTCTGGATTCTGACAGAGGGCCACGAGACTTCGACCAACGCACAAAAATTGCGGCTCTAGACCCTTCCAGAGCCGAGATATTGAAGGTCAAAATTTGGACCTGAAAAAAAAAACATAAGGGGTAACACTGTCATTTTTTTTTTTTTGGCCGAAATTTTGACCCCCTCCGATCTTCTTGAAACTCTGGATTCTGACAGAGGGCCACGAGACTTCGACCAACGCGCAAAAATGGAGGCTCTAGACCCTTCTAGAGCCGAGATATCGAAGGTCAAAATTTGGACCTGAAAAAAAAACATAAGGGGTAACACTGTCATTTTTTTTTTTTGGCCGAAATTTTGACCCCCTCCGATCTTCTTGAAACTCTGCATTCTGACAGAGGGCCACGAGACTTCGACCAACGCGCAAAAATTGCGGCTCTAGACCCTTCCAGAGCCGAGATATCGAAGGTCAAAATTTGGACCTGAAAAAAAAACATAAGGGGTAACACTGTCATTTTTTTTTGGCCGAAATTTTGACCCCCTCCGATCTTCTTGAAACTCTGGATTCTGACAGAGGGCCACGAGACTTCGACCAACGCGCAAAAATGGAGGCTCTAGACCCTTCCAGAGCCGAGATATCGAAGGTCAAAATTTGGACCTGAAAAAAAAACATAAGGGGTAACACTGTCATTTTTTTTTTTTGGCCGAAATTTTGACCCCCTCCGATCTTCTTGAAACTCTGGATTCTGACAGAGGGCCACGAGACTTCGACCAACGCGCAAAAATTGCGGCTCTAGACCCTTCCAGAGCCGAGATATCGAAGGTCAAAATTTGGACCTGAAAAAAAAAACATAAGGGGTAACACTGTCATTTTTTTTTTTTTGGCCGAAATTTTGACCCCCTCCGATCTTCTTGAAACTCTGGATTCTGACAGAGGGCCACGAGACTTCGACCAACGCGCAAAAATGGAGGCTCTAGACCCTTCCAGAGCCTAGATATCGAAGGTCAAAATTTGGACCTGAAAAAAAAAACATAAGGGGTAACACTGTCATTTTTTTTTTTTGGCCGAAATTTTGACCCCCTCCGATCTTCTTGAAACTCTGGATTCTGACAGAGGGCCACGAGACTTCGACCAACGCGCAAAAATTGCGGCTCTAGACCCTTCCAGAGCCGAGATATCGAAGGTCAAAATTTGGACCTGAAAAAAAAAACATAAGGGGTAACACTGTCATTTTTTTTTTTTTGGCCGAAATTTTGACCCCCTCCGATCTTCTTGAAACTCTGGATTCTGACAGAGGGCCACGAGACTTCGACCAACGCGCAAAAATGGAGGCTCTAGACCCTTCCAGAGCCGAGATATCGAAGGTCAAAATTTGGACCTGAAAAAAACCCATAAGGGGTAACACTGTCATTTTTTTTTTTTTTGGCCGAAATTTTGACCCCCTCCGATCTTCTTGAAACTCTGGATTCTGACAGAGGGCCACGAGACTTCGACCAACGCACAAAAATTGCGGCTCTAGACCCTTCCAGAGCCGAGATATCGAAGGTCAAAATTTGGACCTGAAAAAAAAACATAAGGGGTAACACTGTCATTTTTTTTTTTTGGCCGAAATTTTGACCCCCTCCGATCTTCTTGAAACTCTGGATTCTGACAGAGGGCCACGAGACTTCGACCAACGCGCAAAAATTGCGGCTCTAGACCCTTCCAGAGCCGAGATATCGAGGGTCAAAATTTGGACCTGAAAAAAAAAACATAAGGGGTAACACTGTCATTTTTTTTTTTGGCCGAAATTTTGACCCCCTCAGATCTTCGTGAAACTCTGGATTCTGACAGAGGGCCACGAGACTTCGACCAACGCGCAAAAATGGAGGCTCTAGACCCTTCCAGAGCCGAGATATCGAAGGTCAAAATTTGGACCTGAAAAAAAAACATAAGGGGTAACACTGTCATTTTTTTTTTTTTGGCCGAAATTTTGACCCCCTCCAATCTTCTTGAAACTCTGGATTCTGACAGAGGGCCACAAGACTTCGACCAACGCGCAAAATTTGCGGCTCTAGACCCTTCCAGAGCCGAGATATCGAAGGTCAAAATTTGGACCTGAAAAAAAAAACATAAGGGGTAACACTGTCATTTTTTTTTTGGCCGAAATTTTGACCCCCTCCGATCTTCTTGAAACTCTGGATTCTGACAGAGGGCCACGAGACTTCGACCAACGCGCAAAAATTGCGGCTCTAGACCCTTCCAGAGCCGAGATATCGAAGGTCAAAATTTGGACCTGAAAAAAAAAACATAAGGGGTAACACTGTCATTTTTTTTTTTTTTTGGCCGAAATTTTGACCCCCTCCGATCTTCTTGAAACTCTGGATTCTGACAGAGGGCCACGAGACTTCGACCAACGCGCAAAAATGGAGGCTCTAGACCCTTCTAGAGCCGAGATATCGAAGGTCAAAATTTGGACCTGAAAAAAAAACATAAGGGGTAACACTGTCATTTTTTTTTTGGCCGAAATTTTGACCCCCTCCGATCTTCTTGAAACTCTGGATTCTGACAGAGGGCCACGAGACTTCGACCAACGCGCAAAAATTGCGGCTCTAGACCCTTCCAGAGCCGAGATATCGAAGGTCAAAATTTGGACCTGAAAAAAAAAACATAAGGGGTAACACTGTCATTTTTTTTTTTGGCCGAAATTTTGACCCCCTCCGATCTTCTTGAAACTCTGGATTCTGACAGAGGGCCACGAGACTTCGACCAACGCGCAAAAATGGAGGCTCTAGACCCTTCCAGAGCCGAGATATCGAAGGTCAAAATTTGGACCTGAAAAAAAAAACATAAGGGGTAACACTGTCATTTTTTTTTTTTGGCCGAAATTTTGACCCCCTCCGATCTTCTTGAAACTCTGGATTCTGACAGAGGGCCACGAGACTTCGACTAACGCGCAAAAATTGCGGCTCTAGACCCTTCCAGAGTCGAGATATCGAAGGTCAAAATTTGGACCTGAAAAAAAAAACATAAGGGGTAACACTGTCATTTTTTTTTTTGGCCGAAATTTTGACCCCCTCCGATCTTCTTGAAACTCTGGATTCTGACAGAGGGCCACGAGACTTCGACCAACGCGCAAAAATGGAGGCTCTAGACCCTTCCAGAGCCGAGATATCGAAGGCCAAAATTTGGACCTGAAAAAAAAACATAAGGGGTAACACTGTCATTTTTTTTTTGGCCGAAATTTTGACCCCCTCCGATCTTCTTGAAACTCTGGATTCTGACAGAGGGCCACGAGACTTCGACCAACGCGCAATAATGGAGGCTCTAGACCCTTCCAGAGCCGAGATATCGAAGGTCAAAATTTGGACCTGAAAAAAAACATAAGGGGTAACACTGTCATTTTTTTTTTTTTGGCCGAAATTTTGACCCCCTCCGATCTTCTTGAAACTCTGGATTCTGACAGAGGTCCACGAGACTTCGACCAACGCGCAAAAATTGAGGCTCTAGACCCTTCCAGAGCCGAGATATCGAAGGTCAAAATTTGGACCTGAAAAAAAAACATAAGGGGTAACACTGTCATTTTTTTTTTTTGGCCGAAATTTTGACCCCCTCCGATCTTCTTGAAACTCTGGATTCTGACAGAGGGCCACGAGACTTCGACCAACGCGCAAAAATGGAGGCTCCAGACCCTTCCAGAGCCGAGATATCGAAGGTCAAAATTTGGACCTGAAAAAAAAAACATAAGGGGTAACACTGTCATTTTTTTTGGCCGAAATTTTGACCCCCTCCGATCTTCTTGAAACTCTGGATTCTGACAGAGGGCCACGAGACTTCGACCAACGCGCAAAAATTGAGGCTCTAGACCCTTCCAGAGCCAAGATATCGAAGGTCAAAATTTGGACCTGAAAAAAAACATAAGGGGTAACACTGTCATTTTTTTTTTTTGGCCAAAATTTTGACCCCCTCCGATCTTCTTGAAACTCTGGATTCTGACAGAGGGCCACGAGAATTCGACCAACGCGCAAAAATTGAGGCTCTAGACCCTTCCAGAGCCGAGATATCGAAGGTCAAAATTTGGACCTGAAAAAAAAACATAAGGGGTAACACTGTCATTTTTTTTTTGGCCGAAATTTTGACCCCCTCCGATCTTCTTGAAACTCTGGATTCTGACAGAGGGCCACGAGACTTCGACCAACGCGCAAAAATTGAGGCTCTAGACCCTTCCAGAGCCAAGATATCGAAGGTCAAAATTTGGACCTGAAAAAAAAAACATAAGGGGTAACACTGTCATTTTTTTTTTTTTGGCCGAAATTTTGACCCCCTCCGATCTTCTTGAAACTCTGGATTCTGACAGAGGGCCACGACACTTCGACCAACGCGCAAAAATTGAGGCTCTAGACCCTTCCAGAGCCGAGATATCGAAGGTCAAAATTTGGACCTGAAAAAAAAACATAAGGGGTAACACTGTCATTTTTTTTTTTTGGCCGAAATTTTGACCCCCTCCGATCTTCGTGAAACTCTGGATTCTGACAGAAGGCCACGAGACTTCGACCAACGCGCAAAAATTGAGGCTCTAGACCCTTCCAGAGCCGAGATATCGAAGGTCAAAATTTGGACCTGAAAAAAAAACATAAGGGATAACACTGTCATTTTTTTTTGCCCGAAATTTTGACCCCCTCCGATCTTCTTGAAACTCTGGATTCTGACAGAGGGCCACGAGACTTCGACCAACGCGCAAAAATTGAGGCTCTAGACCCTTCCAGAGCCGAGATATCGAAGGTCAAAATTTGGACCTGAAAAAAAAACATAAGGGGTAACACTGTCATTTTTTTTGGCCGAAATTTTGACCCCCTCCGATCTTCTTGAAACTCTGGATTCTGACAGAGGGCCACGAGACTTCGACCAACGCGCAAAAATTGAGGCTCTAGACCCTTCCAGAGCCGAGATATCGAAGGTCAAAATTTGGACCTGAAAAAAAAACATAAGGGGTAACACTGTCATTTTTTTTTGTCCGAAATTTTGACCCCCTCCGATCTTCTTGAAACTCTGGATTCTGACAGAGGGCCACGAGACTTCGACCAACGCGCAAAAATTGAGGCTCTAGACCCTTCCAGAGCCGAGATATCGAAGGTCAAAATTTGGACCTGAAAAAAAAACATAAGGGGTAACACTGTCATTTTTTTTTTCGCCGAAATTTTGACCCCCTCCGATCTTCTTGAAACTCTGGATTCTGACAGAGGGCCACGAGACTTCGACCAACGCGCAAAAATTGAGGCTCTAGACCCTTCCAGAGCCAAGATATCGAAGGTCAAAATTTGGACCTGAAAAAAAAACATAAGGGGTAACACTGTCATTTTTTTTTCGCCGAAATTTTGACCCCCTCCGATCTTCTTGAAACTCTGGATTCTGACAGAGGGCCACGAGACTTCGACCAACGCGCAAAAATTGAGGCTCTAGACCCTTCCAGAGCCGAGATATCGAAGGTCAAAATTTGGACCTGAAAAAAAAAACATAAGGGGTAACACTGTCATTTTTTTTTTTTTGGCCGAAATTTTGACCCCCTCCGATCTTCTTGAAACTCTGGATTCTGACAGAGGGCCACGAGACTTCGACCAACGCGCAAAAATTGAGGCTCTAGACCCTTCCAGAGCCGAGATATCGAAGGTCAAAATTTGGACCTGAAAAAAAAAAACATAAGGGGTAACACTGTCATTTTTTTTTTTTTTTGGCCGAAATTTTGACCCCCTCCGATCTTCTTAAAACTCTGGATTCTGACAGAGGGCCACGAGACTTCGACCAACGCGCAAAAATTGAGGCTCTAGACCCTTCCAGAGCCGAGATATCGAAGGTCAAAATTTGGACCTGAAAAAAAAACATAAGGGGTAACACTGTCATTTTTTTTTTTTTGGCCGAAATTTTGACCCCCTCCGATCTTCTTGAAACTCTGGATTCTGACAGAGGGCCACGAGACTTCGACCAACGCGCAAAAATGGAGGCTCTAGACCCTTCCAGAGCCGAGATATTGAAGGTCAAAATTTGGACCTGAAAAAAAAACATAAGGGGTAACACTGTCATTTTTTTTGGCCGAAATTTTGACCCCCTCCGATCTTCTTGAAACTCTGGATTCTGAGAGAGGGCCACGAGACTTCGACCAACGCACAAAAATTGAGGCTCTAGACCCTTCCAGAGCCAAGATATCGAAGGTCAAAATTTGGACCTGAAAAAAAAACATAAGGGGTAACACTGTCATTTTTTTTTTGGCCAAAATTTTGACTCAATCTAGAGTTATCAAGATATATCTCAGCTCTGGAAGGGTCTACAGCCTCAATTTTTGCACCCAGGTCCATGTTTTGTGGCCCTCTATCAGAATCCAGAGTTTTGAGAAGATTGGAGAAACTTAATTTTTCACCCCCGAAAAAAACTGTAAGGGGTAACACTGCCATTTTTTTTTCTGGTCAAAATTTTGAGTTTCAATATCTCAGCTCTGGAAGGGTATAAAGCCTCAATTTTTGCACCCAGGTCCATGTCTCGTGGCCCTCTATCAGAATCCAGAGTTTTGAGAAGATTGGAGAAACTTAATTTTTCACCCCTCGAAAAAAAATGTAAGGGGTAACACTGTCATTTTTTTTTTCTGGTCAAAATTTTGAGTTTCAAAATCTCAGCTCTGGAAGGGTCTACAGCCTCAATTTTTGCACCCAGGTCCATGTCTCGTGGCCCTCTATCAGAATCCAGAATTTTGAGAAGATTGGAGAAACTTAATTTTTCACCCCCCGAAAAAAATGTGAGGGGTAACACTGACATTTTTTTTTCTGGTCAAAATTTTGAGTTTCAATATCTCAGCTCTGGAAGGGTCTACAGCCTCAATTTTTGCGCCCAGGTCCATGTCTCGTGGCCCTCTATCAGAATCCAGAGTTTTGAGAAGATAGGGGAAACTTAATTTTTCACCCCTCGAAAAAAAAATGTAAGGGGTAACACTGTCATTTTTTTTTTCTGGTCAAAATTTTGAGTTTCAATATCTCAGCTCTGGAAGGGTCTACAGCCTCAATTTTTGCACCCAAATCCATGTCTCGTGGCCCTCTATCAGAATCCAGAGTTTTGAGAAGATTGGAGAAACTTAATTTTTCACCCCCCGAAAAAAAATGTAAGGGCTAACACTGTCATTTTTTTTTCTGGTCAAAATTTTGAGTTTCAAAATCTCAGCTCTGGAAGGGTCTACAGCCTCAATTTTTGCACCTAGGTCCATGTCTCGTGGCCCTCTATCAGAATCCAGAATTTTGAGAAGATTGGAGAAACTTAATTTTTCACCCCCCGAAAAAAATGTAAGGGGTAACACTGACATTTTTTTTCTGGTCAAAATTTTGAGTTTCAATATCTCAGCTCTGGAAGGGTCTACAGCCTCAATTTTTGCACCCAGGTCCATGTCTCGTGGCCCTCTATCAGAATCCAGAGTTTTGAGAAGATTGGAGAAACTTAATTTTTCACCCCCCGAAAAAAAATGTAAGGGGTAACACTGTCATTTTTTTTCTGGTCAAAATCTTGAGTTTCAATATCTCAGCTCTGGAAGGGTCTACAGCAGGGACGTGCACAGGGGGGTTGCTCAGGTTGCCCGGGCAACTGCCCATATGCCCTTCTGCACTCAGGTTGCCCTTCCGAGGAAAAAAAAAATCCTACAGTGGATTCAGAATTTCATATAGAATGCGGCATCTTCTGCGGCCTAGATAAAAAATAAAAAAGTCTCAAAGCCTCATTCAATTCCATTCGGGCACCGAAAGTGAAAGTCAGTGTAAGGGAAGGGCAAACTGTTTACATGGCTGCAGCGCTGCACGCGACCATAGACAAGTTCGCGCAACCGGTGCGCAAATGACTTAAGGCGCCGCCTCCATCTCGTGTGTACCGCGCCAATTAATGTGTACAACATCCATGACAAAACGAAGCGAAACTATCCTTCTAGTCGCGAAAAGAGGAAGAAGAAGAAAAGAAAAACATGAGAGTGAATTGCGGGAACAACATCAGGTAAACTTGTGTTCTCTCCTTTCTAAGTTTGATTTCAGCAAATTTTAATGTTTTTCTGTCTTGCTAACCTAGCAGGCAGTGCATCTCTTGCATCACTTTGTGCCTGACAAGAGAGCAAAATACAAATTTATTAGCCTACGTTTGTTTTTGATAAACGACAACGGTGTTTGTTTACTGCAGCTCCGAAAACATAACCGCGTCGCATGTCGTGCGTTCAAACGCGCGTCACAAAATGAAACTCGCATTTTTCAAGCAAAAATATGTGGAGACCAGACATACTTTACAATACATGCACGTGAATGATGGCACTCCCAATCAAAGTATACATTATAAAGACACTGATTATCTAGTCTCAGTGTAGTTAAAAACTCTAAACAACTGCACTATTTATGCAGAATGCAATGTTGACAATTTGACATTGATTGACTATTGATTTATAGGCTATATTGAATTTAAAATGTTGATTAGCTGGACATACTGACCAATATGGATGCACATCCCTCAGTAAATAATAACCATAAATCAAGAATTGCTTCAACATGCATTAAAAAAAAAAATCATACTGATGCTGAAAATACCCGGACGTTAGAGAGAAACAAAGTTAATCCTAAAAGTCAAAGCTCAGATAATACTTTATTTTCTTCTTATTTATGTTTACGTTAATTCACTTGTTATCTTAACATTCTATAAAAAATACTCTATTCAATAAATATCGTTTGTTTGAACCTAATTCTTTTCTATATTGTTGTACTTATTCTTTGACTGTTTTGTTTAAAGGAGGTAGGATTGTATTGAAGCATTGAAGAGTCAGGTGTGACTGTGTGGCAATGGCAAATGGTTTACATAGCTCACAGCATCACAGATCAGGTAGAGGGCCCCTTAGCAGAATTTTGCTTAGGGCCCCAGGGGGAGGTCAAGATCGGCACTGGGTTTAGCAGTTGATTCTGTTCCCTACCTGAATTCCTGTTCCCTTTACGCAATCATACTACAAATCATGCGTAGTTGCCCGTAGCCTGCCATCAGAACTGAATAGGAGCAAGAAGCACAACTGAATGTACGGGAAGCCAAAAGGTTACAAAAGGATTGTATTATTATTATTTTTTCACAAAATCTCGTTTTTTTTTTTTTTTTGTTTTTTTTTAATTAGAAGCAAGTTTTTTTCATTCAATCCAGATTATTTCTTTTCAAATTAAAAATAAAATAAATAAGTAATAAAAAAAATAATATGTGGAACTCTTGTTATCATGTGTCTCATCTCTGACTTATATTCCTTCATATAGCCCGTGAGGGGGGAAGAGGGGGGGGGGGTGCCCTTTTTTCAGGCCAGAGCAACTGCCCCTCAAAATTCCTGTGCACGTCCCTGGTCTACAGCCTCAATTTTTGCACCCAGGTCCATGTCTTGTGGCCCTCTATCAGAATCCAGAGTTTTGAGAAGTTTGGAGAAACTTAATTTTTCACCCCCCGAAAAAACTGTAAGGGGTAACACTGTCATTTTTTTTCTGGTCAAAATTTTGAGTTTCAATATCTCAGCTCTGGAAGGGTCTACAGCCTCAATTTTTGGACCCAGGTCCATTTCTTGTGGCCCTCTATCAGAATACAGAGTTTTGAGAATATTGGAGAAACTTAATTTTTCACCCCCCGAAAAAAATGTAAGGGGTAACACTGTCATTTTTTTTTCTGGTCAAGATCTTGAGTTTCAATATCTCAGCTCTGGAAGGGTGTAAAGCCTCAATTTTTGCACCCAGGTCCATGTCTCGTGGCCCTCTATCAGAATCCAGAGTTTTGAGAAGATTGGAGAAACTTAATTTTTCACCCCCCGAAAAAAAATGTAAGGGGTAACACTGTCATTTTTTTCTGGTCAAAATTTTGAGTTTCAATATCTCAGCTCTGGAAGGGTCTACAGCCTCAATTTTTGCACCCAGGTCCATGTCTTGTGGCCCTCTATCAGAATCCAGAGTTTTGAGAAGATTGGAGAAACTTAATTTTTCACCCCCCGAAAAAAACTGTAAGGGGTAACACTGTCATTTTTTTTTCTGGTCAAAATTTTGAGTTTCAATATCTCAGCTCTGGAAGGGTCTAAAGCCTCAATTTTTGCACCCAGGTCCATGTCTTGTGGCCCTCTATCAGAATCCAGAGTTTTGAGAAGATTGGAGAAACTTAATTTTTCACCCCCCGAAAAAAATGTAAGGGGTAACACTGTCATTTTTTTTTTCTGGTCAAAATCTTGAGTTTCAATATCTCAGCTCTGGAAGGGTGTAAAGCCTCAATTTTTGCACCCAGGTCCATGTCTCGTGGCCCTCTATCAGAATCCAGAGTTTTGAGAAGATTGGAGAAACTTAATTTTTCACCCCCCGAAAAAAAATGTAAGGGGTAACACTGTCATTTTTTTTCTGGTCAAAATCTTGAGTTTCAATATCTCAGCTTTGGAAGGGTCTACAGCCTCAATTTTTGCACCCAGGTCCATGTCTTGTGGCCCTCTATCAGAATCCAGAGTTGTGAGAAGATTGGAGAAACTTAATTTTTCACCCCCCGAAAAAAAATGTAAGGGGTAACACTGTCATTTTTTTTTTCTGGTCAAAATTTTGAGTTTCAGTATCTCAGCTCTGGAAGGGTCTACAGCCTCAATTTTTGCACCCAGGTCCATGTCTCGTGGCCCTCTATCAGAATCCAGAGTTTTGAGAAGATTGGAGAAACTTAATTTTTCACCCCCCGAAAAAAAATGTAAGGGGTAACACTGTCATTTTTTTTTCTGGTCAAAATATTGAGTTTCAATATCTCACCTCTGGAAGGGTCTACAGCCTCAATTTTTGCACCCAGGTCCATGTCTCGTGGCCCTCTATCAGAATCCAGAGTTTTAAGAAGATTGGAGAAACTTAATTTTTCACCCCCCTGAAAAAAAATAAGGGGTAACACTGTCATTTTTTTTCTGGTCAAAATTTTGAGTTTCAATATCTCAGCCTTGGAAGGGTCTACAGCCTCAATCTTTGCACCCAGGTCCATGTCTCGTGGCCCTCTATCAGAATCCAGAGTTTTGAGAAGATCTGAGAAACTTAATTTTTCACCCCCCGAAAAAAAATGTAAGGGGTAACACTGTCATTTTTTTTTTCTGGTGAAAATTTTGAGTTTCAATATCTCAGCTCTGGAAGGGTCTACAGCCTCAATTTTTGCACCCAGGTCCATGTCTCGTGGCCCTCTATCAGAATCCAGAGTTTTGAAAAGATTGGAGAAACTTAATTATTCACCCCCCGAAAAAAAATGTAAGGGGTAACACTGTCATTTTTTTCTGGTCAAAATATTGAGTTTCAATATCTCAGCTCTGGAAGGGTCTACAGCCTCAATTTTTGCACCCAGGTCCATGTCTAGTGGCCCTCTATCAGAATCCAGATTTTTGAGAAGATTGGAGAAACTTAATTTTTCACCCCCCTAAAAAAAATGTAAGGGGTAACACTGTCATTTTTTTTCTGGTCAAAATTTTGAGTTTCAATATCTCAGCTCTGGAAGGGTCTACAGCCTCAATTTTTGCACCCAGGTCCATGTCTCGTGGCCCTCTATCAGAATCCAGAGTTTTGAGAAGATTGGAGAAACTTAATTTTTCACCCCCCGAAAAAAAATGTAAGGGGTAACACTGTCATTTTTTTTCTGGTCAAAATTTTTAGTTTCAATATCTCAGCTCTGGAGGGGTCTACAGCCTCAATTTTTGCACCCAGGTCCATGTCTCGTGGCCCTCTATCAGAATCCAGAGTTTTGAGAAGATTGGAGAAACTTAATTTTTCACCCCCTGAAAAAAAATGTAAGGGGTAACACTGTCATTTTTTTTCTGGTCAAAATTTTGAGTTTCAATATCTCAGCTCTGGAAGGGTCTACAGCCTCAATTTTTGCACCCAGGTCCATGTCTCGTGGCCCTCTATCAGAATCCAGAGTTTTGAGAAGATTGGAGAAACTTAATTTTTCACCCCCCGAAAAAAAATGTAAGGGGTAACAATGTCATTTTTTTTTCTGGTCAAAATTTTGAGTTTCAATATCTCAGCTCTGGAGGGGTCTACAGCCTCAATTTTTGCACCCAGGTCCATGTCTCGTGGCCCTCTATCAGAATCCAGAGTTTTGAGAAGATTGGAGAAACTTAATTTTTCACCCCCTGAAAAAAAATGTAAGGGGTAACACTGTCATTTTTTTCTGGTCAAAATATTGAGTTTCAATATCTCAGCTCTGGAAGGGTCTACAGCCTCAATTTTTGCACCCAGGTCCATGTCTAGTGGCCCTCTATCAGAATCCAGATTTTTGAGAAGATTGGAGAAACTTAATTTTTCACCCCCCTAAAAAAAATGTAAGGGGTAACACTGTCATTTTTTTTCTGGTCAAAATTTTGAGTTTCAATATCTCAGCTCTGGAAGGGTCTACAGCCTCAATTTTTGCACCCAGGTCCATGTCTCGTGGCCCTCTATCAGAATCCAGAGTTTTGAGAAGATTGGAGAAACTTAATTTTTCACCCCCCGAAAAAAAATGTAAGGGGTAACACTGTCATTTTTTTTCTGGTCAAAATTTTTAGTTTCAATATCTCAGCTCTGGAGGGGTCTACAGCCTCAATTTTTGCACCCAGGTCCATGTCTCGTGGCCCTCTATCAGAATCCAGAGTTTTGAGAAGATTGGAGAAACTTAATTTTTCACCCCCTGAAAAAAAATGTAAGGGGTAACACTGTCATTTTTTTTCTGGTCAAAATTTTGAGTTTCAATATCTCAGCTCTGGAAGGGTCTACAGCCTCAATTTTTGCACCCAGGTCCATGTCTCGTGGCCCTCTATCAGAATCCAGAGTTTTGAGAAGATTGGAGAAACTTAATTTTTCACCCCCCGAAAAAAAATGTAAGGGGTAACAATGTCATTTTTTTTTCTGGTCAAAATTTTGAGTTTCAATATCTCAGCTCTGGAGGGGTCTACAGCCTCAATTTTTGCACCCAGGTCCATGTCTCGTGGCCCTCTATCAGAATCCAGAGTTTTGAGAAGATTGGAGAAACTTAATTTTTCACCCCCTGAAAAAAAATGTAAGGGGTAACACTGTCATTTTTTTCTGGTCAAAAATTTGAGTTTCAATATCTCAGCTCTGGAAGGGTCTACAGCCTCAATTTTTGCACCCAGGTCCATGTCTCGTGGCCCTCTATCAGAATCCAGAGTTTTGAGAAGATTGGAGAAACTTAATTTTTCACCCCCCGAAAAAAAATGTAAGGGGTAACACTGTCATTTTTTTTCTGGTCAAAATTTTTAGTTTCAATATCTCAGCTCTGGAGGGGTCTACAGCCTCAATTTTTGCACCCAGGTCCATGTCTCGTGGCCCTCTATCAGAATCCAGAGTTTTGAGAAGATTGGAGAAACTTAATTTTTCACCCCCTGAAAAAAAATGTAAGGGGTAACACTGTCATTTTTTTTCTGGTCAAAATTTTGAGTTTCAATATCTCAGCTCTGGAAGGGTCTACAGCCTCAATTTTTGCACCCAGGTCCATGTCTCGTGGCCCTCTATCAGAATCCAGAGTTTTGAGAAGATTGGAGAAACTTAATTTTTCACCCCCCGAAAAAAAATGTAAGGGGTAACAATGTCATTTTTTTTTCTGGTCAAAATTTTGAGTTTCAATATCTCAGCTCTGGAGGGGTCTACAGCCTCAATTTTTGCACCCAGGTCCATGTCTCGTGGCCCTCTATCAGAATCCAGAGTTTTGAGAAGATTGGAGAAACTTAATTTTTCACCCCCTGAAAAAAAATGTAAGGGGTAACACTGTCATTTTTTTCTGGTCAAAATTTTGAGTTTCAATATCTCAGCTCTGGAATGGTCTACAGCCTCAATTTTTGCACCCAGGTCCATGTCTCGTGGCCCTCTATCAGAATCCAGAGTTTTGAGAAGATTGGAGAAACTTAATTTTTCACCCCCCGAAAAAAAATGTAAGGGGTAACACTGTCATTTTTTTTTTTCTGGTCAAAATTTTGAGTTTCAATATCTCAACTCTGGAAGGGTCTACAGCCTCAATTTTGCACCCAGGTCCATATCTCGTGGCCCTCTATCAGAATCCAGAGTTTTGAGAAGATTGGAGAAACTTAATTTTTCACCCCCCGAAAAAAAATGTAAGGGGTAACACAGGCATTTTTTTTTTCTGGTCAAAATTTTGAGTTTCAATATCTCAGCTCTGGAAGGGTCTACAGCCTCAATTTTTGCACCCAGGTCCATGTCTCTGGGCCCTCTATCAGAATCCAGAGTTTTGAGAAGATTGGAGAAACTTAATTTTTCACCCCCCGAAAAAAAAAACGTAAGGGGTAACACTGTCATTTTTTTTTCTGGTCAAAATTTTGAGTTTCAATATCTCAGCTCTGGAAGGGTCTACAGCCTCAATTTTTGCACCCAGGTCCATGTCTCGTGGCCCTCTATCAGAATCCAGAGTTTTGAGAAGATTGGAGAAACTTAATTTTTCACCCCCTGAAAAAAACCGTAAGGGGTAACACTGTCATTTTTTTTTCTGGTCAAAATTTTGAGTTTCAATATCTCAGCTCTGGAAGGGTCTAGAGCCTCAATTTTTGCACCCAGGTCCATGTCTCGTGGCCCTCTATCAGAATCCAGAGTTTTGAGAAGATTGGAGAAACTTAATTTTTCACCCCCCGAAAAAAAAAACGTAAGGGGTAACACTGTCATTTTTTTTTCTGGTCAAAATTTTGAGTTTCAATATCTCAGCTCTGGAAGGGTCTACAGCCTCAATTTTTGCACCCAGGTCCATGTCTCTTGGCCCTCTATCAGAATCCAGAGTTTTGAGAAGATTGGAGAAACTTAATTTTTCACCCCCTGAAAAAAACCGTAAGGGGTAACACTGTCATTTTTTTTTTCTGGTCAAAATTTTGAGTTTCAATATCTCAGCTCTGGAAGGGTCTAGAGCCTCAATTTTTGCACCCAGGTCCATGTCTCGTGGCCCTCTATCAGAATCCAGAGTTTTGAGAAGATTGGAGAAACTTAATTTTTCACCCCCCGAAAAAAAAAACGTAAGGGGTAACACTGTCATTTTTTTTTCTGGTCAAAATTTTGAGTTTCAATATCTCAGCTCTGGAAGGGTCTACAGCCTCAATTTTTGCACCCAGGTCCATGTCTCTTGGCCCTCTATCAGAATCCAGAGTTTTGAGAAGATTGGAGAAACTTAATTTTTCACCCCCCGAAAAAAAATGTAAGGGGTAACACTGTCATTTTTTTTTTGCTGGTCAAAATTTTGAGTTTCAATATCTCAGCTCTGGAAGGGTCTACAGCCTCAATTTTTGCACCCAGGTCCACGTCTCGTGGCCCTCTATCAGAATCCAGAGTTTTGAGAAGATTGGAGAAACTTAATTTTTCACCCCCCGAAAAAAAAATATAAGGGGTAACACTGTCATTTTTTTTCTGGTCAAAATTTTGAGTTTCAAAATCTCAGCTCTGGAAGGGTCTACAGCCTCAATTTTTGCACCCAGGTCAATGTCTCGTGGCCCTCTATCAGAATCCAGAGTTTTGAGAAGATTGGAGAAACTTAATTTTTCACCCCCCGAAAAAAAATGTAAGGGGTAACACTGTCATTTTTTTTTTTCTGGTCAAAATTTTGAGTTTCAGTATCTCAGCTCTGGAAGGGTCTACAGCCTCAATTTTTGCACCCAGGTCCATGTCTCGTGGCCCTCTATCAGAATCCAGAGTTTTGAGAAGATTGGAGAAACTTAATTTTTCACCCCCCGAAAAAAAATGTAAGGGGTAACACTGTCATTTTTTTTTTCTGGTCAAAATATTGAGTTTCAATATCTCAGCTCTGGAAGGGTCTACAGACTCAATTTTTGCACCCAGGTCCATGTCTCGAGACCCTCTATCAGAATCCAGAGTTTTGAGAAGATTGGAGAAACTTAATTTTTCACCCCCCGAAAAAAAATGCAAGGGGTAACACTGTCATTTTTTTTTTTCTGGTGAAAATTTTGAGTTTCAATATCTCAGCTCTGGAAGGGTCTACAGCCTCAATTTTTGCACCCAGGTCCATGTCTCGTGGCCCTCTATCAGAATCCAGAGTTTTAAGAAGATTGGAGAAACTTAATTTTTCACCCCCTGAAAAATATAAGGGGTAACACTGTCATTTTTTTTCTGGTCAAAATTTTGAGTTTCAATATCTCAGCTCTGGAAGGGTCTACAGCCTCAATCTTTGCACCCAGGTCCATGTCTCGTGGCCCTCTATCAGAATCCAGAGTTTTGAGAAGATCTGAGAAACTTAATTTTTCACCCCCCTGAAAAATATAAGGGGTAACACTGTCATTTTTTTTTTTCTGGTGAAAATTTTGAGTTTCAATATCTCAGCTCTGGAAGGGTCTACAGCCTCAATTTTTGCACCCAGGTCCATGTCTCGTGGCCCTCTATCAGAATCCAGAGTTTTGAAAAAATTGGAGAAACTTAATTATTCACCCCCCGAAAAAAAAATGTAAGGGGTAACACTGTCATTTTTTTCTGGTCAAAATTTTGAGTTTCAATATCTCAGCTCTGGAGGGGTCTACAGCCTCAATTTTTGCACCCAGGTCCATGTCTCGTGGCCCTCTATCAGAATCCAGATTTTTGAGAAGATTGGAGAAACTTAATTTTTCACCCCCCTAAAAATAATGTAAGGGGTAACACTGTCATTTTTTTCTGGTCAAAATTTTTAGTTTCAATATCTCAGCTCTGGAGGGGTCTACAGCCTCAATTTTTGCACCCAGGTCCATGTCTCGTGGCCCTCTATCAGAATCCAGAGTTTTGAGAAGATTGGAGAAACTTAATTTTTCACCCCCCGAAAAAAACTGTAAGGGGTAACACTGTCATTTTTTTTTTCTGGTCAAAATTTTGAGTTTCAATATCTCAGCTCTGGAAGGGTCTAAAGCCTCAATTTTTGCACCCAGGTCCATGTCTCGTGGCCCTCTATCAGAATCCAGAGTTTTGAGAAGATTGGAGAAACTTAATTTTTCACCCCCCGAAAAAAAATGTAAGGGGTAACACTGTCATTTTTTTTTCTGGTCAAAATTTTGAGTTTCAATATCTCAGCTCTGGAAGGGTCTACAGCCTCAATTTTTGCACCCAGGTCCATGTCTCGAGACCCTCTATCAGAATCCAGAGTTTTGAGAAGATTGGAGAAACTTAATTTTTCACGCCCCGAAAAAAAATGTAAGGGGTAACACTGTCATTTTTTTTTTCTGGTCAAAATTTTGAGTTTCAATATCTCAGCTCTGGAAGGGTCTACAGCCTCAATCTTTGCACCCAGGTCCATGTCTCGTGGCCCTCTATCAGAATCCAGAGTTTTGAGAAGATTGGAGAAACTTAATTTTTCACCCCCCGAAAAAAAATGTAAGGGGTAACACTGTCATTTTTTTTTTTTCTGGTGAAAATTTTGAGTTTCAATATCTCAGCTCTGGAAGGGTCTACAGCCTCAATTTTTGCACCCAGGTCCATGTCTCGTGGCCCTCTATCAGAATCCAGAGTTTTGAAAAGATTGGAGAAACTTAATTATTCACCCCCCGAAAAAAAATGTAAGGGGTAACACTGTCATTTTTTTCTGGTCAAAATATTGAGTTTCAATATCTCAGCTCTGGAAGGGTCAACAGCCTCAATTTTTGCACCCAGGTCCATGTCTCGTGGCCCTCTATCAGAATCCAGAGTTTTGAGAAGATTGGAGAAACTTAATTTTTCACCCCCCGAAAAAAAATGTAAGGGGTAACACTGTCATTTTTTTTTTCTGGTCAAAATATTGAGTTTCAATATCTCAGCTCTGGAAGGGTCTACAGACTCAATTTTTGCACCCAGGTCCATGTCTCGAGACCCTCTATCAGAATCCAGAGTTTTGAGAAGATTGGAGAAACTTAATTTTTCACCCCCCGAAAAAAAATGCAAGGGGTAACACTGTCATTTTTTTTTCTGGTGAAAATTTTGAGTTTCAATATCTCAGCTCTGGAAGGGTCTACAGCCTCAATTTTTGCACCCAGGTCCATGTCTCGTGGCCCTCTATCAGAATCCAGAGTTTTAAGAAGATTGGAGAAACTTAATTTTTCACCCCCCTGAAAAATATAAGGGGTAACACTGTCATTTTTTTTCTGGTCAAAATTTTGAGTTTCAATATCTCAGCTCTGGAAGGGTCTACAGCCTCAATCTTTGCACCCAGGTCCATGTCTCGTGGCCCTCTATCAGAATCCAGAGTTTTGAGAAGATCTGAGAAACTTAATTTTTCACCCCCCGAAAAAAAATGTAAGGGGTAACACTGTAATTTTTTTTTTTCTGGTGAAAATTTTGAGTTTCAATATCTCAGCTCTGGAAGGGTCTACAGCCTCAATTTTTGCACCCAGGTCCATGTATCGTGGCCCTCTATCAGAATCCAGAGTTTTGAAAAAATTGGAGAAACTTAATTATTCACCCCCCGAAAAAAAATGTAAGGGGTAACACTGTCATTTTTTTCTGGTCAAAATATTGAGTTTCAATATCTCAGCTCTGGAAGGGTCAACAGCCTCAATTTTTGCACCCAGGTCCATGTCTCGTGGCCCTCTTTCAGAATCCAGAGTTTTGAGAAGATTGGAGAAACTTAATTTTTCACCCCCCGAAAAAAAATGTAAGGGGTAACACTGTCATTTTTTTTTTCTGGTCAAAATTTTGAGTTTCAATATCTCAGCTCTGGAAGGGTCTACAGCCTCAATTTTTGCACCCAGGTCCATGTCTAGTGGCCCTCTATCAGAATCCAGATTTTTGAGAAGATTGGAGAAACTTAATTTTTCACCCCCCTAAAAAAAATGTAAGGGGTAACACTGTCATTTTTTTTCTGGTCAAAATTTTGAGTTTCAATATCTCAGCTCTGGAAGGGTCTACAGCCTCAATTTTTGCACCCAGGTCCATGTCTCGTGGCCCTCTATCAGAATCCAGAGTTTTGAGAAGATTGGAGAAACTTAATTTTTCACCCCCCGAAAAAAAATGTAAGGGGTAACACTGTCATTTTTTTTCTGGTCAAAATTTTTAGTTTCAATATCTCAGCTCTGGAGGGGTCTACAGCCTCAATTTTTGCACCCAGGTCCATGTCTCGTGGCCCTCTATCAGAATCCAGAGTTTTGAGAAGATTGGAGAAACTTAATTTTTCACCCCCCGAAAAAAACTGTAAGGGGTAACACTGTCATTTTTTTTTTCTGGTCAAAATTTTGAGTTTCAATATCTCAGCTCTGGAAGGGTCTAAAGCCTCAATTTTTGCACCCAGGTCCATGTCTCGTGGCCCTCTATCAGAATCCAGAGTTTTGAGAAGATTGGAGAAACTTAATTTTTCACCCCCCGAAAAAAAATGTAAGGGGTAACACTGTCATTTTTTTTTTTTTCTGGTGAAAATTTTGAGTTTCAATATCTCAGCTCTGGAAGGGTCTACAGCCTCAATTTTTGCACCCAGGTCCATGTCTCGTGGCCCTCTATCAGAATCCAGAGTTTTGAGAAGATTGGAGAAACTTAATTTTTCACCCCCCGACAAAAAATGTAAGGGGTAACACTGTCATTTTTTTTCTGGTCAAAATTTTGAGTTTCAATATCTCAGCTCTGGAGGGGTCTACAGCCTCAATTTTTGCACCCAGGTCCATGTCTCGTGGCCCTCTATCAGAATCCAGAGTTTTGAGAAGATTGGAGAAACTTAATTTTTCACCCCCTGAAAAAAAATGTAAGGGGTAACACTGTCATTTTTTTTCTGGTCAAAATTTTGAGTTTCAATATCTCAGCTCTGGAATGGTCTACAGCCTCAATTTTTGCACCCAGGTCCATGTCTCGTGGCCCTCTATCAGAATCCAGAGTTTTGAGAAGATTGGAGAAACTTAATTTTTTACCCCCCGAAAAAAAATGTAAGGGGTAACACTGTCATTTTTTTTTCTGGTCAAAATTTTGAGTTTCAATATCTCAACTCTGGAAGGGTCTACAGCCTCAATTTTTGCACCCAGGTCCATGTCTCGTGGCCCTCTATCAGAATCCAGAGTTTTGAGAAGATTGGAGAAACTTAATTTTTTACCCCCCGAAAAAAAATGTAAGGGGTAACACAGTCATTTTTTTTCTGGTCAAAATTTTGAGTTTCAATATCTCAGCTCTGGAAGGGTCTACAGCCTCAATTTTTGCACCCAGGTCCATGTCTCTGGGCCCTCTATCAGAATCCAGAGTTTTGAGAAGATTGGAGAAACTTAATTTTTCACCCCCCGAAAAAAAAAAACGTAAGGGGTAACACTGTCATTTTTTTTTCTGGTCAAAATTTTGAGTTTCAATATCTCAGCTTTGGAAGGGTCTACAGCCTCAATTTTTGCACCCAGGTCCATGTCTCGTGGCCCTCTATCAGAATCCAGAGTTTTGAGAAGATTGGAGAAACTTAATTTTTCACCCCCTGAAAAAAAACGTAAGGGGTAACACTGTCATTTTTTTTTCTGGTCAAAATTTTGAGTTTCAATATCTCAGCTCTGGAAGGGTCTACAGCCTCAATTTTTGCACCCAGGTCCATGTCTCGTGGCCCTCTTTCAAAATCCAGAGTTTTGAGAAGATTGGAGAAACTTAATTTTTCACCCCCTGAAAAAAAATGTAAGGGGTAACACTGTCATTTTTTTTTCTGGTCAAAATTTTGAGTTTCAATATCTCAGCTCTGGAAGGGTCTACAGACTCAATTTTTGCACCCAGGTCCATGTCTCTTGGCCCTCTATCAGAATCCAGAGTTTTGAGAAGATTGGACAAACTTAATTTTTCACCCCCCGAAAAAAAAACGTAAGGGGTAACACTGTCATTTTTTTTTCTGATCAAAATTTTGAGTTTCAATATCTCAGCTCTGGAAGGGTCTACAGACTCAATTTTTGCACCCATGTCCATGTCTCGTGGCCCTCTATCAGAATACAGAGTTTTGAGAAGATTGGAGAAACTTAATTTTTCACCCCCCGAAAAAAAAACGTAAGGGGTAACACTGTCATTTTTTTTCTGATCAAAATTTTGAGTTTCAATATCTCAGCTCTGGAAGGGTCTACAGCCTCAATTTTTGCACCCAGGTCCATGTCTCGTGGCCCTCTATCAGAATCCAGAGTTTTGAGAAGATTGGAGAAACTTAATTTTTCACCCCCCGAAAAAAAATGTAAGGGGTAACACTGTCATTTTTTTTTTCTGGTCAAAATTTTGAGTTTCAATATCTCAGCTCTGGAAGGGTTTACAGCCTCAATTTTTGCACCCAGGTCCATGTCTCGTGGCCCTCTATCAGAATCCAGAGTTTTGAGAAGATTGGAGAAACTTAATTTTTCACCCACCGAAAAAAAATGTAAGGGGTAACACTGTCATTTTTTTTTTGCTGGTCAAAATTTTGAGTTTCAATATCTCAGCTCTGGAAGGGTCTACAGCCTCAATGTTTGCACCCAGGTCCATGTCTCGTGGCCCTCTTTCAAAATCCAGAGTTTTGAGAAGATTGGAGAAATTTAATTTTTCACCCCCCGAAAAAAAACGTAAGGGGTAACACTGTCTTTTTTTTTCTGGTCAAAATTTTGAGTTTCAATATCTCAGCTCTGGAAGGGTCTACAGACTCAATTTTTGCACCCAGGTCCATGTCTCTTGGCCCTCTATCAGAATCCAGAGTTTTGAGAAGATTGGACAAACTTAATTTTTCACCCCCCGAAAAAAAATGTATTGGGTAACACTGTCATTTTTTTTTCTGATCAAAATTTTGAGTTTCAATATCTCAGCTCTGGAAGGGTCTACAGCCTCAATTTTTGCACCCAGGTCCATGTCTCTGGGCCCTCTATCAGAATCCAGAGTTTTGAGAAGATTGGAGAAACTTAATTTTTCACCTCCTGAAAAAAAACGTAAGGGGTAACACTGTCATTTTTTTTTTCTTGTCAAAATTTTGAGTTTCAATATCTCAGCTCTGGAAGGGTCTACAGCCTCAATTTTTGCACCCAGGTCCATGTCTCATGGCCCTCTTTCAAAATCCAGAGTTTTGAGAAGATTGGACGAACTTAATTTTTCACCCCCCGAAAAAAAACGTAAGGGGTAACACTGTCATTTTTTTTCTGGTCAAAACTTTGAGTTTCAATATCTCAGCTCTGGAAGGGTCTACAGCCTCAATTTTTGCACCCAGGTCCATGTCTCGTGGCCCTCTATCAGAATCCAGAGTTTTGAGAAGATTGGAGAAACTTAATTTTTCACCCCCCGAAAAAAAAACGTAAGGGGTAACACTGTCATTTTTTTTCTGATCAAAATTTTGAGTTTCAATATCTCAGCTCTGGAAGGATCTACAGCCTCAATTTTTGCACCCGGGTCCATGTCCCGTTGCCCTCTATCAGAATCCAGAGTTTTGAGAAGATTGGACGAACTTAATTTTTCACCCCCCGAAAAAAAACGTAAGGGGTAACACTGTCATTTTTTTTCTGGTCAAAACTTTGAGTTTCAATATCTCAGCTCTGGAAGGGTCTACAGCCTCAATTTTTGCACCCAGGTCCATGTCTCGTGGCCCTCTATCAGAATCCAGAGTTTTGAGAAGATTGGAGAAACTTAATTTTTCACCCCCCGAAAAAAAAACGTAAGGGGTAACACTGTCATTTTTTTTCTGATCAAAATTTTGAGTTTCAATATCTCAGCTCTGGAAGGATCTACAGCCTCAATTTTTGCACCCGGGTCCATGTCTCGTTGCCCTCTATCAGAATCCAGAGTTTTGAGAAGATTGGACGAACTTAATTTTTCACCCCCTGAAAAAAAACGTAAGGGGTAACACTGTCATTTTTTTTTCTGGTCAAAATTTTGAGTTTCAATATCTCAGCTCTGGAAGGGTCTACAGCCTCAATTTTTGCACCCAGGTCCATGTTTTGTGGCCCTCTATCAGAATCCAGAGTTTTGAGAAGATTAGAGAAAAAACGTAAGGGTTTTTTTCTGGTCAAAATTTTGACACTGTAGTTTTTGTTTTTTTTTTGGCCAAAATTTTGACCCCCTCCGATCTTCTTGAAACTCTGGATTCTGACAGAGGGCCACGAGACTTCAACCAGCGCGCAAAAATGGAGGCTCTAGACTCTTCCAGAGCCGAGACATCGAAAGTCAAAATTTCAACCCGAAAAAAAAACATAAGGGGTAACACTGTCATTTTTTTTTTGGCCGAAATTTTGACCCCCTCCGATCTTCTTGAAACTCTGGATTCTGACAGAGGGCCTCGAGATTTCAACCAGCGCGCAAAAATGGAAGCTCTAGACCCGTCCAGAGCCGAGATATCAAAAGTCAAAATTTCAACCCGAAAAAAACATAAGGGGTAACACTGTCGTTTTTTGTTTTTTTTTTGGCCGAAATTTTGACCCCCTCCGATCTTCTTGAAACTCTGGATTCTGACAGAGGGCCACGAAACTTCGACCAGCGCGCAAAAATGGAGGCTCTAGACCCTTCCAGAGCCGAGAAATCGAAAGTCAAAATTTCAACCAAAAAAAAAACATAAGGGGTAACACTGTCGTTTTTTTTGGCCGAAATTTTGACCCCCTCCGATCTTCTTTAAACTCTGGATTCTGACAGAGGGCCACGAGACTTCAACCAGCGCACAAAAATGGAGGCTCTATACCCTTCCAGAGCCGAGATATCGAAAGTCAAAATTTCAACCCGAAAAAAAAAAACATAATTGGTAACACTGTCGTTTTTTTGTTTTTTTTTTTTGGTTGAAATTTTAACCCCCTCCGATCTTCTTGAAACTCTGGATTCTGACAGAGGGCCACGAGACTTCGACCAGCGCGCAAAAATAGAGGCTCTAGACCCTTCCAGAGCCGAGATATCGAAAGTCAAAATTTCAACCCGAAAAATAAACATAAGGGGTAACACTGTCGTTTTTTTTTTTTTTTGGCCGAAATTTTGACCCACTCTGATCTTCTTGAAACTCTGGATTCTGACAGAGGGCCACGAGTCTTCGACCAGCGTGCAAAAATGGAGCCTCTAGACCCTTCCAGAGCTGAGATATCGAAACTCAAAATTTTGACCAGAAAAAAACAACAACAGTGTTACCCCTTACGTTTTTTTTTTTGTTTGTTTTTTTTGTTTTTTGGCCGAAATTTTGACCCCCTCCGATCTTCTTGAAACTCTGGATTCTGACAGAGGGCCATGAGATTTCGACCAGCGCGCAAAAATGGAGGCTCTAGACCCTTCCAGAGCCGAGACATCGAAAGTCAAAATTTCAACCCGAAAAAAAAACATAAGGGGTAACACTGTCGTTTTTTTTTTTTTTTTTGGCCGAAATTTTGACCCCCTCCGATCTTCTTGAAACTCTAATAACTCTGAATCTCGATAACTCAGCTGAGATATCGAAACTCAAAATTTTGACCAGAAAAAAACAATAACATTGTTACCCCTTATGTTTTTTTATTTTTTTGGCAAAAAATTAAGTATCCCCAATCTTCTCAAAACTCTGGATTCTGATAGAGGGCCATGACACTTAGACCTGAGTGCAGAAATGGAGGCTCTAGACCCTTCCAGAGCTGAGATATCGAAACTCAAAATTTTGACCAGAAAAAAAAAAACAACAGTGTTACCCCTTATGTTTTTTTTTATTTTATTTTTTTTATTTTATTTTTTTTTTTGGCGAAAAATCAAGTTTCCCCATTCTTCTCAAAACTCTGGATTCTGATAGAGGGCCATGACACTTAGACCTGAGTGCAAAAATGGAGGCTCTAGACCCTTCCAGAGCTGAGATAGAGCCTCCATTTTTGCACTCAGGACTAATTATTTCAGAAATATAGCATTGTTTGTTACAAACAATGGGCAATCTGTAAAACAAAAACCTCAAAATTATAGTTGAAATGGTATACTGCTGGAATTTTTTGACCTTGAGAAAAAGCTCAAAGTATAGACCAACAAATCTTCTATGTTTATTAATTTATTTCACGTTGGTACATTTTTGGAAGTACACCTGTTTTGACCTGATGTCCATTGGAATGGACAGAAAAAAATCACAATGAAAGCAATTATATAATTTTTTTTTAATATTTGTTTTCTTTTATAGAAACCTCATGAGCTGGGGTTATAACTATAAAATGTACTTTTATATTTTTCAGAAACTTGAAACATAATTCAGGTCTGAGGGGGTTAATTCACAAAAACAAAGAAAAATTATCTTGTAATTGTAATCGTAATGCTTTATACATTATAACTCGCCAAATAAATAAATGGTCATGAACTATTGATTTGAGTTGATATTCTTTTATTATGTGAGAAGAAAGAGTGTTTGGAGTGATACAGGAGACACAGCGAATCTAGTACATCTGTAGGAAATCACTTTCCTGGGACAACTGTCAATTACATAGTTTTAAGTCATTATAGAAAAATATATGACTGCAGAACGCTGCGATTGATTAGTCACAGTGAAGTATTCTAGACGTCTTGGAATGATAGAATACAAGTTTAACTTTTTATAATGCACACAGTCTCATCCATTTCAACTGACATATTTTGTGAGATATGTTGTTTGTTTGAACTGAAATCGATTTTATACTAACAAATGTTACAAGAAAAGACAAATCAGAACATGCAGGAGAATATGACAACCATAAACACGCCAAAACATTCTTCAATTCTGCTAATAATACATCAAAACTAAACAATCCCTCCAAAACACTACGTAATCATATAGCATTGATACATCCAACATGATTCTGAATATCCTCATTGTAACGTAGGATGCTAAAACATATTCTACAGTTTCTATACAAATATACAGCCCTACTCTAACAGGAATAACAAACATAGAGCACTGTACAGAACTCCTTTAAAACCAATACAGATATACAGATCAGGTCAGGGTTTTTTTTTTTGTTTTGTTTTGTTTTTTTTACAAAATAATAAACTAGCTTTGTATTGTCATGATTTTAGATTACAGCAGGTAACTAGACTCTAGCCACTGTGAGAAGAACCCAACTGGTGAATTCAGAACACCCAGCTGACAGGAACCCACTGGTGGTCTGTATTGAGTCTGTCCAGCGCCCTCTTGAGGCTGCGGTACGCTCCGTCAAGGTTGTCGTTCACAATGCTCAGGTCAAAATAGTGACTGTACGCCCTCTGGATTCTTTCGCTTTCGTCCACCGTCCGTTTGAGTTCTGAGTCCTAGAAAGACACTAATATAGTCAACATTGAGGGAACTGATAATTACAGTTTTTTGTTTTTTTTTAAATCAGTAGGACACATACTTGAGTAAACTTTTCAAAACTACGTCTTGGCATAACAGTTAATTTCACATTCAAAATGCACTAAAACTACCAAAACACTTCATACATGTCTCAAATTAACTCATTCTTCCATAACACTAGCAAAGAATTTCATCCAACAAACCAACACTATCTCACGCCCTATTCGTACGAATACGACGAATGATTAAAAAATGTTTAATTCGTACTAATTCGTACGACCTCACTCGTACGAATTTGTACGATTTGTCTAAACCCACGTGACGGTTAAGTTTAGGGGCGGGGTAAGGGTTAGGTCATTCGTACAAATTCATACGAATTGGCCAATTCGTAAAATATGTACGGTTTAGCAAAATCGTACTAATTCGTACGAGTGAGGTCGTCTGAATTGTTACGAATTAGCCACTTTTTAATCATTCGTCGAATTCGTACGACTTGGTAGTGAGATCGGGTTGAACAAACACACTTTGTCACTCGTAAAACCTAAAAAAAATGCTAACAACAGGTTGCACAGTGGTTTGTAAACATAAAAGTAGGGAGGTAAACCTGATGATTTACATATCAAGTAAGGTCTGGCTATAAAAGGAAATGCAACGGAGAGTTCAGGGCTGCTTTTTCTGTATCAGATCAGCCCATGATGCTGTGTCGTTGAGACTCATGTATCTTAAAGTCATGTAAAAGATTAATCTTTGTTTTAGAACACTTGATTGTTTGCATTGATTATCTTTCAATTGATTTTGGAATTGTAATAATTCCTTTACCTGACATAATAAAAAGTCAAAACAGACTTTGACTTTATTTTCATTAGAGTTAAAAGGAATAGTCAAACATTAACATATATTTAATGATGCATAGATATCATTAATTTATGGAGTCAGATGAAATAAGATTAAATGTTATGCATTTAATTAAAAATCACGTTGCCATGGGAGAGACGGAACACACGTGAAACCTTTGCCTCAAATCGAACGCCGTCTTTGGATCGATTTTGTGGCCTTTACAGACTTCCCTGTGTATGCACTTTACATATAATTGTTTTGAAAGCATTTGATTTTTTAGATTTGCATTATATTTCTACATGCTATTATTGCAGAAATGTAGCAAATGACTGTCTTGTTCAGTCATTAAGTTTTTGACTTAAGTTTAACCATTTTGAAAAGACTATGTAAACGTGCAAATTTGGCCAGTAGGTACATAGAGTTTGGGCGGTGGTTGCACTTAAGTGAGAAGAGAATTGTAATTTAAAAAAAGAAAAACTACTGTAGTCATTGCATGCATTTTGTGCCAAAGTAATGATAAATAATCCACAGTTTAGCCCACATAGACAGCCGTAATGCAAAAAACTGTAAAGGAAGGATTTACCGTCATCTGTTTAGTCACAACACCAGCCTCGATGGCAGATCTGTTCATGTCTTTCAGAACCTGGAAGTTTGGAGCTTCAATGAACACCACATATGGAAGAAACTCGGCTGTTCGCAGAACTTTGAGTGCCTGTAGGAGAAGTTATATGCAATGAAAAAAATTTTAAATGAGGTGATAACTTTATAATTGTAATATTTATTTGCATTGTTGGAAAGCTTGTAAGTGCTTTAGTTATACAATCAGCATCATGCATTAGTTGTATTTAGCTTCTGTGAGCAGCAGGCTTGTGCAAAATTCAGAATTTCAGAATTGGCCTCCATTCAATTCATGAATTGGAATTTGTAATGAATTGACTCCGCCCCGCAAGAAGTTGAATTTGAATTGGAATGACAGGAAGTGGAATTAAATTCATGGAAATTCAAAGAAATTCCACAGTCACACAACAGAAAGAATGTGTTGAATCTCACATGGGGAAAGTGGGGCACAACGTAACGCTTTTTGACTTTCTCAGTTTGTGCAAATCTATTCAGAGTTTTTATTTTTTTTCCCACATTAATTTCCCATATGTCTAGAACAATTATGTGGTTTTGTTTTATTAATACAATGTATACTTTTTTCTTTATTTACCCTGAAAGAAATGTTAAATGTGACAACATGCCCCATAGGTGGGGAACATTGTAAAATGAGTGGCACATTTTAACATCACCATATAACAGCTTAAAATGCTATCTGACCTAATAAAAAAATGTACACGTCAAACCAAAATATTTTCTTAATAAAATAAAATTATTAACTTTTTCAAATAAAACAATGGCATTTTTTAATAATTAAAAATAATCTAATTTTTGATTTTGACAACAAACACACAGGAAAACACAACTATACAGCATAGTTCCAAAAAAAAATCATTTCTGAACATTGGCTTTCAGTCTTTATTTACATGTTTCTCATGTTTTCTAAATAGAATTCATAAAAGTATAGAATATAATAGCATAGGAGCACAATGTAACGCAGTGTGACAACATGCCCCCAACTGCACAACTGGGGTTTAAACCCTGCTAGTGTCTTCTGCTAGTTAGCGAAGCATTAAAGGACTATATCAACTGTTAAACAACAGATTTGAGATTAAAAAAATATCAAATTTGTCTCATTTTAATTAAACACAAAAAATAGAGATGAAAAATTAAGTTAAGTAGGAAATGTACTTTTGCTGTGGTTAAATGTTCAGTGATATCTTACAAAGATCTCCGAATTTTGGCGCAATTTTTTCTCTGTATAGTGTTGAAATGGCAACTGGTAAATGTATCAAGTTTCGTCATGCTAGCGTGTGGAAGTGTTTAACACAAGTGTGTTACAACTAGCCCCGCGTTACGTTGTGCCCTGCACTCCCCTACAGTCTACAGTAATTTACTTGAATTACTTTACCACTGTAATGCAATTTCCTTTTAATTTGAAATTTCCTCCCCTTACTGAAGTATTTCTAGGAAATGGCCTTACAATTACAATAGATCAAATTTATAATTTGTTCTGTGACTAGAGCTTTTAACATTCATTGCTGGGGAAAACATTTCCTGGTAGTTCTCAAACTAATATAATTTATATAATATGCAATCATATCTGACATATATTGTAAAGCTACATTGTTTAACACTTCACTTAAAATATCGATATGAATTTCTTAGAATTTTTATTGAATTGTAATTCTGCTTCCTTTAATTCAAATTCGAATTGAAATTCTAGATCCTGTTTTTGACATCAATTCAAATTCAATTCAAATTCAAGAATTGAATTGGAATTGAGTAGTCATTCTTAATTCAATTCTGAATTGTGCACAAGCCTGGTGAGCAGTCATTGTAAATAGGATGTAGAAAGGGCACCTGCGGATTGACATCCAGAATGCAAATCTTGCCGGAGTCCACGACCTCATGGATGGAGTCGATCTTGGTGCCGTACAGGTTTGCGTCGTATTCCCCGTGCTCCAGAAACCGGCCACATTTAATGTCAGCTTCCATCTCGCTGCGAGACATGAACAGGTACATCTGCCCCTCCTTCTCATCCACCTTGGGTTTACGAGATGTGTCTGTCCACAGGTACAAAAAGGGTCAAGTTTACATTAGCAGTGCAAATCATCTGAATTAAGACCCTTATTCATCGTCTGGTGTCATTTGCAATTAGCCTGGATGCCAGCCCGAACTCCGCCCACAACATTTTTTGGACGGGAAGTTCGGTCTGGACTCAATCCATTGAGGAGTAATTATGAACGGTTCAGAGATCATCGGGCCAATCAAATTGCCAGGGCGGGCTTTATACGATGATTGACAGGTGGTCTTCAGTAACGTAATCCTCACGTCGTCACAGATGAGTGCAGCTGGAGAATTGAGATGTATAGATTCCGCTGTCGCGTCTTTTGTAAAATAAATCGACAGCGCATTCATTTTAATAAACAGAGAACTGCAATCAAGGCATTTGTCGATCGGAAATATATTTTTGGCGTCCTTCCTACATGATTCGGGAAAAGTGTAACTTATCAGCTGGCTCTGACGGTCGCTAAGAAGATGGGACGTAATGAAAAGCCTGTGGTCGTTGTGGTTTCTCCTTTGGTGGCACTCATGGAGAAGTAAGTAAAAGAAGTAACACTCGTTATTTAACTTCTAAAATAAATAAAGTAGGCTACGCTCTGTATTTGAAAACTGCGCTATGCAAAGGAGTTGACTTATGCGTTGCTCTGATTGGTTGGTAGATTTACCGACTATCCAATTGAGTGCAGAGGTTTTTTTTTGTCCTGGTTCGGTTACGACACGCCTCATAATTAAAGTTCAATTGAGTGATTTCAGACTCATATTCTCATTAGAATATGAGTATGACGAAGTCAGGCTAGTTTGCAATGAAACTCTCTTTTGGACCTTGAACCGTTTGGTTACCAGTGAAGTCCATTATATGGACAGAAATCCTGGAACGATTTCATCAAAAACCTTAATTTCTTTTTGAATGAAGAAAGAAAGACATGGACATCTTGTTTTTTTTTTCCTTAAAAGTGAACTACTCCTTTAAATACACAGACTAATTACACGACAAGGAACACTTGTGATCAGACGATTAACAAATGACAAGAACCATGGCAGGATCACATGTCAATCAGGGGGATCACATGACAGACAAGAACAAGACACAAAAACCCACAATAGGCGTTTCTTAATGTCAAGGAAGGATCCTCGGAAGCCGGAATTTCGAGGATGCTACGTCATCGACATCCGTCGAAGGACTGTTCCAATGTCAAGGATCCTCAGAATTTCAACCAAGGACTGAGTCCTTCGTTCGGAAAATATCCCATACACAGGAAAGGATGCATATGTGTAGCCTTCACGCTCTCAAATCCCCCACAATCCTATGCGCAGCTTTGCTATCTTGTTCAAATTTAAAAAATGTTGAACGTTAGCGGAGTTGGAGTGATAATGACAATATGCTTTCAAATGTATGCAAGTTTAGGCTAAGTATAATTTCAGTTTTGCCATTAATTTAATGTTTGTTAAACTATTAAACATACGGCTCAAGTGAATTGCAGAGGGGGGATTTAAAGCTGTTCCGTTTTAACGTTACTGTTGATTCACTTTTTGATTTTTACATATAAGTTAACGTTAACGTCAGCCTTTTTTGTTGATCACATATTGCGTGATGTGTTTTAACAGCTAGATCATGTTGCTTTATGGACGCAGTTCTGTTCACTCCGGTAATATAATGGTTTTTAAATGAATAAACTCCTTTAAATCAATATTTTGTGTCCAATTATTGGTAAGTAGATGTTATAAGTGGGAAAATGTAAAGCGAGGCCGTTGTTACAGCGAATACAACCGATTCAGGGGAGGCTGATTCAAGACCCCTCCGCTTCGCGTTAGAGTTCGCGGGGTTGTATTCGCTATAATAACCGCCTCATCCCTTACTTGTATTGATTTATTTCTATGAGGGCTGACTGTCAAGTGTGTTTAAACAGTGTGGTACAGCAACCAAACCAGTAGCAATTCCATATTTGCAGCGCTGAAAGCGGACTTTTCATCGATGTAATGACACAATGACGTGCACTTGCTAGCCTGTTCCATTTACGTGTTCTCCGAATGCTAAAGAGGACCATTGTCTAGCCTCTGAAGGAAATGACTTGGAAGGACCCGTCCTGCCAAGGAAGTATCCTTGACATTGAGAAAAACCTACTGTGTCAGTTCAGAAGATGAACGAAAGTCTTCTGGCTTTAGAACGATATGAGGCCTTTAATTGCATTTAAAACGTATTTATGATTTATTTGATAAATAAATATGGAATCAAAATGATAAATATGCACTGACAGGGTGTTGTGGTTCCATAACGATGCGGGTCCGACACCAAAATCTTATTTTTCAAGCTACGCCGTCCCACTCCCTGAGCTCCAATCAGAACCAGCGTCTTCCTGCGGAATGGAGGCACCTTGGCCACTTCCTCGTAGATCCTCAACTCGTGTCGGTCGAACTCTGGAAAAGCGAAAACATCTCGTCTTTTGTTAGTCTTATTTAGTCGCTATATACATATTTATTACTTATCAGGTCCAGTTCAGCTTTCTCATTTTCTTTGAGTAAACAAATGCATTTCCATTTAAATCCATTTCCTGAAATGGCACTGACTGCAAACTCGTCATCACATGATTTTAGCATAAAACAGACTAGCACAGCCGAGATCAAGAGTATGACACATGCGCATCCGTTGCACTGGACAGATGGAGCGGTCGTCTTTACCAGCGTTCTTGGTGGTCAAGTACATCATCTTCTTCTTCTTCTTACCCCCCAGCCCTGCACACAGAGCCCCTGCGGACATCAGCACACATCCTGGTAGTATAGACACACACAGCATGACTCCTGTCTACTGCAGGAGTCCAACACATTTAACCTCAGGCCACACTTCTCAAACCTTTCAGTTCGTTCTAAAGCAATAACCAAGTGCACACAAAAAAAAAAAACAGGATACAGTTTTGGAATGACTTTTGGATGAATAAATAATGGCCTATTAATATCATCACCACCAGAGCACTCTGCTGTTGATGTTCCCCCAGGGGGCGCTACTCTCAGTTTAGTGTGTTTTAAAGTCGTTACTTTTGAAGCCATGTTAGGGGCAGTCTATGGATAGTATTGTCCTACTTTTTGTAATTTATGATATCATGAGAATATGTAGCTCATGATCTATGAGGGAAAAAAAACACCTTTTATTCATAGGTCCAAACTGAGCATGTTGGTGCAGATGTTTTTTTTTTACATGGAGATATAATGTAATACGAATTTCTTACAGCTTTAGTTTGTATTAATGAGATCTTTATAACAGTTTTGCAGACTATGAACATAAAATGCATATAAATATCAGTCGTCACTCAATATCTTGCAAAAATGTCCTTTCTGATGGACATTACGTTTAAATTAGGGCTGTCAAACGATTAATCGTGATTAATCGCATCCAAAATAAAAGTTTGTGTTTACATAATATATGTGGGTGCACTTTGTATAATTATTTTACATATATAAATGCATACACATGCTTGTATATATTTAAGAAATATTTTCATGTATATAGATTTATATATAATTTATATTATATATAAATATAAAAATTTTATATATAAATATTTTTTTTCTTAAATATACATACATGTGTGTATATATATATATATATAACAAATAATTATACAAAGTGCACCCACATATATTATGTAAACACAAACTTTTATTTTGGATGCGATTAATCACGATTAATCGTTTGACAGCCTTAGTTTAAATGCTTAGTTTTATGAACAAAGCTCTGTAAAACAATGCAATGCAAAACAATGATGATTCCATTTTAACACTATTCTTCTAAAATGATGCATGGATAATCAAGTGAACTTAAGTTGCTTCGGTCCAGTAAATGTTCTCTTAAAGTATACAATAACAATATAAAAGTTAATCTTGCATTTACTATTTATATATATTTATATACTATTTACTATTTAAATAAATACTATTTATTTACTATTATAAAATCATTGAAAGATTTCACAGCAAAAAGACTTGTGAACCACAACCTAAGGTGGGCATTTTTATAAATACAATAAAAAGTCTATTACTTGCTAAATATATCAGTCAGATGACAGAAGGCATGGAGAAGATAATGTACAACCAGTTTTAGAAATGTATGAAATATGATACAGTAGTCTTTATAAAGGTAACAAACCATGATTGAGTCATTGGGCATTTTTTGGCAGCTACCTTTATGTAAACATACAAGTAAAACAATCATAAGTCATAAGCTGAATGTGATAATATACAGAATTATTCAACCCCTTGGTAAATATTATCAAAGATGGCTGTAAAAATAAATCAGCATTGTCTATCCTTTTGATATTTGATTGGTTGAGCATATTTTGAGTCACTATATTTTATTGAGAGGAGTACCTAACTTAACTCAAACTGATTGAGCCATCTCTATCATCTGGTTGAGGTATATTATGCAAAAAAAAAAAATCACTAGATGTCACAGTGTCAATCAACAGCACTTGTCACAACACTTCTTCTAACATGGATGTCAGACACAAATAAATCACACCAGCCATGTGAACTGTTTTGGGTGAAATTTTGCAAGCTAAGCATAATTATTTTACATATTACACTGTAAGAGCCCAAACTTTACAAAATGATGTTACTTCGTGCTATGAAAAAACGTAAGTATATTTTTAATATTTTTTCAAAAACATGCTCAACCAAAAAGCTGATCTTGCACATAACGGTTAATGTCACCCCCCTTTTTGAGAATGGACATTACAAAGTACCAATAAAACTTGGTTGTAATTCAAGTATGCTTTGGAATAAAGACCTAAGTTTAGTCTTATTTTAAAGAATACACTCAGCAGATTATTACTGAAGTAAAAGCACTTCAAAAAATAAAAGTTTGAAAAAGTTATGAAAGTTATGAAATATATACTGTTCTAAATATTTTTTTCTTTTATATAAAATATATATTTTACAAAATATTTTTTTTGCTATGAAATTACTATAAATTCAAAGCCATATATCTAACCAAGTTGTGTTCCAAATTTGAAGTTGGTATCACAAAAATTGAAGTTGTCATGAGATTTAGTTAAAGCATAATACCAAAAATGACATAAATTCCATTGAATTTAATTGTATGCATTCTGCTGTAACAAATTAATAAATTTCTTTCTAAATATCACTTCTGTTACAAAAATATGGAACCTTGAGACTCAGACCTTTCTGACTATGTGTTTTGTAGAAAAGGTTTTGGTCATAAATTATGATGGGCAATGAAAAAGTATGGCAAAGTATGTATATGAATTCCGGTACCATTTATTACCATTAAGTGGCGTCTCAACCATTTGGTAGAGGCCGATATTTTAAAATTTACAGGATGTATTGAAAAAAAAAAATACATTGATTGTGGTTACTTGCGACATAAGAAGATAAGCAAAAAAAATCCATCACTTTTTTCTTGGTGCGGACTTCAAAGGGTTAAAAAAGCAAAAATCTAAACTTTTATTGAAGTAAAATAATTGAAAGGGGAAAATCACATTATGAAATAAACGTTTTTTTCTCCAAAATTTTCTCCACATTTTGCCCCCTTACAACAAAGACTTTTTGAAACCTCCTTTTTTTCCCAAGATAACTGCTCTGAGTTTTCTCCTATAATGCCAGATGAGTTTGGAGAGCACCCGACAGGAGATCAGAGATCATTCCTAAATATAGAATCTCTCCAGATCCTGCAGATTCCCAAATCCTCGTTGGCGCTTCTTCTCTTCAGTTCAGCCCACTCATTTTCTTTAAGGTTCAGGTCTGGGACTGGGATGGCCATTGCAGATGCTTGGTTTTGTGCTCAGTGACAGAGGTTGTCAGGTTTTGATTTGTTATCTGTTGGTTTTTGATTGAATCCATGATGCCATGTGTCTGAACAAGATATCCAGGACCAGGACCTCTGGCAGAAAATTAGGCCCACAGTATTAAAGATACAGCAGAGGATTTCATGTTACACATGAGGTACTTTTTTATCGCTTTATCCCTGTTTTAATTTTCAGCCAGAGGTCCTGGACATCTTGTTCAGATACATGGCATCATGGATTCAATCAAGATACCAACAGATAAAAAATCTAAACCTGACAGCTAGAAATCTTATAACGGGGTTGTTTGGATCTTCCAACAGGAGAGTAATCCAAAACATAAATGGGTCACTGAGCACAAAACAAAGAATCTGCAATGGCCATCCCAGTCCCTGACCTATTGAAGATGATTGTCTGAAGTGAAGAGAAGAAGCGCAAACATGGATCTGGGAATCTCAAAACTGTTATCTTGGAAAAAGGAGGTTGCACAAAGTTTTTAATACAAGGGTGCCAATAATTGTTCCCAACGTGTTTTGGAGAAAACATTTATTTCATAATGTGATTCCCTCCCCCCCAACACCACTTATAAATATTTTACTTTATTGAAAGGTAAAATTTAAATAAAACATCAAAAGGATTAACAATGCAGATTTATTTTTGTAGCCATTTTTGATCATATTTACCAAGGAGGCTAATAATTCTGACCAGCACTGTATATTATAAAAAGAGTAACATTGTGAAATATAATTACAAATGAATAGAACTGTATTCTATATGAACATATTTTAAAATGTATTTTATTTGTTTATGTGATGGCAAAGCTGAATTTTCAGCATCATTTCTCTTTACTAGTCTTGTCATCATTACTATAGTCTTCTGTGTCACATGATCCTTCAGAAATCATCCAACTTCCACACAAGAAATACTCCACTACATATCCCTACTCTGTAGTGGCCTGTGTCCTACCTGTGCTAGTGAGCTCCAGGTCTCTCTTGACAAAAGCTTTTCTCTTCTCCTCAAGCAGCTGACTGGGGATCAGGCCTGCACTGCCTCCTTCCAGATGACACGCCTACAGGTGAGACCAGACTCAAGGTAAGACCAACATACAGAGCATAATGGGCGGGTCAGGATTTTGGACATCAGACCTCATTTCCAAGTTAGCTTGGGTGTTATTTATCAGTGGAGACAGTTCATCAAAAGAACTGTCTCTGTTCCATTTGCAGAAGAACCGGACTTGCGTCCTCTCGTCCTTGGGAGTTCGTTCTCCGGAGTCGAACTTGGCAAGTCTGAACTACCAAGGACGCAAGTCCGAAGTCTGCGTACTTGGTATTGAGAAACGGCCTTAGTTTCTGTTCCTCTCAATTCCGATTTCGTTTTAACTCCTACGGTGGCCAATGTAGTCCAAGATTAACATGGCTTCCAGTTCGAACTCGTCCATGAGTGTTAACTCAAACGTAAACGCGAAAGGCGAAGCTTGAATTAACGGGTATGTCCCTCTTTGGCTCATGTACTTTCAAGATGGAGGGGCAGAATGGCGACCGACATTAGAACCCCTTACCCGTATGTATTTTCAATGGCATATTATACACTCACGAGAATACTTTATTACTTGAACGAAGTAAATATACATTAATGAGCACACATATTTTTGAAAGAACTACGTTTTTTTAGCTAAGAATAAACTAAAAGAGTTGCACAGTGTAGCTTTAAGGGTTAAATATTTACACACAAACACACACACACACACACCTGCCACCAATTAGGGTCCTCCTGGTTGAAGATCTGAAGGATGTCTCCACTGCTGAATTTGAGTCCAGCTTCTTTACAGGGGATCAGGTTGTCATGACTGGGGTCATAGTCAAAGTGACACTTTACAAAGGCCTAGAGAGAGAGAGAGAGAGAAAGAGAGAGAGATACAGTAAAAATACAGAAAAACATTGTTTTTAATAAAAATATTACTGTACAGTATGCCCATCCATCAGAGTGTCATATTGTCAGCCTGTTGAAAACTTCCACAATTAGCTATTTTCTACTGTTATCACTGTCGGAGTTCTGGCGTTTTCTGTATCTCGAATGATTCCTTATTCTGTTAACATAAACATACAATCACTAATGATCAACTTCAGGCACTTTTATGTTAATTCCATTTTTATGTTAGGTTGATTTTACTACTTTTTGACACATGAAGGTCAGAATAAAACTTTCATTTTTTCTACACGTCAAATGTGTTTTATGTGTAGATTTGATAGTTTTACCCTTGTTAAGATCTGTTTTCAATCTTAAAAAAGGAAAACCCATAATCATAATCAAAAATTGAATTTGATTTGAACTTTATTGTCTCTTCAGACTAACTGGACAGAAATTCATTTTTGACCCTGGCTCTACAAACATTACACACCACATAGTAAAAACCACATAAGACATACATAGTTGATACATACGCCAATGGAACAAATGATATTTTATAAATATTCGTCTTGGCATACGGTATACTGTACGTATTTGCCCCGATAGAAGGACCTCAAAGCAGAAGTGGAGGGGATGAGTCTGATCTGAATATACTGATAACGCCCTTTTTTCCAGAAAATGGAAAAAAATTTTACTTTATACACACATGATTGTGGTACTGACCGGAACAACACTGCTATAATTAAATATGCTGATGACACAACTGTCTTGGGCCTGATTAAAGGTGGGGATGAGACTGGCTACAGGGAGCTGATTGATAATATTCTGGCTTATGGGGAGGACAATGATCTCATTCTGAATATAGATAAAACAAAAGAACTGATCATGGACTTTAGGAAGAAATCCATTCTACAGCCATTGATAATCAAGGGGACTGAGGTAGAAAGAGTTGAGAGTCACAAGTTCCTAGGCCTGCGAGTGTCTTCAAATTTGAGTTTGACCACAAACACTGCTGTCACAGTGAAGAAGGCACAACAGAGGCTTTATTTTATCAGGCTGCTAAGGAAGGCAGGACTCAGCCGTAACCCACTTATCCAGGCCTATAGAGGACTTGTGGAAAGCATCCTAACAAATGGTATTATTGTCTGGTTTGGAAGCACCACCCAAGCAGAAAGGAGAGCTCTCCAGAGGGTAATAACGACAGCGGAGAAGATCATTGGATCGGACCTTCCTTCTATGGACACTCTATTCACACAACGCTGCAGGAAGAGAGCTAAGAACATTCTAAAGGACACACACCACCCTGCATACTCTATGTTTAAACTTAAACACTCAATATATAACTTGAGATATAACAGACCGGACAGTATTATTTCGCACAGGGTGCGGTTCTATAACAGCTTCTTTCCAGCTGCTGTGAGACTGATGGCTAAGGACATGGCAGAAGGAACAAATGTGTCTGCCCCATTTTTTGTATAAGGACAGGTGTTATTTATTATAGTAAGAGTATAGATAAGTGTAAAAGTATATTTAGTACAGACAAGATTTATTACAGTAAGTTTGTTTGTTTTTAAATATTTATATCACGTAGTATCTTCGGACAGTGCAATATTCTTTCTTTTAGCGTGGAGCATTCTTAAATGTAATCTCAAAGTAACAATTGTAGGGGTGGGGGTTTAAGTCTTGATTTCTTAAAGTCCATTGTGTGTAGCGTGTGCTGTGTAGCTTGTTAGCTGTTTTAATGTTTATCTTTTATGTTTGACTCAACGAGCTCTGCTACAAAAATTCCTATGTACATGTACAGCTGTACCGGTACAAATGGCAAATAAAGTTTAACTAAGAACTAACTAAAATGTGAGAATAGCTCTTGCAATGTACTCTCTTTTTGGCCGATAATCTTATTTGCTTCATTAATTAATCGTGTTAATGTATTCTTCTGTATCACTGTTAGATTACCATACCATGCAACAATATTATAAGTTCAAACGCTTTCAATCATCGATCTAACAATATAACAAAATTACAATTTAATTACTCATTAATTGGTAATAATTTATAATAACTAGTTCAAAAATTATGAAATATGAACAAAAAAAAAAGAAGTTTTACACAGATTATTACACCTCTCCCTCACTTGTGCCATCATTTCCTTCACAATCAACAATTTTGTTCCAATTAGTTTTTTCCCAAAATTAGGGTTAAGGCGTTTTCTTTTTTTAAATTAATTCTTTCTTTTTTTTACTTTTTTACTTAATTTTACTTACTTTTGACACCAAAATGTCAAAAACGACAAAAGTTAACACATATGCACACGATTCATTTTAAAGCATTTCTAAAATGAAGGTGAGTAAATGATGACAAGATTTAAAATTTTGGTCGAACCATCCCATTAAATCGAATGTTACAGTAGTGTGAGAGCCAACAACCAGTTGTCATGGCAACTGCAGTTACCTGCAGACCAGTGGAATGCTGCTATTAGGCGCTGGAACCTCAATGTCACGGAAAATATGCCTGGATTGCATCACTCAAACAGTCAACAACAAGCATACTCCACACACAACACGACACATGCCAACGATACCATCTGCCATCACAAACACCTAAAAACTTGAATATTCCCACCATGTAAGCGGCAATCACATTAGTAACATATCACACTGTGATGTCCAGTCCCATATTAGCAGCAGGCGCAGGAAGCTGTTCGTTTATTTTGGGATCAAATGAAGACAGGCACAGATGGGACGCTGTGAATATGGCGCCATATGGACAAACAGAACTTCACTCATTTGATTCTCACTTAATAAGCAGCAAAGATGCAAATCTCTGACATGCAGAAAGCGGGTAAGAATCGCTGAAAGTGAATAAGGGCAGACTTGAAGATTGTCTGTGTCTCATCTCAATCTGTGGGGTTGGCGCAGTGTCAAAAACAGGGTGGGCTTTGGCATAATGCACTAATCTCCCAGCATGCTCTGGAGTGGAGACAGGTGCTCAAACCTGGCAGGGCTGACCAAAGTTTGAATTTAAGGATGTCAATTTACAGCAAAGTTGAACCAAGGTTATTACAGAAGATGTTAGTTACATGTGTGTTTGCATGTTTGTGTCAGCATGCGAGTTCCAGAGCCTTCCGGTCCCGTTACATCTGTTATTAACAGCCACCCGATCGACCTTACAACAGATAATGATAATGACTGACAGCTCAAAGAGTCAATTGTCTGTCGAGCCTTCAAGCTTACTGAACTGTAAGACACGTTCAAACCAAATTTTTTGGCAAATTCATTTGACTATGGTAAAAGGGTGTGGTTATGTCACATGTAATTTGGATACTAGGGACTAGAACAGCTTTACGAACAGCTTGCACCAAACAAACCCTCTTCTGGTGTTAAAATCACTGTCTAGATTTACTTAAGATAAATGTTTACTAATGCTTTACTGGTATTTGCACCATTATTTACAGACTGTCACCCATCTATTATATTTGCTGCTAGGAGGATGTGCCAAGAGAAAGATCACACTGTAGAAGAGAGAGATTTTCTCCACTCATGTTAATTCATCTGGAATGCCCGCGGCCGGCCATCAGCATAGGCAGAATTGCCAAATGCTAGGGGCGCAGCTCACCAAGATGAGTGTTTTTTTTATTTTACTTATAGTGTACAATGGGGCTAAAGGCACACTGGGGTAAAAGGCACATTTGACATATATTTTCACATATTTTCTTTTAAACCACTAGATCTAGTCTAAACCACTAGTTTGTACATACCAGTGTTAATTTTGGCACCCATTTTTGATTTAGTCTTATGCCAAGTTCAGACTGCACGATTTTCAAAGTAGTCGGGTCGCTGTTCTTTTCACACTGCATGACTATCTTGGCCAGCATTCAGTCACTGCTGTGTTCACACTGGACGATTGATCGGTGACAGAAGGTTTCACACTGCATGACTTTATAGGAAAAATCGCCGACAGACTCTAGCACGCTGCACACAAACTACGTTTCACAACAATCACGCGTGAGATATGAAAAAGAAACAACAAGCGACACCACACGTGAAAAACCGGAGTTCTCACGTAAGACTTTTTTTCCGACACAGCTGTGGTACAGCTCAGCCTCAGAGTCATGCTCTGGTACAGCTCAGGTGAAACGTCAAACGACACGAGTGCTCCTGCCAAATTTCTACTAATTTTTATTCCATTTATTGTGTCCAAAATAGACCGAGAAGAAGCTTTTTTTCTGAAACAATGCCATATCATGTTGATATGTGATCTATAACTCCTCCCCGAACTCCCTGCTGCTCTGTATCTTGCTTTCTCACTGGCTGCCGGTGATCGTCGGTGTAGTTTTCAGTCAAAACACTTTTCACACCGCAGGATTTTGAATCGCCGACAGGTCCAGATATCAAGCATGCCAAATATCTCACGGGCGTCGGCGACTCGTCGGTGATTCTCTCAGTTCGCGTCTTTGCTCATTCACACTGCGTGATTGTCACTCGCGTGAACGAGCGCCGATTTGCCTGTGATTTCGGGCATTTGTCGGCGATTTCTCAAAACCTGTCGGCGAGCCAAAATCGTGGCTAAAATCATGCAGTCTGAACTCGGCATTAGTCTTCATCTTCAGACGAAAATGTTTATTGGTCTTATTTACATTTCAGTCATTTTGTCTTTCATAGTTTTAGTCTAGTTTTAGTTGACGAAAAGTCATTGCAATTTTTGTCAACTTTTAGTCATTACATTTAGTCAAACTGCAGTTACCGAGATTAATTTTGGTAGCGATTTATATGTAGTCTTTACTATTTAGGGGAAAAAAAATGTAATTTATTTTTTCTCTCTAGGCCAATTTAATTAAGCTTATGAGAAATTGAAACGTTTTGTTGACATTGCACTCTTTAGCAGTAGCACTTGTGCAATTCTACATATCAATTTCCCTTAGTTCAGTGGTTCTCCAATTTTTCTCTAGTCACACCTTTTCATTAAGAGACAATATTTGCCCTTTTAATCGATTTTTCCTGTTAATTTTTTTACCTTTATAAATATCTTTATAAAATAAATAATGCTTTAAGTGAGTCACCGAGTCATTCATTCATTCACTAACGAAGCAATGCTGTCCTTATGAACGGATCATTCAATCTCACGCTTCGTTAAAAGTCACAGATTCATTCACAAATGTAGAACATCACTTATTCATACCCTTTTGTTTGTTGAACTGATGTATAAAATCAATCAATTTCAATGTATAAAATCGATATTCAGAAAACATTGCATTCTTGCTCGTATAATATGATCAACATTAAATACACAGCTGGATGTCAGCCTGCATTTTGATCGCAGATTTAGTCGCACAAACAGCTCGAGCAGCTCGTAACAGAACCAAGACCGACATGAATGACGCTTTAAGTTGAAAATTTCAAATGAAGATCCCTGAACTAAAGTTTAACTTGTCTGTGTTTTCTGATCATCCACACACTTCTTCCGCAGTATAGAGAGAGAGAGTGTGCGCATTGCAATGCGCGTGGTTGCCAGATACTATTGAAAAGACCGGCTAAAATCGTGTTTTTTTTTAACAGAAATCTCTGACTGGGGATTTATAGTTTTGAAATCTGGCAACCGTAAGCATGAACGCTCGTAAAAACAGTCAATGTGTTGTTTTTCCTTTATTTGATAAAAAACAAGTGGTTTTAATTTTTTAAACACATTTCAGTCTCATCTTTTTTCGTCAACGATATTGCATGTGTTGATATAGTCACATTGATTGTTTAATGACGTGGGTTTCGTCTCTCATCGTCTTGTCTTAGTCAGGGAAAAAAAGGTCGTCAACGAACATTTTTTGTCATAGTTTTCGTTAACAAAATTAACACTGGTACATACCTTAACGGGATCGCGGACAGCAGCGCAAGTTGATCCTGCGCTAATTTGATCTTACATTTAATGTTTTTAAAATGTTGTAGATTCATGCAAAAATAATCGCTAAAATTAATGTCTATATTTTGAGACAAATGTCTTTTTGTCACCCGATTTTCAGTTTCATTCAAGGTAATAAGAGTGCTGCCCTCTTCAGGTCGAACGGTGGCTACTCCAGTTGAAGTTTCCTATTGGAAGTTGTGGTGCCCTGTGATGTAAGCAGGCACCAGCTAACCACGCCCTTGCCTACAAAGAGACGAGTCTCAGGTGCACCCCCCCCTTTCCTCTTTTCCAGAGTTTTTCAAATATTGCCAGTGGGTGGAGTCAGACTCTGACCAGGGGTTTAGTTACCCTTTAAACCATATGGGCTGTTTGCGAAAGGTGTACACTCAGGATGTTTGGGGCCTCCAGAGACCCTGAACAGTAAAATTTTGTGACATAAAAGTGGTGGGAGTGGTTAAATAAATTACAAGCAGACACATCATTTACACCTGGATAGTCTATATACATTTACAATTACAAAAAAGTATAACAATTCAGCGAAATAACTGAATGTTGCCTACCTGTCGAGGTGTGTGTGGTTCTTGGTAACTGGGGAGGATTTTGAGGACCACGCTCCCATTGGACTCTTTCAGCATATTCTGAAGAACCTTCGGGTCGCTCCCGACCTCTTTTCCGTTCACCTCTTTGATGATGTCACCCACATGCAGCAGGCCCTGCTGATCTATCATGCCCCCGTGCAGAATCCTAGCAATCACTAGCTCTCCGCCCTCCACCCGAAACGTCACACCCTGGCAGACAAAACAGGACGTGATTCAAACAAAAGTGACACTGTTTACTTTTAAAAAAAACTTTTTTGTGCTTCTTAAATAACAATTTCAACTTTATTCGACTAATTTAATTTTATTGATCAGTAGGATAGAAGTGAGAGTGCAAAATAAAGCTATATATGAAAGAAAAAACATAAATCACGAAAAATGTTAAAAGCTAATTTCCAGAAGAAATGTATAATTCCATTGGACCCTTTTCAGGGATTGTGATGATGCATACTCTGTTATCTATCAAGTGTTCAAGTATCAATCTATCAAGTGTTTTTAATATATACAGTATTTCATAAAAAATGAAATGTACATTTAGCACACAATACTTTGTTGTTTTACCCTGGCATTTAATTACAAACAACTAGTCAAGATTGCAAGGGTGATTCTGGTGGAGCAGCGGCTCTACACTGAGCTCCTCCCAAGTGACCGAGCTTCTCACCCTATCTCTAAGGGATCGCCCAGCCACCCTGCGGAGAAAGCCGCTTGCATCCAGGATCTTGTCCTTTCAGGATCTTGTCTCTAAGGGATCGCCCAGCCACCCTGTGATTTCAACCGCTTGTATCCGGGATCTTGTCCTTTCGGTCATGATCCAAAGCAAAAACAAAACCCCAAGGTACTTAAACTCCTCCACTTAAGGCAGGATCTCTCCACCGACTTGAAATGGGCAAGCCTCCCTTTTCCGACTGAGTACCATGGCCTCAGATTTGGAGATGCTTCTTCTCTTCCCCACCTTCACACTCGCTGCAAACCGTCCCGGTGCATCCTAAAGGTCCTGGTCTGAAGGGGCCAACACGACAACATCATTCACAAAGAGCAGAGACGAAATTGCGTGATCCCTAAACCTGACACCCCTGGCTGCTCCAAGAGATTCTGTCCATAAAAATTATGAACAGAACTGGTGACAGACGGCAGCCCTGCCAGAGTGCAACATGCACCAGGAAGAAGTCTGACTTACTCCAGGCAATGCAAACCAAGCTCCTGCTTCGTTCAAACCGGGACCGGACAGCCCTTAGCAAAGGACCCTGGACCCCAAACTCCTGGAGCACCCTCCACAGGCCACCGCAATCCACATGTGGATTGGTTGGGCAAACTCCCATGATCCACCAGCACCCTGTTGAGGGTATAGAGCTGGTCCAGTGTTCCACAGCCTGGATGAAAACCGCACCGTTCCTCCTGAATCTGAGGTTCCACTATCGGCCGTATTCTCCTCTCCAGTACCCCGGCATAGACTTTCCCAAGGAGAATGAGAAGTGTGATCCCCCTGTAGTTGGAACACACCCTCCGCTCCACCTTCTTAAAAAGAGGGACCACCACCCCGGTCTGCCATTCCAGAGGCATTGTCCCCGACCGCGTTGTGATGCTGCAGAGGCGTGTCAGCCAAGACAGCCCCAAAACATCCAGAGACTTGTGGTACTCAGGGCGGATCTCATCCATCCCACCGAGGAGTTTCTTGACTACCTTGGTGACTTCAGCTAGGGTGATGGACGAGTCCACCTCTGAGCCCTCAGCCTCTACTTCCTCAATGGAAGATTTGACAGCAGGATTGAGGAGATCCTCCAAGTATTCCTTCCATCGTCCGGCGACATCCCCAGTTGAGGTCAACAGCCGCCCATTTCCACTGTAAACAGCGTTGGTAGGGCACTGCTTCCCTTTCCTGAGGCGCCAGACAGTTTGCCAGAATCTCTTCGAGGCCAGCCGATAGTCCTTCTCTATGGCCTCACCGAACTCCTCCCAGGCCAGTGTTTTTGCCATCACAACCACCCGGCCTGCAGTCCGCTTGCAGTCCCATTCAGCTGCCTGAGGAGTCCCACAAGCCAACCAGGCCCGATAGGACTCCTTCTTCAGCTTGACGTATCCTTTACTTCCGATGTCCACCACCGGGTTCGGGATTGCCGCCTCGACAGGCATCGGAGACCTTATGGCCACAGCTCCATGCAGCCACTTCGACATTGGAGGTGGACAACATGGTCCACTCGGACTCAATATCTCCAGCCTCCATCGGGATCCGGTCGAGGCTCCGCCGGAGATGGGAGTTGAAGATCTCCCACTTCCTTTATTCTTTTTTATTCTTTTTAAATATATCTATTTAACTTTGTTTGTTTTTATTTTAGTTTCAGTATTAGTTCAGTTTCAGTTGACTTTTATTTATTTCCAGTTAGTAGGTTTAGTACTTTTAACTTTAAAGTACCTTTAACTTTTTTCAGTTATTTGCCAATGCAACATTTAACTTATTTTTTTCAGCATTATTTCAATTAACAAAAATAAAAATATTGATTATATATATATATATTTGTTCTAAATGTTTCAAATCTGGAAATGTGAAAGGGCTCTATTTAGAAACAGTCGTTGTTTTTGACATTTGTTTGTGTTCTATTTAAAGAAATGACACGCTTCATCTTTAAAGAGCAGCTCACATTACAATGCTCCATTTCAGTTTTATGAAAGCAAAGTCATGTCTCGCTTCTTTGAATATTTAGTTTCAGTCTTATTTGCATAGTCCTCACATTACACCTCCAAAAGAAACACACAACAAATAACAGCACACAGTTTGTAAGGTTACTGCAGATTGTCAGGTCTCACCAGGTGCTCTCCAGACACTTTGCGGATGCCCACCATCCTGACAGCATCAGGGGGAACAGGCTGGTTGATGAACGCAGGGTCCATGAACGCACAGGGGCTGGGAGGCGGAGTCTCGTAGCTTTTGGAAGCTACAGAGTCATGTGTTTCAAGCAGAGACTGTAGACAAAAAAAAACAGGTATTGAGAAAAAACACTTTAAAAATCTATAGGAAACACAATTTTGCTCTAAACTGAATTTCTGTACCTGAAAGTGAGGCTCTTTGAGGATGCAGACGAGCTCGTGTGCCGCCTGACTGTGAGATGTGAGGGTGGTGAGGTCTCTCAGGATGTCCTGCACTAACTCCAAATTATTGTCCCTCACCGCCTCCAGCTTTGGCTCTTCATAGTGCTCTCGAGACTACACACAAATCATTAAAAGCGCTTTCATATGAAGAAAATGTGAGGTCCGAACATGAGGGTGGGTAGATGATGACGGATTTTGGTAAATGACCTGTTAGGTGAGATTCGATTGGAGTGACCAAATTTAGACATGATGGATGATTTCTGCCAGTGTTGTGAACACTTTTATAACACATCACACATTGTAAAGCACCAAAAGGAGCTATGCTACTAACCATATGTCGCTGTAGTGACAGTGGCAAAAAAAAAAAAAAGATAATTGTGTATTTTTTTCTCATAATTGCGAGTTTACAGCTCTGAGATATAAACTCACATTTGAGAATTATAAAGTCAGAATTGCGGGATATTTTTTCAAAATTGTGAGATATAATTTGACTTTATAACTCGTAATTGCAACTTTATATCTCACAATTTTGAAAAAATATCCTCGATTCTGACTTAATCTTTTGCAATTCTAAAATATAAACTTGCAATTTCCAAAAACAAAAAATGTTCTTGGATGTATGAGTATATATCCCGCAATTCTGAATTTATAAATCGCAATTGGAACTTTTTTCAAAATTGTGAGATATAAACTTGGAATTACGAGTTATAAAGTGTTTTTTAAAGCTACTTATAAAAATACTGACTTTTTATCAGAATTTCAAGTTTATATCTCACAATTTTGAAAAAAAGATTTCAAAATTACACAAAAAAAATTCAAAATTGCGAAAAAATAAATTTATAAATTTGCAAACACGTGTTATGAAGTCCAATTCTGAGGGGGGGGGGATCCTAACTTTTTTCTCGGAATTGCAAGTTTATATTTCGCAATTAAGACTTTGTAAATTGCAATTGCCTGTTTATATCTGACATTTTCAATTTGATGAATGGATCAAATAAGATAACTATCTACAGACAGAGACCCTACTCTTAATTAAAGAAAAGCCTAATTTTTTTGACAAATGGACATCAATTTAAGACAGTGAGTGGCTCACCACTGGACTCTCCATGATTCCTTTCAGAAAGATGAGGTCCAGGTCATTGGCTGTTGTGGAGCTGGTGCTGTCACTCAAGGTGTCCAGAAGACTCAGCATTGCTGAAGACAGGAAGACAAAATGATCCAGGCCATTTCATAACTGGTTTCATTGGTTTATTAGAACCATTGGCAGTCTATACCATTGCCCTATTGGTGTCTAAGGTTCAGGCTGATAAAGTCTGCAGCAAATGCTGCCCGTTTGTACATTAATCTAGATTAAGTTTGAACTACAGCATGAGGGGACACCCAAACTACAGTTTAAAGTCACCATAAAATAAAAATTGACAATTAAATATTGAAGTTCTTATTATAAATGATTTATCAGTACACTAATAAATGTAATCTTGTTTGAGAAGCCGTTTCACTCGGATATATGTTACAATAGGGAAGAAAAGACGTTTTCTTTCTTTCGTTTCTTTAGGAGTGTGCACACAAATAACAAGCACTTCCGGAGACAAAAAAACGTAGCAACCACAAATGCATGAATAAAACATGATATTGAGATAATTATATTTATTTCAGAAGAACTCCCCTATACACTGTTAAAATTCGAAAAACGTCAAAACTGATCAAAGACAAAGTTCTTTCGTTGCAACTCATTATTTAAACAAGCCTCATTAAAAGCATCAAACATCATGTTCCAGGGCAGATCAGAGAGACGGCAGATGATATTACGTTTTGCTCAAATAATGTTTATAGATTGCTTGAATAGCCATAATTATATCCATTGAAGTCCTTGTTTGTACATACCAAAGATGCTAAAAAAAGACGTTTCTTTTCATACTTGAGAAGCCACGAGAGAAGATCAATGCAGTGGAGAACCATCAAAGCTGAATCTTCTCATCCTCAAACAGAGTTTGTTAGCAAGCCAGTCAAGCACATTTTTTTTACAGTGATGAGGCTGTAGTGCAGAATGAGGCCTGGCATTGTCTTGCTTACCAGGAAAGATGCCGTAAATGTTAGTATATGTTTCTGTATTTTTTTTTTATTCATTTAGCTGACGCTTTTATCCAAAGCGACTTATAAAATTGCTATATATGTCAGAGGTCGCACGCCTCTGGAGCAATAGGGGTTAAGTGTCTTGCTCAGGGACACATTGGTGTCTCACAGTGGATTCGAACCCGGGTATCTCACACCAAAGGCATTTGTCTTATCCACTGCCAATTCTTTCTGTACTCCTCCACATCAATGATACCTTCACACAGTAGCGGTTCTAGGCACGGGCGAACCGGGCAGTCGCCCGGGGCGGCATTTCTTCATGTCACATGGGGGGGCGGCACGAGCAGTTAAAAAAATATCCTCGGTGCCGCGAAGGTTTTCTATTTTTCATAATTTCGAATCAATTATTGGCAATGGCGCCCCTGCTTGCTGAGAAGGTGCCGCGCACAGAAGCGATGTCAAGGGGGTCTCTTGATAAGTTCACGTATCGCGTCTTTTGCGCGCTCGAGGTCATTACCTCAAATAGGCGATTAGGCGCACGGGAAGCGCGCTCATTGCACGCTCGCGGGAGGCGCGCTCATAAACTTTTCAGTATGGAAGTGCACACGTGCACCCAAACACTTGGGTGTTTTTTCTCTTCTCCGTAAATAAATCTTTTAGCAGAGCTTCAGCAAGCATTTTTCTGTGGTGGAAATGCATTACTAAAACTTCTTTGTCATTGTAGAGAGCGCAGTGCATGGTTGTATAGCAACGACAGCCATGGGGAAATCGGACCGAATTTTACTATTAATAATAAGCTACTGTGCATTATAAATATCAGGAATGTATCTTTATTGATGTATTCTTTTTATAGAGATGATTTAAATGCTGAAATATGAGGTATTTTATAAAATCTTTTTTTTGTGTTAAGCTTAACCTTCAAGTTTAGTATAGGTAAAAGACACTCATTTAAAACAAATCTTTAATGTTATTAACTTGGTGAATTGATTTCATTGTGTATTGGGCTTTTTGAACAAGATTCTGTGTATGTGATCATGTTGGTCAATATTCATGAAATGAAAATAATTTACATAATGATCAACTTTATGAGTTTTTACTGTAGCCTATAATATTCAAAGTTCAATTTTCTATTTTCTAAATAATCTCTGATTCTGTCCTTTTCTCTGACATTTTAAGAGTGGCATAGGGCTACAAAAGCTATTTTAGGTCTAGTTTGGATAGTTGTTAATATGAGAGCTGTTCAAAATTATTTAAGAGATAAGTATAGTGTTACTAAATAAGTAACTCTCTGACCCTTTTACTTTTAAAAACTCCATCATGACAAAGTTTAACTAGTCAAAACTCAAAGTGTGGCATGCATATAATTCAAGGCCAACGTTTCTTCAAAGGAACGGAATGTAAATTTATTGTTGTTGGTTTTTTTTTTTTTTTTTGTTTGGGCGGGGGGGGGGCGCTCAAAGGGGGTCTCGCCCTGGGCGTAATTCAAGGTAGAACCGCCACTGCCTTCACACACATATGCACTGATGCACCCCTATACCATGACAGATGTTTGCTTTTGTAACAGTCAATGATGAAAGACTAGATGGTGTCTTTACTCTTTGAGACTGAGAACTCATGGTAGTGGCTATATTTAACATAGCAGCATGACGATTTTCAACTTTTAATGTCTTTATAATACCACACTTTACTCACACAGTATAAATAGATTAATAAATTTATCCAACTTTATGGCTGGTGTTCCTCACAAGAGGATTATCATATTTGGGTCCTTGGTATAATATATTAGCCTGGTAATACCAGACTCTGCTACTTCACTTTGCTCCGTAGACAGAGTCTGGAATGGCACAATAGAGAAGTGTTTTCTCTCTCGCTAGGGGGCGCTTGTTTGAAGTTTAAAAGCATTTGTAACACGAAAGCCAATCAGATAAATTGATTTATGATGTTATGCGCTGACACAGCCGCGTCGAACCACAGACATCATGCATCAAACTCAAATCTATGAACGAAACGTCCACTGTAAACACTTGATGATGCGAGCGAAATACCGGAGTGAACATGGCTGTAAAGGACTTTTGCAGATTACGCGAAGTTAATCTACGCATCCACGGTGCAATCACGGCCTCTAATATTTTTGCAAGAGTGAAACAAGAAAATATTTGTAGCCAACTCTCAAACTTAGGATTAGATCTTTTAAACACAGCTCTTTGTTCTTCTAGTCTGGTAATACCAGACTCTGCTACTTCAGAGTACAGATGTAACTAACGGTAACAATTGATAAATTAAACTTTTCCCAAACCCGGTTGGGAGTAGGGCCACATCATCACCTCCATTTAAAAGGTTTATCAAACACTCTTCTTGTTCTGGCTTCAGTTTGGCTTCCCATTCGATTTTTCTAACCTACAATGTAAAACTTGGCGCTTGGCGTCTATGTCACGGCTCTCAGCCCGCCCTCCGTTCATTGATTGGCTGCCTGTCCGAAGGCCGCTGGAAAACTGAAAGATAGGCTGCTATCTCAGACTGTTTACAGGAGCGAAACGAAATTAGCGGAAGTAGGAAGTCTAACGTAGTCAGGCTAATAATATATACCTACATGGTATAAATAAAAATACTTAAAAGTAAATGATTTTTTAATACTAATGAAACAAACCGCCACCGTGTACTTAAAGCAGCGGTTCTCAAACTGGGGGCCGCGGCCCCCTGGGGGGCCACTAGATGGTGCTAGGGGGGCCGCAAAGAAATTCTACAATATGAAATTATTTTTAAAAATTATTTTACCTGTATGTAAGTTTGGATTGTCCTATGTGAACTATGATGTTTTTTTTTTGTTTTTTTTAAATATGTATTTTTAAAATATTATCAATTATACATATCATATTACGCTGAAACGTCACCAAACCGTTGAGGTTGCCTAGTAGTGAACACAACGACATGAACATGCTGATAAATGCCAAGACTATTTAAAATGGCCAAGTTTTTAGATAGAGGATGCAGTGTCTCGGCTAAGGTCACAACAGAAGAGCCCAGCGTGAAAAAAAAGAAACTGCGTAAATTTAACGACTCGTACATAAAATATGGCTTTATGGAAAATAGTGACGGCAGACCACAGAGCACACTGTGAAAAAAAAGATTGCTGAAAAAAAGATTGCTGAAAAAACAGATTGCTGTTCAAAATTGCAAACCAAACCAAACTGCAATTTTTGCAAGTTCCCTCAATTTTTGCAAATTCCTGCAATTTCATCGCATAAAATTGCATAAATATCCCGCATATTTCATCGCATTTTTAAAGAACACGGGCCGCGTAATCAATCAATTTTTGCCCGCAACAATCACAAAAAACTCTGCGTTTTTCTAGGACTGAATAAATTATGGTAAATGTTATATATAAATCGCAAATTTTTTCACAAATTTTTGGAAATTACCACCACAAAATCAGTCATTTTGATTGCAAAAATCACACAAAAAAATCATGAAATCCTGGAGGGAGTGACTATGATGAACATCACAAATTACTGTTCAATATTCAATACTTCTAAAAAAATCTAAAATTTGTAAGTAAAATTGTATATTTGAGGATGTTTTCGTTATGAGTTTTCTTTTGGGGGGCCCCAAAAGGATTCACCCTACACAAGGGGGCCTCCTCCTGAAAAAGTTTGAGAACCACTGACTTAAAGAGAGTGCACTTTCATTAAAACCCTTAAGAGCACTTAGTAATAATGTCTAATTACATAAAGACGTACTTGAATCCAACACGTAATGGGTAAAAAAAAGCTCTCTAAGTTCAGCTAACTGTATTTCATATAAAACTAAACTATAATACATTTTCATTTAATTGCAATTAGCATTCAACTTAGTGTCTGAAAACAATACACTCAGTTTGCATTGAGTATACTCTTGTAAGTATATCCTTTCCCAACTAAGTACACTTTTTAAAAGTCTGCTAAAGTGTACTTCTTCTTGACAGCAAATGACTAGTGTTTGGAGCAGAGTTTGTGATCTGGGTTCTAATGAGATAGAAATCCAAAGCAGCTAAAATAGTTTAGCTAAAACTCAAAACCACTCATTTCTCTTTTTAGTTTTTTTTTTGTTGTTGCTGTTGTTGATGATGTTGTCCATGAGCAAAGAGGATTAGGTCGCATACTTCTGAGAGAGTCCCTCGCCAGCCAAAAAAACCCCACTGAGATTAATGCGAATGGTAAAGGAGAGCCCTCGCCAGGAATTATAGACCTCTTTACTATAATTAATACCACAGCTCTGTAATGTATATCTATGTGGAAACACGTCCAACTGGTGTGTGTCTGAGCAGAAGGGTCAAGCTCATTACTAGCTTTATGTCGACATCCTGCCGAGACTTACTGACATTTAAGCTGAAAGGACACGCCAAAGTAATACACACATTTATTGAGTCTGAGCCCTGAGACTTTGAAGCTTGATTGGAATTATAAAATGTGTGTGGAAGATATATACGTGACTAACTTTTGCAAATTTACCTGTAGGACATGCCATGATGTTCAACAAGAATCTGTCACTGTATAGTACACCTGTTTCCGAGGCCGCTACTATAAAAAGCACATACCAATGCTATTTTGTGTGCTATTTAGCAAGGAGGCTAGGTGTTTTTCGGATAATGTTTTACTATTTAAACTAAGTCGCAAACCTATATGAGAGATGTCGTTACGGAGCTCAGGAACAACATGTGCTGTTGTACATATAACCGGACTAAACTAATTCAGAGGCAAATTGTATTATCCAACAATTTTGGACTAAAGATTTTAAGTGAAGGCTACAGTGAAGCAACATATTCAGAACATCAATGACACACAGTAAACATTTCATAGTATATATATATATATATATATATATATATATATATATATATATATATATATATATTAGGGGTGGCACGGTTCACAAAACTGACGGTTCGGTTTGTATCACGGTTTTAGAGTTACGGTTTTCGGTTCTGTATATATATATATATACACTCACCGGCCACTTTATTAGGTACCCCATGCTAGTAACGGGTTGGACCCCCTTTTGCCTTCAGAACTGCCTCAATTCTTCGTGGGATAGATTCAACAAGGTGCTGGAAGCATTCCTCAGGGAGTTTGGTCCATATTGACATGATGGCATCACACAGTTGCCGCAGATTTGTCGGCTGCACATCCATGATGCGAATCTCCCGTTCCACCACATCCCAAAGATGCTCTATTGGATTGAGATCTGGTGACTGTGGAGGCCATTTGAGTACAGTCAACTCATTGTCATGTTCAAGAAACCAGTCTGAGATGATTCCAGCTTTATGACATGGCGCATTATCCTGCTGAAAGTAGCCATCAGAAGTTGGGTACATTGTGGTCATAAAGGGATGGACATGGTCAGCAACAATACTCAGGTAGGCTGTGGCGTTGCAACGATGCTCAATTGGTACCAAGGGGCCCAAAGAGTGCCAAGAAAATATTCCCCACACCATGACACCACCACCACCAGCCTGAACCGTTGATACAAGGCAGGATGGATCCATGCTTTCATGTTGTAGACGCCAAATTCTGACCCTACCATCCGAATGTCGCAGCAGAAATCGAGACTCATCAGACCAGGCAACGTTTTTCCAATCTTCTATTGTCCAATTTCGATGAGCTTGTGCAAATTGTAGCCTCAGTTTCCTGTTCTTAGCTGAAAGGAGTGGCACCCGGTGTGGTCTTCTGCTGCTGTAGCCCATCTGCCTCAAAGTTCGACGTACTGTGCGTTCAGAGATGCTCTTCTGCCCACCTTGGTTGTAACGGGTGGTTATTTGAGTCACTGTTGCCCTTCTATCAGCTCGAACCAGTCTGGCCATTCTTCTCTGACATCAACAAGGCATTTCCGCCCACAGAACTGCCGCTCACTGGATGTTTTTTCTTTTTCGGACCATTCTCTGTAAACCCTAGAGATGGTTGTGCGTGAAAATCATTTAGCAGATTTTAGATTAGCAGTTTCTGAAATACTCAGACCAGCCCTTCTGGCACCAACAATCATGCCACGTTCAAAGTCACTCAAATCACCTTTCTTCCCCATACTGATGCTCGGTTTGAACTGCAGGAGATTGTCTTGACCATGTCTACATGCCTAAATGCACTGAGTTGCCGCCATGTGATTGGCTGCTTAGAAATTAAGTGTTAACGAGCAGTTGGACAGGTGTACCTAATAAAGTGGCCGGTGAGTGTATATTCATGCAATCATGCACAAACTGAATTTCACTTGACTTTAAGCACATTTTGGGACTATCTCAGGGGAAAACTAGGTGAGATTTTGATACAGCAAGAGAGAAGACATTGACATGCTTTTCATTTATTTGCCAAAAAAGGAGAATGTGTTTCACTATCTCTACAAGAACTTGTGCATTTTTATCACACAAATCTTATTTACGCAAAGAAATTAACTTGCATTTATCAACCGCCAACTTTTGTAGCTCTTACAAAAATTCTATCTTTTAAAAGAAAAAGAAAGCAACTCTTAAAGCACTGTCTTTTATAAATAAGTCAATATACATGAACCATTGCCTATAATTAGGCTACAGCAATAGCAAAGGCCATAAACATAAAGTGAAACATAAGTTCAACCTCAACACAAAAACAGTAACAATGCATCTATTCCCTGAGAGTGAGGGTACTTTTTTCACTTGAAATTAAAGTGCAAGACTTGGAAACATGACTGAAGCTGTTATCTAAACATAAGGTGCCACTGTAGCGTTATATTTAAATATCATAACATGAAATTCAAAATGCTCCCACACACCATAGAGAGCCTAAGTCCCGCCCCTTCGCTTCCGGCTCATGGGACCTTATTTCGGAAAAAAATATGAATGGAAGTCAATGGGGAGAGACAACTTATCTTTTTATTCCGTCTGAACTGTGCCCTCAATTACACATATGATGTTTGTCAATTTAAAAGATGATTCTCAAAGTCAAAAACGTCGCAGTTTGTCATACAACAGAAGATTAACATTTAGTTTTATGTGAAAATCGCTCTATGAACTACATCTCCCGGGAAGAGAAACGAGATCCGTTGCTCGTGTGTGTGCAGTCTGGTACAAAACACTCAGGTAGGACGGCGTAACGTTACGATTGTAACGTAAGACTGTAGAAACAATGACAGACAGCCTCAGTAAAGTTAGCTTCATTCATTGAGAGAAAATGTGCGCCTTTGGGGTTTGTAGTCTTTGTAATTACGTATTTTCACAGTCTTATACCTCAACGGTTTTACATCAAACTGCAACTTTCTTTACTTTAAAATGTATCTTTTAAATTGACAAACATCATATGTGTAATTCAGGGCACAATTCAAACCAGATCAAAATATTTGTTGTCTCTTGCCATTGACTACCATTCAATATTTTTCCGAAGTAAGGTCCCATGGTGGTTGACCGGAAGGGGAGGGACTTAGGCTCTCTATATACTTATACGACGCTGGCGCATCCTCCAACCCCCTCATCTCTCCCACTTGACATTTCTCCGCGTGCCGTGACCTGCAGCGCTCCATACTCCACTTTTACTGGCATGTTTACTAACTTGAACCGGCGCTGCACAGAGCGATCGGTAATGACATCAAATACCGCGAAAGTGATTGAAAAGCATACAGAGCCGTTGCTCTCGCGCTAGTTTATGTTATTCACCAATCGCTCTGTGCAGCGCCGGTTCAAGTCGAACAAGCTTATGTGTCGCGCGAAAAGAAAACACACGTCACATACGGGCACGAGGCTACATTGCGCATGCGTCGAACCGTGAGACGCACACACGCTCCGAACCGAGATAAGCAAACCGAACGGTTTTTTCATGTAGCGTGCCACCCCTAATATATATATATCACGTCTGTGAGGCAAGTAGACACTGACTTTCGGTTCATTTATGAGACGATTATGATCTGCTACTTACTTCTTATTTATTTAATCCAGGCAATTTGTAGATGAAACATTGATTATAATTAAGATACAATTAATACAAAACGAAATTAACTTTAAATAAAGGCTCAGCGTTTCCTATTTCAGGTTTTTTCTGCAAATGTCACGTCCATAATGCTGGAATCGCCCTATTTTAAATAGTTTATCCTCAACCAGTTTTGTGGTGTAGGTCTACGAATTTTATAATGTTAACTTCAAATAATACAAATAGTAAACATATGGTAGCTGTATTGGATCTGGACGGGAAGGATATCTCTGTGAGTTGGAAGTGTGTCGTGATTCTGCCTTCCCTGGCCGCGACACAGGTTCGTGGATCTGAGGATCGCGATTTCGGTTCTTTTTTATTATTATTTAGGAACAAACGAGGGTCTCTGTTTAAAGAAACGGCAGCTCGCAGCTGCAGTCCAGAGCACCGCAGCGCATATCTTCAAGTTTAGCCATAACCAAACGTCCAGTTAAACGGCCACAAGTTGATCTTCTTGTAATAAAGAACTCATTGTGGAAAAACACGCAGTAATTTTGTATTTTCATTGCATTTTTAATTTATAAAAAGTTCAACAAATTAAATAATAGATTTTAGTATAAATAGTAGTGATTAATCGATAGTGGAATGAATGAATGAGTGTCACGTCTCGCTTGTTTACTTCGAACTGGAAGGCCCCATGGGACTTAGGCAACTTGTGGCTTTATGTCTTATTATGTATTTCTCACACTGCAGCACTGGTTACATTCAGGCCTCTGAAATTCTGCAGTGCTTATCTATATGTAAGAGCTGCATTACTGCTGTTTACTTCCCAACTCAGGGCTAAGCGTTTGGCTTCTGACTCATTTCCACTCCTTCAGAAATGGAGAAAGCCTGTAGTGTTTAGTTTCCACACCAGAACAACAGTCATTTCCTGAAACCATTAACCTTCCTTTACACTCATAATGCATAAGGCCCGGATGACAAATCAAATTAGGTTACAATTTGGCATTCTGTCCTAATTTATTTAAATGAATCATCCCATGACTTTCAAATGTCAAATTTTGCCGTTTTTACTTTATGTCTATTTTTGCTGTCATTTAGAGTGACATTTTCTCACGTGGAGCTCAAACTTGAGACTGATTGTTTAATAATCTAATAATCTATAGTTTAATCTAATAATCAGTTCATTTCCTAGCATAAACACAAGGCAAATTAGCTATATATCAAACTACATTTAACTATAAAATATTTATTAATATATATATATATATATATATATATTAGTGCTGTCAAACGATTAATCATGATTAATCGCATCCAAAATAAAAGTTTGTGTTTACATAATATATGAGGGTGCACTGTGTATTATTATTTTATATATATAAATACACACATGCTTGTATATATTTAAGAAATATTTTCATGTATATACTATATATATATATATTTATATATAATTTATATTATACATAAATATAAATATTTTATATATAAATAATATTTTTTTCTTAAATATACATGCATGTGTGTGTATTTATATATATAGAAAATAATTATACAAAGTGCACCCTCATATATTATGTAAACACAAACTTTTATTTTGGATGCGATTAATCGCGATTAATCGTTTGACAGCCCTAATATATATATATATATATATATATATATATATATATATATATATATTTATATATATATATTTATATATATTATATATTGCGGTTATATATATATATATATATATTTATAACCGCAATTGAGCCAAGTGAAATTGCGACCCTTTTATGATCTATTTACGATACCAGATGTACAGTATATCTGATCCACGGAAACTAATATTGTCAGGAAATTAAGCATGTAATAAAAAAAATATTCTAATATCCCCCTGTAAACCTTACAGAGACAGATCTTTCTGATATGTAAGGGTTTAAGTATTTAAAAACGTCTGGAGAATGCTGCATTATATGTAAGGGGTCCAGTCATCTGAAATATTTTTGTACATTAATACCCTACATCATTACAGCTATCACTGTTTGTATTTCTTTTTCCTAATTTATAAATCACTTCATCAAAGCAGCGAAATGAAAAAAATTATGTAAAGTAATGCCCAGTTGACACTAGTCATACCATAGTCATAACTTCGGACTGACGGCAGGTATTGGCCAAGAAGACGTCTGAAGAAGACGTCAGTTCATTTTGTTTCACATCATGTTCAGGGGCGTGAAAATGTAAAGTTGATAACAGATCTGATTCATTCAATAACGTTGTACAAGTTAACTGCAACAATGGCGGTGCAAACTTCATATACTTTTGAAAATCCAGGTTAGTTCATCCTGACAAGCAGACTGATCTCATGAAGTAGCGTGTGTATGACACGCCAATTCGTATTTCCATTTTTGGCGTGTTATCAAGACGCATAATCGCTTTTCAGCGTGTTTATGAACGCCGTTGACTTAACGTTATATAAATATATGACTTACCTCAACCCTGTCCCTAAACTTAACCGTCACCGGGGTTAATGGCATTTATGACTGGACATTTGACGGCGTGTACGGACATGCGGAACGACGCGAACGTTAATGGCGTAGACATACACGCATACACGCAGATAGCTCAAAATGCGTAGAGATAACACGCCACTTGACTCGAAAGTGGCCTGTATGTTTACGCAAAAGTCATGATGTCATGTTGTGACAAGTATTGTCACAGTTGTAAACTCAACGTCTTTTTTCTTCGATGACGGGGTCTGCGTCATAGCGGTTTTGTTTCCAGGGGGACAGTTAAAGAACACAACACACACATCTGCCGTAAATCATCTGATGTGAAATCACATATCATCCCCAGAACAACTGGTCAAATCTCCTTCGCTCCATTTGCGATCCCACTGTAGTTGTGAATTTGAATCCGAGTTCCTAGATGCAGTCTGTCATTATTACCCCCATAATTCCCACACTGATCTCTCAACAGCTTGACACATCACACACCTAGAATATTAAAAGACTCATCTTGTTGGTCTTTCAAAAATCTTAATAGAAAATGTCAGCCCGCCTATTCGTGCAATATACCCGGCCGGCCTACAGGTGTGTAAGCACGTGATTGAATGTGATCATGCATAATTCAACAGGCAGATTTAATATTCACGAGGCTGATGCTGCTTACCATGTTCGGGAAGGACACGTTGTCAATGTTGCCAACCATCAAGTGTCACTGGAAGTTTAGTTCAGAATAAAAAACGTAGAGTCTAACAATACTGCTTTATAACCAAGGAAACTGTCCATATAAATTTGAGAGAACAGAATTTGTTTGTGGAAAGGATGCAATGGAATGTATTCCACTCATAAATGACTCATAAATGAAATGTGGAAATAAAGGCAGCTATAACAAACACAGGATGTGCCTCATCCACAAAGCTAATTGGACAATAGCTTTTCTCTTTCAATGCACTCCTCTCTGACTCTCCTCTTCACACACACACACACACAGTCTGCTCTGAGGAATTTAAAAAATGTATGACAATTTACATGAAGCCTGTAAGAATAAGGGTATTAATAATTCATTCATAAGGTCTTAGATTTGACACAAGCATACTGTCAATTGCTTCGTTTTGTAGTATTAGCTGGTTATTTCATTCTAAAACAACCCACTGTACATCAAATATCAAAACTTATGTCAAGTTGACACCCTCACTTAACTTAATGTCTTAGTACTTTCCTAAACAACTGCTTACATAAGCTTTTGCATCTTGTCTTGTTTTACCTTATTGGCATTGAGTAAATAATTAAGTATTATAATGTATTAGAAGTTATGGAAATAAATGCAAAATATAATAGATTACATTATGTATATGGTATATTGATATATTTTGCATTGCATTAGGGATGCCTTTAAAAAACAATATATATACAGCAATAAAAAGCGGTATCATTTACAATTATTACTATTATTCATAAGTATGGTTAGTGATTTAAACAAACTCCTAACCCTATTAAATGTACGTAACTTGATGTTTTAATTAATATGACCTGACAGAATAATAATACCATACACTATTGTAGCAATTATGAAAAGATGTTTAGTGCACAAATAATGCCTATGACTCATCTAACTTTTAAGCTTTTTATATGTAACACCAAAAGTGGTATGACTTGATCATGTCATCAACTACAATGGGAATATGACGACTCTCAATACCAACATTTCATAGGCATTTCAATCAATTCATCCATGTACAGTTATAACGGCAAAACCACAACACAACTAAAGTCCCTCTTTATCCAGTGACAGCACAGCATGCTTTTAAAGAGCTGAGCTGATCTTATGTTCTCTGTGTCTTACCTCCTGGACCCTCTAAAGATCTGATCGATCCAATCTCCTCCAGGGACAATCTATAGAGACTTCCAGCCATAGTTCGAACTTCTTTCCCTGCCTTTAATTCACATGCACTCCTTCCCTTGTTTCTGTTCCTTATCTTTTTTCATTTCCTTGACGTCAGCATCAGTTACCAGAAAGCCCCTCAACCTCTCCTTATTTCTCTTGCTTATCCCTTGCTAGATATTTCATTTCTGGACTATTCCCTCCCTGTCTGGTAACACCTCAGGCTTCCTCGTTTTTCCCGTTTTAGTCTTCTCTCTTTATCCTCCCTCTCAGTTTGAGGCGACATAAACAACTGGGCGTCTTTGCATTCTGCCTCTTAATTTGCTTCTGACTTTAACAGCTCTGTTTCCATATACACAGGTTGCCAGAAAATTTCAGGCTCCTCCCTATCAGTCCCTCTCAACATCTGAAGACAGTCTGTCTCGATGCCTGATAGACCCAAAACTAAATGCAGAGACCTAATCAGGAGACAATGCAGAAGAGGGAAAGACGGAATATAGAAGAACAGAGGAGGAAGACAAAATGACTAATGCGATTGCAAACTAAGAGTGGGAATTCTCTGTAGGAAAGAAGAATTATTTAAGAGATCTCTAAAAGCTAATCTCCTTAAATGTTTCTCCTATGAAATTACATTACGAGTAAATGGAGTCTTTTATTTAAGCCTCTTATCTCAGATGCTGTATTTTCCGATCTCAACAACATCTCAAACCCAGCCAATATGCGTCTGCAATTAGAGATCGCAATATTAACTTTTTAATAAAACATTTCTAGGTATCTCCAATATGATCTGAGCTATCAAATCCACACTGAAAACAAGTCAAATTTACTCAAATTACTCAAACATGTTTTTTTCATTTAGATGTTTCAAAAAAAATTTACAGGTAAAATCCTAATAACCAAGTAGCCTAAAAGTGCTGCTATTTAGCTACAATAGATTTACAACATGCATACAAGGTAAAAGAAAAGGAAAAAAAAAACTTTAATTTTCTCATAATCTACATTGCACATCACATCTTTCTCACAGTGTCTCAAATGGTTTGATGAAGGATCTGGGGTCTCATTTATAAAACTGTGCGTAGGATCCTTACTAAAAGTGTACGTGCGCCCGAAAGCCAAAAATGGCGTACGCCAAAAAATATTCAGATTTATAAAACCGTGCGTACGCCAGAACCTGCGCAGAATTCACTTTATAAATCAGTCAGCCGAAGATTGTGCGCACACGCGTCTCCTCCCCGAAATAACCATATATGGAGCTTACAACGGCTAGTTTAAATATGCATATCCTCATCTGCATATCATTTGCATGTGATTATTCATCCACGTGATGCCATGTTAACGTACAAGACGTTAGGAAAATATGAAATACAGATGTGCCGTGTCACAATAAATTATTTTATTTTTTTCGTTGCCTATATCCTTGCCTTGTTTTTGAATGAATAAATCAAATATTGTCAAATACATCTCAGAGAAAGATCTTCTCAATCTTTTCCACTGGCCAAATAGTATTTTTAATGAATTTATATTTTTAATGGAAAGACATGGTTGTGCATTATTTGCATGGAATTATTTTCTCAGACAATCTGCTATTATCATGATTAGCAATTATCTGATAAAACATTAAAACACTGCATGCCAGAGGGAAAGTGTTCAAAAGCATTGCATCCACAACAAATATATATTTGTATTTATTGAATATATATATATATATATATATATATATAGTAACTTCTCAGTAATGATTTCATGTAGTTTAAATGTTTAACTCCATTAATGAGAATGGCATATTTAATCTAAATGTTTATATCAGAAGTAAAACATAGTTTAAATCATTATTTCATTTATTTAAACTGTTATTGAGAACGTGCACTGTATTTATTAGCCTACTCATGAAGATATACGGTTCATCTGCAGTTAGATTATGCACGTCAGTTTCACTAAACAGCCCAGTGCGCGTGCTGGCGCAGACACTTAAGAAGAGATGGATATTGGCTTCAAGTGATTCGCTTGGTGAGTGAAATTTTATTTGTAGGCTATTTTATTTTTGTAGTCTATAGATAGGCTATAATTTTCTTTAGATTTTCGGTCAAAAAGTGACCAAAAAGACATTTAACTACACCTCACCATCGGTGTCGCCAATTCCCTTTGTCTCCAGAATGTGCGTACGCACGGCTCAAAGTTTGCTTAATGGTGCGCACTTTCTCCCGTCAAGTTTGTTTTTTATAGATCACAACCTTAGCGTGGAAACTGGCGTACGTACGTTTCCAGCCCTGTTTTGTTCGTACGCACGCTTTATAAATGAGACCCCTGGGGCCTCATTTATAAACGTTGCGTACGCACAAAAGAAGGCGTACACTTTCTACGCAATAGGGTTGTGTATCGTTTGAATTTGAACGATTCTGATTCCGATTCCGATTCCTTGTTTCGATTCCGGTTCCCAACGATTCTCGATTCCGATTCTTTTAAGAGGCAGGGTCAAAAAAGTTTAGCTAACCAACGGTCTTTCTGAAGGAAATACTCCTTTCTAAAGGGAAATACTCCTTTTGTCACAAATTTTGCATTTTGCTGAGATTTTGTTATTTTTAGAAAAGTGAAGCCACACTTTGGACCGCCGACGTAAGCTACTCATGTTCGAATCGCGCGGTTATGCCAACACTTCCGGTAGACGCTTCTTCATTGGAGTTGTTCAGCGGTTTCTTCTTCTGGTCGGCGCACTGTGAATATCGAAACTAGGAACCGAAATTTTAACTTTTAAACGATTCCGGGAAAAACGAAAAGTTAGTCCCGGTTCCAATCGATACTCGATTCTCGATACCCAACCCTACTACGCAATAGTTGGTATAAAAAGCAAACTTGACGGTAAAATGAGTAGTCCTTCACGCAAGCTCTGACCCAGGCGTACGCACAAAAACGGGTGAAATGAGAAATGGCGACACCGTCGGCAGTTGGAAAAAACATGTGAAACTGTAGATGGTTGTGTAAAATAAATGGCAATACTGCCTCTCATAAATAACACGAAGACTTTACAAAGCAAGTCTAATTAACAACCTACACGAACACCCGTTTGATCGATCTGCAACAGAAATGCAAATTAGCACATATTTTCAAAAAGAAAGTGAAATATGTTCTGCAATAATATTGGCATGTTATACAATTTATCCTCATAAATAAGATGGTAAACAGAACGAAATAATGTACACAACTGATATTCTCGCCAATATGTCTGTCTAACGGAGCAGTTACAGCAATTAGATAGTCAGATAGATAGATAGATAATTAGGGAGATATATAGATAGATCGATAAATAGATAGATGTATTATTTGTCCCCTGGGGAAAGTTGTTTTCATAGTAAAAATGTCATCAGCTACGGAATCATGGTATACGCACAACCGGCACATCCGGGAACTTAACTGTCAATTTTGTCCCTGCCCCCTTTTGGGGGAAAACAAACTAGACTCCCCATAGACTTCAATACAAAATAACGTCAAAAAGCAACGTCCGTACACAGCCGACAGGCATAAATAACTTAAGAAATCATTTATATAAAACATGTCAAGTAATTATATGTCCACCCTGCCTGCCATAGAGCGTGAAAAATACATACACAAACTTAATTTGGCCAATTTAAAAACATGTCCCTTTATCCTCCCAACGTCAAATTGGGGTAACAACCCCACCCAGTGGCCAGAGGTGTCTTACCCGGACATTTACTTTTACCTCGTCGAGTCACGAGGTAAGCGAGTGAATGATTTTATTTCGCTTTTTAAAGTAAAAAAACCTTAATGTATATCTCATGAATTAATGATTATGATGGCAGGCCTGGGCTAGTTGATAACGGGCATAAAAAATGTATCTTTCACGCTCTATGGCAGGCAGGGTGGACATAATCACTTGACATGGTGTATATAAGTGATTTCTTTAGTTATTTATGCCTGTCGGCTGTGTACGGACGTTGTTTTTTGCCGTTATTTTGTATTGAAGTCTATGGGGAGTCTAGTTTCTTTCCCCCAAAAGTGGGCGTGAACATTCTATGATGACGCAGCGCCGGTTGTGCGTATTCATGCATATGCCTTTTGTTTTATTTTTGATAAAATAATGTATGAAGTATGTCTCAACCATTCAGAAAGCTGCAAGAAATTACATTTGCGCTGAACTATTTCCCATTTCCAAGTAGATTAAAACCGACATCCGTAGCTTGTCAGATGCAGAATTAAATGGATGTAAATAAAATGCCCCATCACAATGCGTAATGACGCGCAATGGCTGATCTTGCGCTCTTAGAAGATGTGGCGATTAAATGGAAGGATTCGGAGTGAACGCGTCATCTTCACAACAAAAGGTGTGGAAAAATTATATCATTTATTCAATAATTCCCTCATTGTGCAGTTTATTTCAGTTAGGACAGTCTTGATTTCGTCCAACTCCTTGGCCACCTCTCTAAATGAATTAATGACTAGATGCTTTTTTGCCTCGACTTTGATATCCGACCATTTCTTTTTTATTTCGGCCACAGTCCGAGGTTGTGCTACAGCATTTACGGCGTGCAACCTTTTGCCACTCAATTGCAACTCCTTTTTGGCATTAGTAATGCTCACACTGTGCCCTCCAAACAACATTTTTCTCCTCTTTTCCACCTCGCCAACGATAACTTCTACTTCACATAGAGTGAAGTTACGTTTTTTTATTTCCTCACTGTGTTTAGCATGATTTCGCAATCAATGAATATTAACTCGTGGGCGTTTTACGGACTATTTATGGGCAACTATGGGCGTGACATGAAGCCGCAAAAGCTGCGCTACATTTAGAATTGATTGTGATTTATTAAGGGAAAAATGCGTAGGATGTGCGTGCGCACGGTTTTATAAATCCGAATATTTCTGTGCGTACGCACGTCCTATGTTTCATCCGTACACCACTTCTGACGCAAATCCTACGGAAAAGTTTTATAAATGAGGCCCCTGGTCTCTCTAAACCCTTCCTTTCTGAGAGTCTGCTCTGTTCTGATTGGTCAGATGGCCCACTCTGTTGTGATTGGTCAACAGCCTACAGTGCATGTCGGAAATTGAACACCCATTATCATATCTGAATTTCAGCTCCAGAGGCTTCTTCAGCACTTGTATACAAAGTTATACAAACTGTAACAATGGAGTCAGTTTTACTGTATCAATTTGAGCTCCTTTGGAAGTGCATGCAAAGTGGATTTGCTTTCACAGCGCAGAATGAAGATTTTAGGATGGCATTATGCAAATTTGTTGCAATTTGTAGGATTATTTGTATTTATTTGTGAAATATTATCAAGGATCATTTATTTATATTTTTAAAACACAATATTGGTTACTCCACTGCATTTTCGCTCAAATTGACCTTTGTTTTTGCAAATTGTTTTCTGTTTTTTTTTTTTTGCAAGTCGAGTTTTCCTTTGCAAAGCAGATCGAGTATGTTTGCAAAATGCTTGATTTGTTTGTTTAATTTGGCACATTATTCACTCCATACATGACAGGATCTGGTGTGGCATGCATGATGTAAACATGATGTGATGTGGTCCTTTGGATATCACAGTATTACAGTTATTATGTAAATAAGAACACGAGATGACTGTACTACAGACAAATAATCCGTGTAATTCTGTAAATCAGTTATTTCCTGTTCATTGTGAAGTCACAGTACGCTATTTATGTGTATTTAACTGCAATATATATTGTAAAATTACTATTGTAAAAAAAATATTGTACAAGTACAAGAACTAGTTTCAAATAAATACCCCAATTCATGCAAATGTTTTAGTGTACTGTTACTGTAAACATATAACCGTGGAATCTAGACCTTGCAATAAAGGTGTAAATAAAAAAACCCAGAGAGTGCACATTTCTAATAACTGGCTGAAGGAGTCATGCTGTATAATCAGTTAGATGTCACAATGTTGGCAGCTAGTGTTTGTGGCAAACTGGACCTCATTATCACAAGTATCAACAGAGGTGATATATCTAGAGCTAAACGAGGACTCTAGTTGACACACTGACACTAATGACAATGAAAGTACTTTCTTTAGTTGGTCGGATGAAGGAAGAGCATGGGATGCTTGCTCACAAGTGCTCATAAGCTAAGTGGAAGGTTGATTGGGTTCTTTCCAGTGCTTAGAAAAAAAGCCTTGCTAGTGCCAACAGGCAATGAAAAACTAGAAGTTCTGACATCCCTTTTAATGAAGAGCTTGGACAATCTTGTCCTAACCCACCTTAGAACCAATCAGCTAAAGGCATTCTGTCCCAGAACCATTTTGCCATGCACTTCATTCAGTGAGTAATCGAGCTGGCGTTCTGGATCAGCATGTTTATGTGCTTAGAATCTGCTTAAATAGCATTGCTCCCTCAGCACAATGCAGAAAAGCAGAGATGGTCCTCACTGCAGAACACGAAATTCAGGGGGAGGGAGGAGTTGGATCCAGATCCAACTCCTCCCACCTTACATATACCTAAACCTACCCTGATACCTAACCCCACCCCTAATCCTACCCATCTCCACCCCCTGATCCCTTACCTCACCCCTAATCCTACCCATCTCCCCCCTGATCCCTAACTCCACCCCTAATCCTACCCATCTCCGCCCCTGATACCTAACCCCACCCCTAATCCTACCCATCTCCGCCCCTGATCACTAACCCCACCCCTAATCCTACCCATCTCCGCCCCTGATACCTAACCCCACCCCTAATCCTACCCATCTCCGCCCCTGATCACTAACCCCACCCCTAATCCTACCCATCTCCACCCCCTGATCCCTAACCCCACCCCTAATCCTACCCATCTCCACCCCCTGATCCCTTACCTCACCCCTAATCCTACCCATCTCCCCCCTGATCCCTAACTCCACCCCTAATCCTACCCATCTCCACCCCCTGATCCCTTACCTCACCCCTAATCCTACCCATCTCCGCCCCTGATCCCTAACCCCACCCCTAATCCTACCCATCTCCCCCCTGATCCCTAACCCCACCCCTAATCCTACCCATCTCCACCCCCTGATCCCTAACCCCACCCCAAATCCAACCCATCTCCCCCCGATCCCTTACCCCATCCTTAAACCTACCCATCTCCCCCCCTAATCCCTAACCCCACCCCTAATCCTACCCATCTCCGCCCCTGATCACTAACCCCACCCCTAATCCTACCCATCTCCGCCCCTGATCCCTAATCCTACCCATCTCCGCCCCTGATCCCTAACTCCACCCTAATCCTACCCATCTCCACCCTGATCCCTAACCCCACCCCTTATCCAACCCATCTCCACCCCCTGGTCCCTAATCCCACCCCTAATCCTACCCATCTCCACCCTGATCCCTAACCCCACCCCTTATCCAACCCATCTCCACCCCCTGGTCCCTAATCCCACCCCTAATCCTACCCATCTCCACCCTGATCCCTAACCCCACCCCAAATCCAACCCATCTCAGCCCCCTGATCCCTAACCCCACCCCAAATCCAACCCATCTCCACCCCCTGATCCCTAACCCCACCCCTAATCCTACCCATCTCCGCCCCTGATCCCTAACTCCACCCCTAATCCTACCCATCTCAGCCCCCTGATCCCTAACCCCACCCCTAATCCTACCCATCTCAGCCCCCTGATCCCTAACCCCACCCCTAATCCTACCCATCTCCACCCCTTAGATCTGGATCCAACTCCACCCCCTGGATCTCGTGTACTGCAAAGAGGTGCTACTATAGAAGCATGCTGGATACTAGAGACTGGTAATGCTACATGTTTAAAACCTGAGCAGCATTATAAAGTACAGCCCATACTGACAGTCAAACCTTTGATTTAAAATCATCCGATTCACAGCTTATTAGTTGCACAGAATTCGTTTTTTTAGGAAATATAAATGTAAATTATTTGTTACTTCGGATGTTATCTCTAATGTTTTTTTCAGGCAGGATTGGCAATATATAGAAATCTTTATGATGGGTGTGTCTACTGCATAACAAAATATATTTGATGTAAATAATTATGTATTAATATTAAACATGAATATGGATGCTGTATAGTGGTGGTTGAGGTTGAGACCCTCTGATATAGGAAATGCGCTATATAAAACATTCATTCATTCATTCATATAACTGTGATTATTAACAGAAACGGGTTTGAATACAATAAACATTATAAGGCAAGGCAAGGCAATTATAATAAAAGCCTCTATTACTATATTGCATTGGCAACAGTATATAAAAGTTTCTAAATACAGCTTAATTTGAAATCCATACACAGCCAGCATTATTTCTCTCAAAAGTATGTTTTGTTTCCTGATGTCTTTTTAATTGACCAACATTCACTTCTTACTAGCATGACCGTTTCCATGGGAAGTGTTATTTGTATATATTGTTAAATTAAATTATTAATTTAATCAATGTTTAAGTTGTCATCTAAAATGATTTCAAAATCATCAGCCTGTAAGCAATGGCATAGATCTACCTGGGGGCTCGGAGGAGCCAGAGCCTTTTTTTAATACGAGGGGCTACAGAATGGCTCAGCCTACTGAAATCCCAAACAAAACTCAGGAAGAAATTGATGGCTCATCTGAGCAGGTGGTTTAAGCCCGGGGAGAATGCACTCTTATCGCAAGCAATTGCTCCCCCAATGCGCAGCCATGGCAGCTGCAGCCTGCCCACGGTGCGTTCCATAACACCAACCATGCTCAGCATATTCTGACTAAGTTCTTTTTTATAGAAAACTTTCTATAAAAGGGAATGCCTGAGGCATACCCCCTTAACATCAATCGATGCAGTGCGAGTTCTCTTTCCAAAGGGAACTACAGCCGACTGTCAACTAGGATGCATGTTCTGCGCCTACATGTAAATGAGAATGAAACTGCCTATTCCTGCAGATATATTCATCTACTGTACATTCATCAATCAAAAAGGGAAACCGATGCTGCCGGCTGCAGATACACAAACCATAAAAAACTAGCCCGTTTACTGTTTTGAATATCAATCTTGCTGATCACTATCTTTATTCCACTCTGCTTATGTTAATATTAAAGGGATAGTTCACTTTGAAATTAATTTTTGATGTTTTAGCTTACCTCAAGGGCATCCAAAATGTAGGTGTCTGTTTCCGCAGTAGTTTCAATTTTGATATTTTTAGGTTAAACCGTTCTTGTCTGTCAGTCATATAATGGAGGTCTATGGGGTTCACCTCAAAGAGCATGCACAGAGAAGTCCAAATTAAACACGATTTAATGACTCGTAAACGTAAGTACACATTGATGGCCTAAGACACGAAACGAGCGGTTTGTGTGAGAAAACGAACAGTATTTATATCGCAATTTGAATACCACTGATCTTGGTTAATGAATTCATAAATGTACCGTTGTTCATTGTTAATTCATACTCATTAAAAATATATAAACTGTTCATTTGTACAACTTAATTTTTTTTTTTAGCATACGTTCCCACCAACGTGTGTAATAATCTGTTACAGCGGATCAAAAAACAAACTCCTTCACAAAAAGGGCTTTTCTCTTTTTCACACTCTCTCCTAACACACACTGGCCCTGTCCCAAATGGCACACTCCGGACTTGTAGACTTCCTTAGAGTCCACACTCACCTATAGGACCCTTAGCGGGAGTCCACGAGGGCGCATTGAGAGTTTTTTTTTTTTTTTTTTTTTGAACAGACTCGATCTACAAGCCGGAAACAGGAAGAAGGTCTGGTTGCTGTTGTTGTTGGACAGGAGCAGCGGGTCGATATGCTGCCGATTGTTGTTGAATCGGCAGAAATCATTTTTTTTTTTTTTTTTTTGCGCTCAGACGTGTTCCTCATGCCTGTGAAAGACTTATCCCTCTCCATATGGAGCTGAATAAACTTAATTGTCATCTCATCAGTCCATATATTAGAAAAATTATTATTTTATATTAGAAAAAATCCATATATTAGCGGGCTACGCGGAAGACCGCTTCAAGGGTACAAAGGGGGCGCTGCTGAGCACACTTCAGAGCGTCAAAATGCTAAATGGGACGGACTCGTAGACTCGGTGAACATGCACAATTTAAAGGGTTAGTTCACCCAAAAATGAAAATTAAGTCTTTATTTACTCACCCCCATGCTGTTCCAACCCCGTAAGACCTTCGTTCATCTTCGGAACACAAATAAAGATATTTTTGATTTAATCTGAGAGCTGGATCACTCTTCCATAGACTGCCTAAGGGACTGGCTCTTGACGCGCCCATAAAGTCATTAAAGAAAAGGTTTAAATATTCCATATGCCTACAGCGGCTCAATTATAAGTTTATCAAGCGACGAGACTACTTTTTGTGCGAAAAAAAACATAAATAACGACTTTATTCGACTATTCCATTACTTCCTTATTGGCGCATGCGCGAGAACTGAGACGAGGACGTTCTCCTTCGACTACTTCTTGCTGCTCACCGCTTCGGAGTATTATCGCCCCCTACCGTATAAGATGATGTGCTGATATAGCTGGAAGTGCAAAACTTTCTGTTTACAAGCAGAGGAAGATGCGCGCTGTACATACGCTTTTCAATTAGCGTATTTTCCGCACTACAAGGTGCACTTAAAAGCCTTTAATCTTCTCAAAAACGACAGTGTGCCTTATAATCCAGAGCGCTTATATATATATGGATCATCATCTTATACGGTAGGTGGCGGTAATACTCCTAAGCGGTGAGCAGCCGGTAACAAGAAGTAGTCGAAGGAGAACGTCCTCCTCTCAGTTCTCGCGCATGCGCCTATAAGGAAGTAATGGAATAGTCGAATAAAGCCGTAATTTATGTTTTTTTCGCACAAAAAGTAGTCTCGTCGCTTGATAAACTTATAATTGAGCCGCTGTAGGCATATGGAATATTTAAACCTTTTCTTTAATGACTTTATGGGCCGTCAAGAGCCAGTCCCTTAGGCAGTCTATGGAAGAGTGATCCAGCTCTCAGATTAAATCAAAAATATCTTTATTTGTGTTCCGAAGATGAACGAAGGTCTTACGGGGTTGGAACGGCATGGGGGTGAGTAAATAATGACTTAATTTTCATTTTTGGGTGAACTAACCCTTTAAGTCCACGAGACCGAAAGTCCACATGAAGTGCGCCATTTGGGACGGGGCCACTCTATCCTAACTCCATGCCCTAGAGCAACGACCTGCCACATGAAGCATCCCTGCCTCTGGCTGCCTACCGGCATTCCAGGAGTATCAGATTGGGTCCTGGACACAATCAAACGAGGCTAATTACTCCGCTTCAAGGGTAAGGTTCGGACGGTACGGCCTACAGTTAGAGACAACAAGATGCATGTTTCTCAGTTCTCGCACATGGGTCGTGAACTCACGTCAGAGGCCCACACGGAAGAAAATGAATAGTTGAATAAAGTCGGGGGGGGGGGGGTTGCGCACAAAAAAGTATTCTTGTCTCTTGATAAACATAAGGTTAAGACATTGTAGTCACTTGGACTATTTTAACAATGTCTTTACTAACTTTCTGGGCCGGCAGATGCAATTACCAAGCAGGCTATGAAGGAGTGATCCAGCTCTCAGATTTAATAAAAAATATCGTAATTTGTGTTCCAAAAATGAAAGTTTTACGAAGTTGTAACAACATGACAAATTTTTCATTTTGGGTGAACTATCCCTTTAAACTACAGAAATTACACACTTCTCCTTTAATTATATCATGGTGCCATTAGGTACAATTTTTACATTTTAAATTGATGAATACCTATCTGGACAAGCAATCTAGATATAAACTGTAATAGTTGGATATAGTTTTTCTTTTTATGCACATTTTGCTTCTACATAATCTTTATTCTTTAAAAATTTGTACCAGCTATAAATTCTAATGACTTATCTTATGTTACTTGTCTCATCACCACTGTTTTTCATCATCTTTCTTTCAACAAAACAACATCATAACAGAACAATGCATTGATTTTTATTCTGTGTATCTGTCCAGAGAAATGCAATACTATTGACTCAAATGTCTCTCCAGTGAAAGCTTGGTGGATGTGTGGATGCTCAGTGAAGCACTAATATTTAATCCCAGTTTATTCGGGTGTTCCAGCCAGAAATGGCTGACTGGCTTGTTAAGGTTGCCACTGACTTTCCCTCCTCATTATTTCACAAAACCCTTTTGTGGACTAACAAGATTTTGGAATGGTGACAAAGAAGTTCAGATAATTGTTCAAATAAAGCCATACCTGAGTCAGAGCTGGCAGACGCCACTGGCATTTTCGTTTTCGTTTGTGTCAGTCTGCGTATCAAATTTGTCCAACTAGAAAGGGACAGAGAGAGTTTCTGTATGAAAAGCAAATTCATCACATGGTCAGTCCAAGTATTTACCCCAAATCCCCCCTCTCTGCACAGAGCTGAAAAGTAACGTTAGTAATGTATTGTATTCCGATTACTTTTGACCCAACACGTTTATCTCATAGATTTTAATAAGATTATTCTGTACCTTGATACAAAATACAAAGAGAAAAAAAAAATCCATTCTTTATCATCAGCAACATGAGGCCATAAATTACAGGGTTTCCAAAAGGTAACTGCAATGAGTTTGTGAGATGATGAAAATGGAATGAATTTAATCACAAAATGTGAATTTAAAGAAAAAATAGATACTTTAAAAATAAAAACAATACTTGGACTCTAAAATCTCTCCAAAAAAAATACTTTTTTATTTATCTGCATACCAGTGCAACCATTAAACATCATTTAACAACATGTTGTCAAGTTAATATTTTAAGTAAAATTTTAAATAATCTTAATAATATGTAATCATGCCATCCATAAAAAAGTGACTAATCTGATTATAAGCATTTTAAAATGTAATATAATCCAATTACAAGTACTTCAATTTTTGGAATCTGATTACACACTTCAGATTACTCATAATCAGTTATTACCCATCTCTTAATGCATTACTGTTTAAATTTTTAATCATCCAATTTTCAGGTAAGCAAACAAACACTTTTCCAAGACTTTCTACATTTGACATAAACAGAAATCATTGCAACGTTTAGGCACTTTTTCTTTCCTGAGAAGGAATCACGTTACACTATCCTAGTGGGAAAATAAAAATGTGTGAAGACATGGGCAAATTTGACAACTCTTTCACACAGTTTTAGCTCTGAGCTGCACACACGACGCGAACACACACAGCTAAACGGCACTTTAATACGGGGAGTTTAAAGGCGCTATCTTACGGTGTAACACATCTACTACACACGCACCATGTTAAAAATAGCTCTCACTGAAGCTGTAAACTCTGACTGTGCACCTCAGCAAGACTTTGCATAACCCAGCTGAATGTGCATGTGTGAGAGAGATTGTGTCAGTGTGTGTGTGTTTTACGCTCCAGTGCTCTTAAACATTCTCCTTAGCTTAATGTCAAAACCAAACTCTTAACACAGAAACACAGAAGTGATTGAGCGTGGAGAACTGCTCACATTGTAATACAGGGTTTCTAAAGACTTAGCAGAGTGTAATTAATGATGACGTATCAAAACATAAATCAAGAAGTTTCCCTTCTGTTCACAAGACAAAGAAGATGATCTTTAACAGCAAAATCAGTGTAACTCCCTACATACAGTTAACAAAATGCAAGAATACTAAATATTTCTTCTCTACTTATTTATTCAAAACCACTCATAATCCAATTTATGAATCCATTTAATCCTATTTCAGTAACAGGAATAAATACCTTCAGAGTTTAAAGTATTTTCTGTAATTCCTCATTTATATAGCGCTTTTAACAATGTAGATTGTTTCCAAGCAGCTTTATGCTTAACAGCTAGGGTTGTGTATCGTTTGAATTTGAACGATTCTGATTCCGATTCCGACTCCTTGTTTCGATTCCGGTTCCCAACGATTCTTGATTCCGATTCTTTTAAGAGGCAGGCTCAAAAAAGTTTAGCTAACCTTGCTAAACAACGGTCTTTCTGAAGGAAATACTCCTTTCTAAAGGGAAATACTCTGCATTTTGCCGAGATTTTGAAATTTTTAGAAAAGTGAAGCCACACTTTGAACCGCCGACGTAAGCTACTCATGTTCGACTCGCGCGGTTATGCCAAAACTTCCAGTAGATGCTTCTTCGTTGGTGTTGTTCAGCGGTTTCTTCTTCTGGTCGGCGGAGTGTGAATATTGAAACTAGGAATCGAAATTTTAACTTTTGAACGATTCCGGGAAAAACGAAAAGTTAGTCCCGGTTCCAATCGATACTCGATTCTCGATACCCGATTCTCGATACCCAACCCCATTAACAGCTATATATATATATATATTTCAAACTCATTGATCAATATGCTTGCGTAGGAGTCATACTTTCAGGATTTTTCATGTGCAAGTGTCTGTGTGTCTGTGTTTCATGTCAAGTGTGTGTTAACCCTATACCCTACATACAGTGAGGGTGATATACATGACTTAAAATATGATATTGTAATAGCATTATATACAGTATAATAGCAATTATAGCATTATTATCTTATTGTTTTAGCACAGTTATGATGGCAAGCATTAAAAGAATTACCTCAGAACAAGCTCTGGAACAATTACTGGAAAGTGACGAGGAGAAATCCGAAGCTAACAGCTTTTCCACAGATTTCACTTTTGACTGAAAAATTGCAAATGTCTGTCAAGCAAAGGGTTTGAACGATCTATTTTTTGTTCAAAAACTGTTCACTATTGATGTGTGAGGTGCGATTTTCAGTAATAAATGACAAAAATAAAATTTTGATTTTTTTACATTCTCTAGTTAATTGTACATTTATTGTACATGTTTCACTCATACTTCCTTTATAAACACATTACATGCTAGCTTAGGGTCTTCTGAATCCATAGACACCTAACACATGGTGTTCCATCTCCATTACATACTGTATGGTTTATAAGCCCAAATGTGAAAATAGAGAAAACGGACCATAAAGGGCTTAGTCCCCAGAGGGTTAAGCTCAGTGTGAGAACACAAATGTAACAAACAAATGTTCAAAAAAGGAACAAATCCACAGGTCCTGGTGAAAACGGGCTAAAAATAGCCCCTTTCCGCTCCCTCAAATTGGGCTTCTCATTGCTTTACATGGTAGAATTGTTGTAACCAAGACAACCATAAGCTCCCCTCGCACACACAGCTTCTATTTAGATTCTTTTTTTCCTTTGTGCTGGTTCACCATGGAAATGACAGAGACTACATTAGATAGCAATAGGCTCTATGCGTGAACCCTGGTGACGTGAGTTCGAACGAATCTCAGTCAGCGTCTTTACTTCCGGAAGCGCGTTCTGCAGGCCAACTGTATAGCGGCAAAACTGTAATAAAATCCTTTTTTATCAGAAACGGAGACAACGATTTTAGAAACGCTGATTCGCTAGTCGAATTTCGTACAATATGAGAGAATACTAACACTCGAAGTTGTTGATTTGGCTCGAAATATATAATTTAAATAACTTCTCTTTTTTACTCTTGCGTGACAGCTAACTGCCTCACAGTGTTGTTAACATTATTCACGTTAACCGGAGGACGTTTTTATAAACAACAAGTGTAATTCGACACTATCTCCACCTAACGCAAAACAGGCTTCTGACCATAGACTGACGCAGCACCGGAAGTGAGTGGGCGTGCTGAGACAAATATGGAAGCGATCGTGCATAGAGCCTATTAGTAGTGGTGTAGTACTTATGAGCGAAGGACGTGGGTATGTTTACAAATAAATAAGTTACTAGTTACTATAAACTATAAAAAACTAAAAATTACTATAAAAAAAACATAAAAAGCTATTGATAATTTAACACAACCTCAAATCCGATTTATAAAAATGGTTACTACTAAAATAAAATATTAAAGACACAAAACTTCTTAAAAATGCTGTTTTATTAAAATAACTATGAAATCAAAATTTACAATTTTATTTTTTACTAACAATAATTTAACGAACATTTTTAAGGAATATTTATTAATTATTTAGTTGTGCACATAATTATTATTATTTTTTTTATTAATGTGAAAATAATAAATGCGGACCGCAAGATCTGTGATTGGTCGGATTGGTAGCATCGTATTTCCTCCTACGCATTTCCGCACGTACCATCTCCTCCGACGTCTTCTCTCATTTCTGCCTTTCAGTTTTAGTGATTTCACTAAAATTAACTGTTTTTCCACCTCAATAAGCTCCAACTCCAACATGATCCGCTCTCTTTCAGTCGCCATTGCTTGTAGTAACCTAGCCGTGAGGAATCGAAACACAGTGGAACATTAAAACCCTCCGCCGCCAACTAGCGTTTCGGAGCAGTACTGCAGAGCAACCAATACCTGAACGCAGAAGTATAAATGCTCACGACGGCATCGCCTACGTGCGTAGCACTACGGCGTAACCTCGAGTCGACGCAGAAATATAAATTGGCCTTAAGACTACGTTCAGTATGGAGGTAAATGTGGCATAAATAAGTTTTGTTTGTTTTTTTGCTCCCTTGTGACTCAGATCTGTTCTCAAGAAAGTGTAAACTGCACAAACCACATTGAATCGGATCTTTGTAATTCCGATTTGCGCCACTTCATGCGGTCCGAAATCTGATACAGGTCAGATGTTTTTCAATCCAACCTCAGTCTGAACAGTCATATCGGAATTAATGTGGCTTTTACGTCACTCTAGAGCAACATTCGTCACAATTCTGCACTCATGGGAGTCACTTCAGGGATTTTACACACCTGAAGATATCAAGACAGTTGCGAAAGTTAGTCAATGGAAGGACTGGGATGTGTCAAATCTTATAACTATTACAGCGACAGCTCCATGCAAGAAAAACACGAGGGCTCGTATCAAAAACGTTTAAAAACTCTTTTTTATATTGCCTGCGCATACATTTGATAGCTTCGGAGGAAGATCACACTATAAATAAAAACGCAATCACTTGATGTGTGACGTCATTTTTCATTCTTTTGCGCATACGGGTCATGATCTGTTCACACTGGAATCTGACATTGGCCACATTTAAAAAAAAAAAAAAACAATGTAAACAGCTATAGAAAAAATTCGGATCTGAACAATAAATCGGAATTCAGCACTAAGCTTCATGTTTTGTATGACTTATACTGAAGAAGGGACTTCAAATATCTAGAGACCAGAATACCCTGGGCCCTGTTTCCACCTGACACATTTGGAACATGTTAATAACAGGTGCAAACAGCAAGGAGTCTCGGCCATCCACTCGTGAGTTTGCCCAAGCAAACCACTCACAGTTTCCTCAGCAAAAATATTTTTTTTACTAGATTTTAGTGCTTCTGAACTACGCAGATACAGCCGTTTTAAACACTCACACTTACACACATAAGCTCAATTACCAAAGGCAGTCAGGGCAGCAGATGACAGTGGGAGGTCAGCACTAACAGTACTGTATAGCATTAACTCTCCGGCTGCGCAGCTGCAGCAATGGTTGCCTGGCAACACATGAAATCCCAAGAGCCTCTACTGTAGGGTATTTGAATGGAGCAAAAGAGCTGGAAAATTGGAGAGTAAATCTTGAGCTGCTCTGTGTTTAGGCATGTCATTTAGAAATGTTAATTGATTATCTTTATTATGAGATTGGGATGTACATTAGTCAAGTAACTGGCTGGCTGGTTTCAAGTTTCAGGACAATCTGTGGTCAGCTTGTCTTTGTGTGTCTACACACTGATAATTTAATAAGCACATTTCCCTCTTTGGCAGCTGTTGTGTCACCTGGTGTACAATAATGAGCCAAACGAGCACCTGAAAATGGCACGTTGGTGTCTCACGGTATACATCATTCAGTCGAGGACATGTAAATTAGGCTACCTTATGGCCAATAACAATATTCAAATCAAAACAAAATCAATCAAATATGATAGAGATCTTCTAAGTCATATACCGCGTCTTGCAGTGTCACTTGTTTTTTTTTCAGTGCACTGACTACATCACCGGTTTTCATGGAAACAGTCCCTGGCGCTGCACACGTGGGTAAAGCTGTCACACACAGAGTGGAACAGAAGCAGAGAGGTCATGTCATGTTTATGAATGAGACTAAGAAAAGAATGTAGGAGTTGAAGAGGTGTCGCCTTTCCCACACAAGCCAGCAAACTCATGTTAAAAGAACAGACAAAAAAAACTTCAAAAATAATAGAAATATGGTAATAGGAATTTAAAAATAAATAACATTATATTTACAAAATAGCAAATAAAAACTATATATATATATAATCAAAATAATTTGTTTGAAATTAATAATATTAATAATATATTTACAGAGGGGAAATAAACTCTGGCCTGAGCATCATGCAGTGCAGCTGTTGTTGTTTTCGCTCATATATAATAAACGTATATCCATTATAATCAGAATAATTATAATCTTTTCCTTGTGATTTATGGAGTGGAACAACTAAAATGTCTAATAAAAGCAATGTGATCAAATGAATCTTGCAAAAGTCTTCATCATGGATGACGTCATTGTAAATTATCCGAACTGTTAATTAACTGTAATAATAAAAATGATGATATATTAAAAAAATGCATGGTTTTCATTTTACATAGAGCCTGAACACATTTAGTTATGTAGTATGGTACAGCGATGCCATCAGAAGTAAAGCAAGGTGCCATTATAGATATGTTCAATGACTAATTTTCATTATCCCGTGTTATTTTACATGATAGCCTCCCCCAAAGAATATAATTACCATTAAACCAAATGTCCAGAATAAGCAATGTGATGATACCATTGTATTGTTTGCGCGAGTATCTTGGATAAACACTGACATTAGTGAAAAATACTCAAGTTCAGATCAAACTTGTTTATCGCGTCGCGTCCGTCGCTCGCTGCGCAGAAATGAGCTGAATTTCACTATCTGTCATGAACGCCTTTGACTCACCTGTGATGTCAAACGTGAGGTGAAATAAACCAGCAGTGCACGTCTTTCACTTTTTGCAGACGGCGGTCATGATGATGGTCGCCGAATTAACGCGTATAATCCATCGGCTTTCGAATCGTTAAGAATTGCGCGTCTTATTTACCCCAAACACACATACACCTGATAGTGATAACACAGCAACCAGTGAGCCTCAGTCACAGACAGCAATATTATCACACGACACGAACACTTTAAACTAGATTATCTGCTCAGTCAAGCTCTTGTCACCTGGTAACTAAACGAAGATTTAAACAATCTGTGTAACTGCTTTACATCACGTATCTGACCGGCGGCGATGCGCTTTTGTTTTATTGAGATGCTGTGCGTCTTAAAGGGGCAACACACTCCACGCCTCTCTGCGGACCCCACAACATCACCCCCCTCGACATCGCATTAAATCACTCAAACCTTTACAGTTTTAAGAACAATTCACCTAATACCGCAGCCTCTCTGTCTAGTAAATTATTTATAGTTTCTTTTAATCAAAACTATCGACTAGCCTACCAAATACACTAAATGCTACCATCAGTTTGCTAAAGTATCCTGGATACTCTCTAAAGTAGGCTATCCTGGAAATATACTGGTATTACCATGCATGTCCAAAAATATGATAATTATATGGACTATTCATGGTATTTCATTCTCACTTTTAACCCTCAGGTGCTCTTCGGTCATTTCTGACCGAAAAATGTTCTGTTTTGAAATTTTAAAAATCACAGCTTCATTGGAATGTTACGAAACTTGGTGACTTTTATGGCATTGGGTATGTGAACACAAAAAAAAATTGAGGTCATGATCCGAGCATGCTATGTGGTCAAAAAATAGTCACACTTGTGCTCTTCGGTCAAAAATGACCGACCCATAGGAAATGAATGGGAAATTGACAAAAACACAAAAACTTTGAGAATTTTTGTGTGTACAATCTACAAATCGGCCACGATGCAGAAAAAAAGTGCTCAGCATTGAAGGGGTGACACTCTAAAACATCAAGAGTGCAAAACAGACGTACCCACCCCTACACACACACACACTTTTATACACAAAAACACCAATAAATTGTGATTAGAGAAATCTGTTTTGAATATTTAAAAATCACAGCTTCTTCAGAAAATTACGAAAATTGGTCACTTTTATGGCATTGGGTATGTGAACACACAAAAAAACTGAGGTCATGATTCGAGCAATTTAAGTGGTCGTAAAAAAATGAGTCACACTTTTGCTCTTCTGTCAAAAATGACAACCCATAGGAAATGAATGGGGAATTGACAAAAGAAAAAAAATTCTCTGAATTTTTGTATGTACAAACTACAAATCGGCCACAATTCTAAAAAAAATACACCGCAGGAAAGGGGTGACACTCTACAACATCTAGAGTGCAAAACAGACACACCCACCAACACACACACACATACAAACACACTTTTATGCACGTACACACCAATAAATTTTGATTACAAAAAGTATGTTTTGAATTTTTAAAAATCACAGCTTCATCGCAATGTTACGAAACTTGGTGACTTTTATGGCATTATGTATGTGAACACAAAAAAAAATTGAAGTCATGATCTGAGCTTGCTAAGTGGTCTTAAAAAAAATAGTCACACTTGTGGTCTTTGGTCAAAATGCCCCCCATAGGAAATGAATGGGAAATTGTAAAAAAATGAAAAAAAAAAAAATGAATTTTTGTTTTTTGTCAATTTTTTTATAGGAAATAGTTTTTGTGATTGTTTCAACTATATATTCAAATCCACCAATAACAACAACAACAAAAATGTGTTCATAAACAGCTGGGGAATTCACATGCTTCTCCATAGAGAGCTGTACATGTCATCTAGTGGTTACACCATGATTCTACGCTTTTTCTCTATACTGTAACCAGATGGTGCTAATTTTCTTCAAAAAATATTTTTTTCTGAAGGCCTAGACTCTATATTAAACTAAAATACTGCATTAATATTTTTTTGAAAAAAAAAAAAAAAATATATATATATATATATATATATATATATATATATATATATACTTTTCCATGGCAAAAATAAACCATAAATATTGCAAAAATATTAATAAATTCAATTAAATTGTCTCAAAATACTAAATTAAAAAGAATAAATATTATCGAACAAAAATAAATTGCATTGGTTTTACTAGGATGGAGAAAGTTTCATTTTTAGGTGTCCGGTCACTTTTGACCGGGAAGATAACAAGTGTGACAAAACTTCTAAACCGTGATATGAAACAATGATACTGGCAAATGTTCAAAACGTAGAAATATTGTTGAGCTCCTCCATCTAGTGGTGTGCAGATGTCCTATTTCAGACACTTTATTAGTGTAAGAAAAGGTTAATGAATAAATTCATGTAAATGCATAAATAAAGATAGGAATCAAACTTTCAACATTCAGTTATTTTTTATTATTGTCAATTTTGTCAGTGAATAATAAATTATTTACAATTGTCTTTCACAAAGCGTAAATTAAACCATAGAAAGAGAAAAGAAAAAAGAGGCTGATAGACATGTACAGATCATGAAGTGTTTTTGGAGCCTCGTTTTGATGAGAGTTTGGCTCATGCTGGTTTCTGCTGTTCATTTAGAGAAGTCGCATCACCATAACAAGTCTTCCATGCTGCACAAAAACAAAATCATTCATTTTTACATCTCCACAACTGGTTTGTCTGAATATCTCTGTGACTGTGATTAAATATAACACGCAGTAATAACCAAGACAGCAACAGATCCAGCCCACATCTGGCACGCGTGGAAACTACATGTGGGCCGGATCTGGGCCGACACTAGGACAAAGATAAGCCCTACGACAAAGCCCTCACTGCTCACCGGGGCCGGACGTCCTGTTCATCATCACCAAACAGCAGTTCGACCACAGCGTCCTCAGGGGTGGAGCGCTTCCCGTATCTGAAGAATGAAAAGCAAGATGTAAGAGAATGAATTAGGATTTGAGCTCTCATTCAAGTCTGAAGCACAAGTTACACCGTGATAAATTGTATGATCAATAACTTAACACTGTAAAAAAAATAATCCTATAAAAAACGGTAAACTACTGGGAGCTGTGGTTGCCAGCAGCATCATACCGTAACTATACAGTGTGTTACCGTTTTTGTGTTAGAGCATATAGCTGTTAAAGCCACAATCTGTACTTTTTTGGCTTTAAAAATAGCAAAAATAACTGTATCTATGTTATATATTTCTATTAGATGTGTACTTACATTATCCCGACAGTTTCCACCAACTTTCAAATACGGAGAAATTTATAGTTTAATTCGAAGACACGGGACGTTTCTTTATTTCCGTTTCGTCGTCCGTCTATGGCGTCATATAACCTTAGACTCCTCTATTTTCTCGAACTTCCTTGCGGAACCCGGTGAAACCACCAAACACAAAGGGGAACACTGGACTACCGCCAAGAAAGCATAGAAAATGACGAAGAAAAAAAAGTAAGACGTATTTTTATGCGTGTAAATCACGTGCCCGCTCACAAGCGCTCACTCAGACGAGATGCACTGTCCCCGGTGCTGCTCGCGCATATAGCGCTGCCCGTTCCGGTCGTATCATTCAAATCAGCCAACTGTTGCTGTTAGCGAGCCGCGCAGGAGAAGCATGACACAGGTAAACATTGGGGTTGCATTTAAAGCTTCTGGACAAGCTAAATCTACAGAGAGACGCCGTATATCCGTTTATTTTGTAAAAACGATCATGTCCATGTCATGAGCTGAGCTGGTTGTCATTGACAGCGACAACAACTCCCGTGAGCCCACGCTCTTTCCTGACGTCATCAAAGTACGTCTTTGTTATTATGTGAAATGAGCGACCCCTGGTGGCCAAAAAAATTACATATTGTCCGTTTAAGTGAAAGTTTAATACTGTAGCTGACAATTTAGCTGTTAATTTCAAAAACAATAACACACCGTATTTTTACAGTATGATGCTGGCAACCACAGCTACCAGTAGTTTAACCGTTTTTATTCCCAGGATTATTTTTCCAAATAAGTTAGGCAATTTTCAAATTTTAAAGTTGCATTAGATTCAACTAAGTCAGTTTAATGCAATTTAAGTTGAAACGATTTAAACATCCGAGTTGATTGTACTTAAAACATTTATGGCAGCAACTTTTGTCTACACAGTGTGTATGTGCTTAGTAATTGTGTTCAAATTCCAATACCCTAATAATTGTGAGCAACGGTAGAGACAATTCAACTACAATTACAATCCAACTTCCTGATTTGACTGAAGATAAATGATCAATTCAGAGAAATAAGGAAATCAACAAGAAACAGAACCAAAATAACACATGAACGTCATTTAATTGTGGCCTTTTAAGGTTATTCGCGTTGCAGAAAATATCAGGGTAGACCTCTAGCATGCATCATCAGAGACGTTACCAGACGTGTTAATCCCACTTAATAACAATCTATCTTAGCGCACAGCACAATAATGAGGGGTTTCGTTCAGGTTGAATGATATCTGGCAACTCAGCCCACCCCTCGCACATATGTGAGTGTTCAGATAAAAACAAAGCAACGCACAATTTGGTAAAACCATGAACACACACACACAAAGAGGTTTTGTTTAAACTGTAAAATAGATTTGGTTTACTCTCCTATGAACCCTCTTGCATTGCTAAGTGGGACTGGATTCAAATTCAATTTATTTGTTTAGGGCTTTCCTTGGATATATATATATATATATATATATATATATATGAAGAGTTCAGATCCAAAAGCCTCGAAGTGCCATTTGAAATTTTCTTCTAGAATGATCATTTTTATCAAGCTTGTATATTTAAATTCAGTAATTTCACTTAAATTGCAATGAAGATTACCTATTAATTGTCATTCAAGTGAAATTACTGAACTTGAATATATAAGCTTGAAAAAATGATCATTTTAAAAGAAAATTTCAAATGGTACTTAGAGGCTTTTGCATCTGAACTCTTCATATATATATATATATATATATATATATATATATATATAATTTCATCACTGTAAAAATATTTTCATGATTTGTAATCACAACATTTTTTCTTTTGTCAAATCAACTTAAATAGTTTATATAGTTCAGCTAACATAATATTTTGAGTTTCTGATGATTAAATCAATCTCCTTCATTGTATTAACTAATTTTTTCCATTTCAATGAACTTAAAATTTGAAGGCAGCCAGGTTAAACCAACAATATTTTTTTATAGTGATCAAGTTAAACTATAGAAAATGAGAAAAACTACTGAATCAAAATTAAAAAAAAGTAAAGAAGTAAAGTAAAAAAAAGCTTTTTTAAGTAAAGATGGTTTTTTTATGGTTTTAGTTTTTAGCTTAGAAGTTCTGGTAAATTATAATACTTTTTTCTTTTCTTTTTCTTTTTTATGTGGCAGTAATATGAAAACAATATTTAGGGCTATATATCAAAGTACTATATTCTCAATATTTAATACCATAACTGTACCTGCATATTCTGTTTGTAAAGGATCTTTAAACAAATTTAATAAAAGCTCGAGTAACCCATTGACTGGAAAATGCTGTAATGTGAAAAAACACACTGGTTCACAGTAAAATGACATCATTATGATGAGAGCAATGTGTTGGAAAGGATTCCATTAATGTAGGCATCATCTCCATTATCATCTGAAAATCTTTGTTGGGCCATTAGCTGTTTTTTGCACAGAATCATATTTCAAGAACCCTCTGATCTTACTCGGCTTGGGTTGCATCCGTATACATCATGATCAACGAACGGAAAAAAATAAAATCTGTATAATTTTTTTGTAAAATAATTGTTAAACATTGTTGCATTCAGTCCAGTGTTACCATTTAGATGCATTTCATACAATTTACACTGAATTTTCATGAATTAGTTGTCTCTAATAGACTTTGCAATTGTAACACTTAACTTCCAATAATAAGAAATTAACAAACATTAATAATCCATATGTTAATTTATAAATATAGGCCCATTGTTTGATGTTAAATGATGTTCATTCATTCAAATGTTAATTCAAATACATATTATGCAGACTTTAGAATTATTCTACATTAACAAATGCTGTAAAAGTTTTGTTCATTATCAGTTATTGATGACTACTCATGTTAAATTAAACACTGTTACCAAATGTTTAAAATATAGCCTATGAAATATAATGTTTCAGATCAGTTTTTAATTTCTGCATATATCATGTTCTGACCATTATTAAGGAAAGTTATTATTAACTGTTACTAATAACTAATCAGTGCTATTAGTAGCACCTAATCCAGATCATCTGTTTAAATCTGGACTGACACATTTAACGTAGTTAAAATTAACTAACAACGAGCAAAACATGAACTGCATAGGCTATTTATTAATATCTCTTAACATGTGTTAATAAAAAGTTCATGTTAATTTAGCTCCATTAAGTAATATTAACAGACAACGTTGGTAAATATAGAAGAAAAAAAAAACATTAACTGAGATTATTTATTGATCAGTATTAGTTCATGTTACCAAATTATACAATGACACGCAGGTGACGCACAGGTAACGGTAGCCGTACCTCTGTCGTGTGATGAGGTTGATGTAGTGTCTTAGAGCCGTGTGGTACTTGGCCATCTCCTCTGGACCCACATCTCCCGCTGGAGGTTCAGGTTTGGGCGGGTAAGCTTCGGCCAGGCTGCTGAGACACGCGATGACACACAGCACAAGAGCCAGCGGCACAGTCCAGGATCTCAGCGCTCTTGCCATCTGATGGACAGAGAGAAAACCTTTGGGAGTCATACAAAGTCCAGAGCAATTCCACAGAACATTTAAACATTTCTACTCGATTTTCAACTCTAGTTCTACGCTGAACGGTTTTGTCAAAATGTATTTTGTCACGGAGCTATCCATGGTCCTGATTCTGTTGCCGTTATCTCAAAGTTATCATCGACTGAAGAGTCAAAGACGCAAAATGATACTTACCCTGCAATAGATGTTCAGGCCTTGAAGGGTTGTGTAGAGCTGATGTTGATTGTTGGCGTTGATCTGCTCCTCTCTCACCAGACCATGATGCCTTTATAGCTCAAGAGACCCCAGAGGGAGGTCCAAACCCCACCCAGCACTTACACACAACCAGTGTTAATAATGAACTAATGAGTCATTGGCTCGAGCCATCCAACCCTGTGATCTTGATATCTATGAGAACATTAACAGCTGGGTAAAACTAGAAATAACTTACATTTTGGTTCTGATATTATAACTTCTCAGCCGCATATTTAATATGGTAGCTTGTTTTCGCCACAGAATAAAAAAGTAATTGAGATTTTCATCTCACAAGTCTGACTTGTGACTTGAAAACTTGCCGACTTGTGAGAAATAAACTTGCAATTGCGAGTTATAATGTCTGAAATGCGAGATATATACTTGAAAAATTGCAAGAAAAGGTCGCTTTTACTTTGCATGGGGAGCAAGCCTCCATAATTTTTACAAGAGCAATTGTGAAAATTATTTATTTTTATTTATTTATTTATTTTTAGATTTTTATTAAAAAGTCATTTTATTAAGAAAAATCATTTGGAATTCTCTCACAGGAATACACATTCCCTCCCTGACATAAACTAAGGATAATAGTTGTCAATGGGTTGTGCGCAGTTATATACATGAAGAGTTCAGATGCAAAAGCCTCTAAGTGCCATTTGAAATTTTCTTCTAAAATGACCATTTTTACCCTAACTTGTATATTTAAGTTAAGTAATTTCACTTAAATGACAATTAATAGGTAATCTTCATTGCCATTTAAGTGAAATTACTGAACTTAAATATACAAGCTTGATAAAAATGATCATTTTAGAAGAAAATTTCAAATGGCACTTAGAGGCTTTTGCATCTGAACTCTTCACATGTATTTCGACTGATATAGGCGTCTCTTCGAAGAAAAGGTTCTATGTAGAACCTTAAAAGGTTCTAAAGGTTCTATTTGGAACCCCTAAAATGCAACGCATGTGAATGATCACAAAATTCAAGGTATGGTGGTTAAAAAAATGTAATTAATCAATATCACACGAAGAGTGCCATTTCAGTTTTTATCCTCCAAAAATCAGCATGATTAAAATGTGATATTAAGTTACTACAACAGTTTAATAAACAATAATTTAATAACAACTACAAAATGTTGCAGAATAATGTAATATAATAGCCTTTAAAGAACCTTTGTGCCGAAAGTGTTCTTTCTTGTCATTATTGAACCTTTTTTAGCATAAAATGTCCAACTTCAAAAGGAAAATTCTATCATCATTTACTCAGCCTCCAGTTGTTTCAAACCTGCGTGATTTTTTTTCTTCTTCTTCTGCTGAGCACAAAATAAGATATTTTGAAGAATGTCGGTAATCAAACAGTTGATGGACCCCATTGACTTCAATACTATTTTTTTTTCCCAACTATGGAAGTCAAAGGGGTCCATCAACTGCTTGGTTACCGACATTCTTCAAAATATCTTCCTTTGTGTTCAGCAGAAGAAAGAAATTCATACAGGTTTGAAATAGAGTGAGTAAATGATGACAGAATTTTCATTTTGAATTCAACTATTCCTTGAATTGTTCAGATTCCAAATTCTGATTAGATCAACTCATCTGATCAGCTGAAATTTACAATAATGTACTGCGTTACAGCAAAAAGTAATATGTTACTGTAATGTATTACTTTTGTAATGCGTTACTCCCAACACTGTTTATTGAGTAAAAAAAAAACACTGGGTGGATTTTTATCGTTCTAGGGTGGTTTTGCTCACACACTGCCAACACGCATTTATGTTCAAACACCACGTAAAAGTGAATTTACCATAATAGGTGCCGTTTAATAAATGAAAAATGCTTTTGTAAATTCACTTGTAGGTGCAGTTGAGCAAACAACGCATGCTGAGACACAGTGACACTCTAGCAGACACGTAGGCCTTTATGGGACGTGGAACTCGTGTTCCTTCGTTAATCTATACTCGGCCTAATAATCCAACTCACAAGTAAAAAAATTAAAAATCTTTGCACACTTTTAGCATCATGATTCACCCAGACTCACACACCTGTGACGATGGCGCTTTTGATGCAAAGAATTCCTCTCAAATCTCTAAATGACTGACATTCATTTAGAATAAAGACTCTGGGAGAAAATGAGAGCTGGACTTGTTAATTATACGTCATTGATTTGTAAAGAAGGCAGGGGTGGTTAATCAATAGTCATCTTGATCTCGATCCCTTAACTAGCCAGTGGAATTAATCTTCAAGTGATTTAATGACTAGAGCACTCAAATTACTAATATTGACTAACAACTCGATTATGTTTAAGCATAAGTGTCGGGAATTAAAATTGGGAAATGTATTAATATGCTAATAATATGGATGAACAGACAAATCCAACAAACTCTCTTTAAAAAGCTACAATTTTGTGTTCGAGTAGCTAAATATAGTTAATTCATATGAATTTGTGTGATATCATACGGTTTTCGTATGATCTGCTTTTACGCCCTACTGATGGTTAAGGTCAGGGAACCACTTACACTTTTTTTTCTGTACAAATTCATACGAGTTCAATGAGATTGATTTGAAGTTTACACATTTCTGTGTTTTTTTTTTTCCTAGATTACATACTTGCTGCAGTAATTACATATTTATAGGCCAGGTCCCTATTGGATTTTTCCATTGTAAAAGCTATTAAAATCACTAGGGGGGTAGGTATATACTGATATATTTTAATTAAAATGCAGAAATATCTTGAGCTTGTGTTCACAGACCTTATTTCAGACTTTTAACCAAAAAAAACCTTTCAAAAAACCCAGTGTCTTGAGGGCGATGGAATCAGAAGTCCTAAAATGCTAATTCATTTCAGGGTTTTGGCCCTCAAAAATAGGCTATACTTCATCCGCAGCACTCTGAAGCTATTATCAGACAGTCATACAAATTAATCTGCATTCTTCTCATGAATTGCTGCTAAAAATTGCTGTTGTGTTAACTCTTCCAGTCAAGTCACCTTTAGATATAGCGCTTTTTTGTTTCAAAGCAGCTTTACAGTGAAAACAGAAAAACTACGCATTTTGGCTGTTGTTCATCTGTTCAGCGTTAATTCAGTTCCCTTATAAAGATCATCAATTATTCAATTAGTTCATTTCATAAAACAATTCTACAAATGATGGCATCGTACAGCTCAGTTCTCAAACAGCAGCACCCAGTCAGAGATTTAGTAGTATTGTTATTACACCTCTGCTGAATATACAGTGGTGTGAATAAGTTTTGGCACCCATGCTAAAGTTGCCTAAAAAGAGGAATAAAAAATCATCTTTTGGATATTGATCTTAATGCCTTAATTAGAAAAATGAGGAAAACTCCAACCTTTAAGGACACCAATTTTCTTTGTGAATGAACAATGTATCATAAATAAATAAATGTTTTTCCTTAAAATACAGGGTGCATAAGTCATTGCCCTCCTATGTGAAATTCCCATAGAGTCAGGCAGATTTTTATTTTTAAAAGCCAATTATTTCATGGATCCAGGATAATATGCATCCTGATGAAGTTCCCTTGGCCTTTGGAATTAAAATATCCCCACGTCATCACACACCTTCCACCACACCTAGAGATTGGCATGGTTTTACTTCAGTTAGCCTAATAGCTGGTTTGATTTGCATTGAAAGATGAACTTATGGAAAGTACCCCATGCCAATCTCTAGGTGTGGTGGACGGTGTGTGATGATGTGGGGATATTTTAATTCCAAAAAAATCTGCCTGACTCTATGGGAATTTAACATAGGGGTGCCCTGACGTATGCACCCTGTATTTTAAGGAAAAACATTTATTTCTTTATGATACATTATTCATTCACAAAGAAAATTGGTGTCCTTAAAGGTTGGAGTTTTCCTCATTTTTCTAATTAAGGCATTAAGATCAATATCCAAAAGATGATTTTTTATGCCTCTTTTTAGGCAACTTTAGCATGGGTGCCTAAACTTATTCGGTAACACTTTACAATAAGGTTCATTAGTTAACATTAGTTAGCTACATTAATTAGCATGAACTAACAATGAACAGCACTTATACAGCATTTATTAATCTTTGTAAACGTTAATTTCAATATTTACTAATACTTTATTAAAATCTTGTTAACATTAGTTAATGCGCTGTGAACGAACATGAACAAACAATGAACAGCTTTATTATCATTAACTAACATCAACGAAGATTAACAAATACAGTAACAAATGTATTGTTCATGGTTAGTTCATGTTAGTTAATACTGTACATTAACTAATGTTAAATAATGAACCTTATTGTAAAGTGTTACCACTTATTCACACCACTGTATGCTAATTAATTCTACTCAACTAGTGAATCTACTCTTATTCGTCATTCAACAACCGAGTAATTCATCTTCTAACTTGTCATTAGATTACATATCACGTTCTTCCAACACATGTATGCGTCATTTGCAGGTAAGGGCACTTTCTCTCTGAGCTCCCATAAAAGCAGGAATAGATTAGAGTGTAAATCCTCATGTCATGGCGGATCATGAAGGCGTGTAGAAATTGTGTAAATCTCAGTGGTGCATGTTTTCTTCAGGACATTTTCTTCCGCAAATATAAATATGATATCAGCCCGCAATGTGTTGATACAGATTGCTCGCTCCTCTGTTTATATTACGCGTGCGATTTACAGGAACACTTCCCATGGCTTCTGTTGTAAAATTTTTTAGGATTGCATCGGTGGTTGGAGTCGCCCAGCAAGAGCGACAATAAAAGTCAATGAGGAGAAACAACACACAGTAGATATTGATGCTCACACTTCAGCTTATCAGTATGAATAAACACTGAGAAAGCCTCGGCAGATAATACAAGCACAAACTGATTGGCTGAGTGTTTTTACGCTATGATAACTCTACAGATAATATCCTCTGATTGGTGATTGTTGTGCGGATGAAAAAAAAAAACGGTTTGATCTGAGAGTGCTCTGCATGTTCAATGAAGATACTTTCATATGAAAATGAATGGTGTTATTTCAGATCAATACTGGGAACACCTTTTTTACTATGGAGCTTGTTGTAATTGTATTGATTTTATGTTTTAGCGGGATTATGTGTAATAATTCCACTTGGCATAAAATGAAATTATATGAAGAATCATAAAACTATGTATTGGGAAAGGAAATGATATAGGCTACAGAATAAACATGACATAATAAACAGGTTAGAGCAGGACATGGCAGTTAAAATAGACAACAGTTTATCATTGTGCGTGAATGTAGCCTATTCCATCATATGGATATACATCTTATCCTTTTGCTGTGACTGAATCCTGCTTATTTAAAATAATGCCAATTTGCAATGAAGAGTTTAATTGTAAAGTTTACACCAAATGTCTAATGGGTGCTTTTTGGGGGTAATTATGTGACATAGCATCAGCTCTGTCCTGAAAGTTGAACATTTTCTTGTTCAATGTGTATTTGTTTCTTGAATTTGTGTAATTCAAAACTTAGGTTAAAAAAAAAAAACGTTACTGCAATTAGTTAGAACAACTTCAAATTTGTTGAGATTAGGGATGGGCAATGATTAATCGCATCCAAAATAAAAGTTTGTGTTTACATAATATATGTGTATAATTAATTTGTAAATATAAATACCCACACATGCATATACACATATATATATATATTTAACAAAAATGTGTTATTAATATATAAAATATTTATATATAATATTAATTATGTATAAATATATGTGAAGTATATACATGCATGTGTGTGTATTTATATATACAAATTAATTAAACACACTACATACACATATATTATGTAAACACAAACTTTTATTTTGGATGCGATTAATCATGATTAATCATTGCCCATCCCTAGTTAAGATAACTTAAAAATACAACTTAACTAAAGTTAACTAAATTTAATATTTAGGTCAAACACAAACATACTTTTTTAAGTTGAAAAACACATTATTTCTTATTCTAATGTTGAATTTTAAGTTGTGATAGTTGCAACCCGATCTCACGGCAATTTGTACGAATTTTACGAGGTGGCTAATTCGTAACAATTCGTACGACCTCACTCGTAAGAATTACGATTTTTGCTAAATCGTACATAATTTACGAGTTGCCCAATTCGTATGAATGATGTACCCCTGACCACGTCCCTAAACCTACCCATCACGTGGGTTTCGACAAATCGTACAAATTTGTACGAGTGAGGTTGTGCGAATTCATACAAATTAGACACCTTTTAATCACTCGTACAAATTCGTACGTATTAAGCCAAGTTCACACTACAGGATTTTAAGCCCGATTTGCAAATCGTTGAGCTCGCCGACAGGTCAGGGTGTTATCGCGTGCAAATCGCGGGGGATTAGCAGGCGATGAACGCTTGCCAATCTGAAAGAGCCAACAACGCAGCGAAGACGCTCGCAGACGCCTCACAGACACGTCACCGTGCCCAGAAAAATATCTAGCATGCTAGATATCCAGAGCTGTTGCGCGACTCAACCTCAGTGATGTCATGAGCTCCAGCCAATCAGAGCAAGACATGGGTTGAGGTCACCGGGTAAATCTTATTTTTTTTTCTTTTTTTGCATTTTTTTTCTCCGAGCAAATCATGGCGCAAACAGTTTGCAGCACTAGTTTCTGTCTGACGTCCATATTCGCATCTTGTGTTCTTCTTTTCTTCGCTGGGTATTGGCGCATGTGCTGTTTTGCGTAATTTCCGGTTTGTTTTATCGCGTGATTTTTCGAGACAAAACGTTGTTTGTAGACAAGATAGAATCGTTTTAGTCACTGAGGTGCTGTCAGCTCATGTAGTGCATTACCTCCTGTTGCGGATCAGTGACGTTGTCTACCAATTCGTACGAATTCGTATGAGTGATTAAAAAGTGGCTAATTCGTACTAATTCATACGACCTCACTCGTACGATTTGTCCAAACCCACGTGATGGGTAGGTTTAGGGGCGGGGTCAGGGGTAGGTCATTCGTACGAATTCATACGAACTGGCCAATTCGTTAAATATGTACGATTTAGCAAAAACGTACTAATTCGTACGAGTGAGTGAGGTACGAATTAGCCACCTCATAAAAATCGTACGAATTCTCGTGAGATCGGGTTGGTTGTGTGGTGTGAACAGCTCAACAACTTGAACACTCCTGATTTCACTGAGAGCAAGTCATGTAGAGTGAACCGCACGGTTCAGCCCGACGTTTTAAAATCACGTAGTGTGAACAAGCAACCCGGTCTCATCCCAATTCGTCATATAACTGACGTTTTGGGACGTCTTTTGACCATTCGTCAATATACGACTTTTTAGGGCCCCCTTAAACGTCGATAGATGACGTTATGGGATCCTAACTCTACCCCATACCTAAACCTAACCCTAAACCCAACTCGTCACCTAACTGATGTTAAAGGTAAAGCGTCAGTTGTATGACGACCCGGGATCGTCATCTACCGACGTTTAAGGGGGCCCTAAAAAGCCGTATATTGACGAATGGTCAAAAGACGTCCCAAAACGTCAGTTATATGACGAATTGGGATGAGACTGTGTTAGAACAAGGCATTAGTCGTGAGATATGTTGGATAATCACTCATTTTTTAGTGTATGGTCCCGTAAAAAAATCAATACAGAAAAGTCCGGTATTCACACGGTATTTGGCCGTAGTTTTACAGCAGCTAAAAAATATGGTAAAAAAATGTTCAGCTGTATTTAAATCTTTGTGAAATGAATATGTTTTAAGCCATTTTTGACAAAAGCTATGTTTGTTTGAGAAGCCCAACTAGACACAAAGTCAGAGGCCAGAAAAGTTCAATGCGATCATTCAGACAGAAAGGAGCCCAACTCTAAAAAGCCATTTATGAAAAGCTGCATTCGTTCATTGTTTTAACTTTGCTACCGTGCGTCTTCCACGTACGCACACAAACTCCTGAAACTTCCTGTATTTATGGCTGTCCTCCTGTCTCAGGGATACTGTTAGACAGTCAGAGGAAAAGAGGGAATTATTATCAGACTTATCGCATGTTATGGCCGCACTAATGTGAGCAGAGTGCTTTGTTAGCAGCCTAGCATGTTTACATGAGCTGACTCAGTTCTGAGAGACGACGCGAGAGAGATTGATGACCAGAACGCCGATAGCATGATGTCAGTCCAAAGAAAATTACAGATAGAGAGAGGGAACATTTCCAAAGTGTTTAACAAGCTTTAAATAAAGTGAAACTTATCAACATATGTGTGTGTGTGTAGTAAGGTCATAGTGAAAATTGCTAGTTTTTATAATGAAACTTTGTAAACCTATTAGAATTATAGTCGTGCATTAAGTCAGTAATTGATCCTTTTCTAATTTCAGGAGATTTATGGAAATAAAAGTTACTGCCAAACTCTTTTTTTTTTGACCATCTCAGATCCAAACTTCCAGGCAAACCATCCATCCATTGAGGGACCAAAACAGGATACGCCCACAAATATTGTGTTTTTCGAGGGGCTGATTCTAAATCTGCAAATAGTTATTTAGAGTTATTAATCTTAATCCTTACATTAAAAGCCAATGCAATTTCTATACTGTACTTATTTCAAAGAGTGCCTTAATCACAGATTATAATTCAATAAATGATTTGTGATAATAGTCAAACTTTTGAACTTGACAAGGACGATAAACATCACGAAATACTTATAGAAGAAAAACTAATCTTTGTTTTAACCATGTGGTCAAAAACATGATATTAGCACTGTAAATATGATGTCATAATGATAAAATATTATATGAACAGAAACAGATCAATTTTGAATTTTAGAGGGGAGAAACTCTATAGACACAAAAAACATTGTAATATAGATAAACGTTTTACATTAATACAATTAAATTATTTACACTATATAACGTAATGGGGACATGCAAATTAGCAGATTTTTATTTGAAAAATAAAAATGTTTTATTTGAAATTTACTTTGCATTACACTGTAAGAGTAACAATATATCACAATATATAGCGATACACAAATGCAACAATATTCACCCAAAAATACAAATTACTGTGAGGGAAAATAATCAAGTTTTCAGAGTTTTAGTGTCAGTACTAAATTATATAGTGTTGAATAATAAAGAAATGGAGGAATATTTGTGGGTCCTGATAATGCCAAATGTTACCAGTAAAAAGTGGTTATTTAGATTAAAAAATAACATATATTTACAGGTTAGCATAAGATTATTCTGTATTTTCAGCTTCAAAATCATGAATATTCTGTCCTGTGCTTTGGGTTTCCATCACCGAGTCCAAGCCTATTTACACCCACAATGTAATATCAAATTTAGCATTTTAATCAACAGTACTTTTTTTGTTAACCTTTGTCAAAAATATCATATCGTGAGTGCAGTATCATGAAATGTATCGAGTCTTGGCATGAGGGTCTTCTTACACTCCAAAAGACAAGTATATCATTGTGACTAAGTTCATTTTGTAAATTAGAGTAGTAGTAATTCATAGGAACAATGTCGTTGTTAGAGCAAGGTTAACCACATGATGGGAACTGTGGGAAAGGGTCTCTCAGTTAAATAGTGAAGACATGTACTCTTCACACTTCTAAAAGCTCACTGTTGTGGGACTGTTTCATTGACATTTCTCAAATCTCGCACTGGGAGATAAATAGCATCTAACAACAAATAAGTGCGGTGACTCAACTGAAACTAAATGACTCGTAATGCGGACAACCCGACTGATTTCCCTAGAGTCAGCCTCAGGTTACCATACTGTAACTCTTTCTTCTTCAGTTAGCATCCTCTTATTAAAACAGATAAATATCAGTTGAAGTGCCGTTAAAGATTTACCGCTTAAATGTGTTGTGCCTGGGTCAATAAGTTGTTGCCGTTCCATTTTGACAACCTCATCTCAAAAAGTAGACTGGAGAATATATAGTTTGAGCCAAACAAATACTTGCACGACTCTTTACAGATAGAATAATCATCTAGACCATTCAGTCTCATTACTTGTAAAATGCTAACATGAAGTAATGCAAATAATGCCTGGTTTCATACGACAAAGTTTAAGCTAGTCCCAGACTTTGAGCTGTTTAAAATGCAAAAAAAAAACTTTCACTGACATATCTTTTCTCAAAATGCACACCAGTAATGTTTTTCTTCTTTTTCCAAGTCAAAATATCCTAATGTGAAACCAGGCCTAAATATAATTAAACAGGTCCAAATGGATTCATTAAGTCATGATGCACTGCCTATGAAATATTGTAATATATTACAAATTCAGTTCAAATTTGGAAATTCGCCACACATAAAGTTTTATTTGATTAATTTATAAAGGTTTTGTCAAACAACTTTCTGTAATTTTTTTTGTCTCGTGGTGTGCTTGGTGAGATTTCTAAAGAGTGCTTTTAACAAAGTTCAATACACAACTGTCAAACATTTTTTGTCTGGTGCATGCTTTAGGGTTTACCGTACAAACCAGACAACTCCCAACTTAATATATTCATTTTAAATAAAGAAAAAATCACTTGGCTCCAAAAAAAGTGTTGTGTTTTAACCAACAAAAAAGCATTCAGCTCTACATATGAAAAACCTAAATAAAGAAATAATGAAAAACTCAATATTTCAAATATAATATATTTCAATGGTAATCTAATTGAAAAAAAAAATTCAATCTAATTGTTTATATTATTTAACTATTTCATTATAATTTATGTTCAGATATATACACTGTAAAAAATATAAGTTCATGATTTGTAATCACAACATTTTTTCTTTTATCAAATCAACTTAAATAATTTATGTTGTTCAGATAACATAATAGCCTATTTTGAGTTTCTGGTGATTAAATCAGTCTCCTTCATTGTATTAACGCAATTTTTCAATTTCAATGAACTTAAAATTTTAAGGTAACCAGGTTACTTAATTTTTCAAGTTGCACCAACAATATTTTTTTACAGATTTCAACGACAAAACATCTAGTTTAATAAAGGATTTAGTGATTTTGGGAGCATTTGGAAGCATAGCCTTTGAAACAATAAAGCAAATCAAAGTTGTGAAAACAAAAGTTTATTGGAGTACGTTTTACAAGAAAATATTATGGCTTTCTTCTTCAAAATGCTGTTTAATTCAACGTTCGTTACCGTTGTTTTTTGTTTTTGTTTTTTGTTTTCTACACCATTTTTTCAGTGTAGTAGAGAGATACAGGGTGTGAGATTCTGGAATCCACTGCTGCTTCAATGTATAGGTATCTAATGAGTGATTATAATCAAGGCATTAATCTAAATTCTTCCTTCTAAATATCACATGAGTTGAATGACTTCACGAGTTGAATGTTGAATGACAGAACACCACGGAATATAGATATTAATACTTGATTATCAAACTGAATGTATCAAATATAGCTGCAATTTTAACCTATTTAAAAAAGAAATACTATCCAAAATTTGAAACAGGTCTACATTTTCTCCAACTCTTTGCAACACTAAAAATAAGAAAAATACTACTATCTCCTCCCTTTTATCTCTTAATTACTATTGCATGCACATCAAACTGCATGAAATAAGGCAGAAAATGTGCTGTTCATTTGTGACTAATCCTCCAGTGTCATATACAAAAGCTGTAATGAAGTAGCATGCCTCGTTGTGTAATTACAGTCATTTATCTCTGCACACACCTTTGAATTCTCATTCCAGAGCACTCACAGGTTTGCCATTCTAACCATGTCTTACGGCCAAACAGCGTCCACCACATGAGGCTCATCAGGCTGACGGGTAGAACTTGAATATCAACATGGAAATAAATCTTCAAAAAGCCAAATAGGGTGTGTTATTTAATTTACAATGTCATGTCTTCGTCATGTCATGTCAATCATGTCTTAAGATATTGGATAAAACACCCCAAAAAGTTATTAATATTGAAATCCTATTAGTTTTTTTCTTACATCACTGTAAATTGAGTATACTACACTCTTAGAAAAAAAGGTACAAAAGCTGTCACTGGGGCTGTACCTTTTCAAAAGGTAAACTTTTGTACCCAAAGGCTGCATATTGGTCCCTTAGTGGTACATATTACTCCCTAAAATGTACATATTAGCACCTAAAATGGACATACTACCACCTAAAAAGGACATATTAGCTCATGAAATTGACATATTAGCACCTAAAATGTACATATTAGCACCTAAAATGGACATACTACCACCTAAAAATGACATATTAGCTCATGAAATTGACATATTAGCACCTAAAATGTACATATTAGCACCTAAAATGTACATATTAACACTCAAAATGAATATATTAGTACCTAAAATGTACATATTAGCACCTAAAATGGACATATTAGTTCATGAAATTGACATATTAACACTTAAAATGTACATATTAACACTTAAAATGTACATATTAGCACCCAAAATGTACATAAAATGTACTTATTAGCTCACGAAATGGACAAAAGTTTACCTTTTGAAAAGGTACAGCCCCAGTGACAACTTTTGTACCTTTTTTTCTGAGAGTGTAGTGCATTTGATACAATTTTTGCCATATAAGGTTTCTATAAGGCTAGCCACTGGTAGAGCCTTTGAGCTGTGTTTGATCACTAGTGGTTTTCAATTTGCATAACAGTGAGTGTAAAATATGTATTTTAGGTATGGGAATGGCAACTACCCAGGCATACCAGCTTTAAAATATTGTCAAATACTATACTATACTATATATGCATTTATATTATGGAGGGATCAAGTTTTGGTAGAACATTTGCTCAATTCCATGTGAAAATGCATAAATTTACCTTTACTGATAAAAAAAAAACAACTTGTACGATTTACTTGATAAAATTATTGTAACAATTTGCACTCAATTTTTATAAGAAAAATGTACTGCTGTGATATCAAGTACAACTTATCAAGTATCCAGTATCAAGTCAAATTAACTTAACTCTAAATGTAACATTTGCGTTTGTGAAGACGTGAAGTAAATGTTACTTATATTTAACTTAGCAGGTTGTAATTAAGTAAATTACAAGATTACAGTAAAATAACTGTTAAATAACAGTAAAGTAAATTAACTGTTGTGAAAATATCAAGTAAATTTTATAAACCTGTAATATTTACTGTTATGAAATAAGTAGATTTTATAATGTCTGGCCATTTCACATTTTGAATTACTTAATAATAGTGAGTAATAGAAATTCATTCAAATTTTGCTTTTTTAAGTGTTACCAAATAAACGTAATAATTTTCTCTGCATCTCTGTTCACAAATGCTTTTCTGCCCCATTCGACTACAGCCCCATTGACTCCCTGTGCCAATGCATTGATGAAGTAAACAGTTGGATGTGCCGAAACTTTCTTCAGTTAAACAAAGACAAAACTGAAGTCATTGCGTTTGGAAACAAAGATGAAGTGCTCAAGGTGAATGCATACCTCAACGCTAGGGGTCTAACAACTAAAAATCAAGTCAGGAATCTTGGTGTGTATCTAGAGTCAGACCTTAGATTCAATAGTCATGTCAAAGCATCACACCAGTCCTCACACTGCCATGTCTTTACACTGGCTCCCAATTACATTTAGGATTGATTTTAAAGTATTATTACGGCTGGAGGTCCAGTAGCTCCATAAACCAGCTCAAACTCTTCCATCTCAGACAGTGGTATTACTTTATTTTATTTTTACTCTAAACTGTTTTAATTATTCTTATTTATATTGATTGTTTTAATTCCTTCTATGTAAAGCACTTTGAATTTCCATTGTGTATGAAATGTGCTATATAAATAAACTTGCCTTACCTTTCTGCATACCTCGGTTGTAACGAGTGGTTATTTCAGTCAAAGTCGCTCTTCTATCAGCTTGAATCAGTCGGCCCATTCTCCTCTGACCTCTCGCATCAACAAGGCATTTTCGCCCACAGGACTGCCTCATACTGGATGTTTTTCCCTTTTCACACCATTCTCTGTAAACCCTAGAAATGGTTGTGGTGAAAATCCCAGTAACTGAACAGATTGCGAAATACTCAGCACCAACAATCATGCCACGCTCAAAATTGCTTAAATCACCTTTCTTTCCCATTCTGACATTCAGTGTGGAGTTCAGGAGATTGTCTGGATCAGGACCACACCAAATTCAGATTTATGGAGGGAATTTGCTTCATAATATCCAAAGTAAAATATATGCAAACTGGGAATCAAAAGGCTGGTGGATGCTGGAAAGAAATGCAGAAATATAATGGCTGTTAAATTTCACATCTTTTGGGACTGTAACATTGACAGGATCTGATTGGAGAAATGTATGCAATAATGGGGTGTAATCTTGAGTGTAACTTTAAAACAATGTACTTGGGCATTTCTCCTTCCAAAATAACAAAGGAGGACATATACCTTTTTAATATATTACTATTATATAAAACCCCATAAAATTCTCTGAGAATTGTCCGGGTACTCTCCCGGCCGTGATAAAGCATTTAAAGGATTTGCTGAAGTCTGTTTATTATTGATCTATTATTGATCTAAGAATGCCATTACAAGGAAATGTCTCAAGGAAGATCATCCATTTGTATATGAATGGCAAGAAATTGTAAATTTGTACAATATAGAAACTGCAATAGGACAATATACTAATAGTATTTCATCATATTAGGGGAAATGAGTGAAAAGAGATCAAGATTACATCGGCGACCCAAGGTTTTTTTCTTTCTCTAATTGTTTGGGGGGGGGAAAGTAAAAAAAAAAAAAAAAGAAAGAAAGAAAGAAAAAAAGATTTTGAACCATGCAAAGACCAGAGCAAACACACCACATCAAACCAGATTTTGAAATTATAACTATCCACTTTATAAAGAAAGCTACAGTCCAGGTCTCAATGGTTTAAACTTTCAGTTTAATATGAGTTGAACTCAAAAAATTGATCTCAAATCATGCAATAAACATAGCATGTAAGAATATTGTCAAAACATAAATCACTAAAAAACTATTTTTTTACTTATAAGGTTTTCAAAAAAGTAGACCTCTTAGCTCTACTTCAAAGTATGCAGATTTCCTGCAAACTCAATGTTTAACCAAAAAAAGAAGAAAATTATGACACTTCTGTAACATTCTCTGCTCTCCCTAGGATCGTTTCTGTCATCTTAGGCAGGAAGGACTCTAGAAAATGGAAGAAGTCTTGAAAGACGCCTGCAGTATCATGGCTGGGGTGAAAACGGAGGACAACCATGGTGTTTTCATTCCCGCCAACAACTTCAGCATCCACTTTAAACAACAAATCTGGAATTTTCTCCTCTTTCTCCACAATGCTCTGTGTCACCCTGCTTTCAATGTCAACGCAGCCTCCTTCAGGTTTGGAAGTCTCATCACTGGTCTTCAAGAGGTCTCTCCGCACTTTCCGTCGGCCTGCCCAAACACAGTTCCTTTGAGTCCAAGTCCAGTGGACCGGCTCTGGGTGCTCCATGTCAACATCTAGTTTCTGTCTCTTAGCTTGCGTAACAGTGGAGGTTGAAGGACCCTCCTCCGTTATAAGACGCCTCTTCTTACAAGCTTCACTTTTGGCTTGAGGAGCAGTATCTTCTAGACTTTGGTTATTATTCACCTCCATTTCGTTTCCGTCTCTGTTGGCTTTGTCCAGACTTTGACAAAGGTCTGCAGTTTGAGTCTCCTCAGAAGGGGAACATTTTAAAACGTCTTGAAACACCGTGTGCACAGCAGAGCAGACCTTTGCAAACCAAAGACCCCTAAAACCCTTCCCAGCCAACGCCAGTTGGGCACGCAAGTGTTCTGGGAGAATGGCTGCCTTGAAAGAGATGCCGACCTCCATAATCTTCTCGGTCTCGACTTTGGGACGGGGTCCCGTTTCACTTGGCGGCGCAAAGAGCCTCACGAGGCCCCAGGATTTGCCCTTGGCTGATTTGCGCTGGTACTGCAAACTGCGGCAGTACTTCTCAGCATCGCAGCATTCTCTCTTGAAGTTCTTTTGCGTTCGTTCGTTAAGGTTCCCGGCCACATTGTGGTTTTGCTCAAATGGATCCAGGACGTTCATTGGGCCCAGTTTAGGGGCAGAGGAGCGCTTCGGTTTGGGACTCGAGGCCTCTGCAGTGTTTACCGCTTCCTCGTCACTGCGAAGGAAGTCTGTAATAGGCAGCACACGGCCGTCTCGCAGAGACACCACTGATGCAGGGAAATCAAACTGGGAGTAAAAGGTGAAGAACCCAAAAAGCAAAGTGCCTGAGGGAAGGGAGATAGGGAAAGTTATAGGGAGAATAACAAATCGCTTGTCCATGAACGCACACGTGACATAATTTACATAATTTGCACAGATACCTACGGAGGCGTATTGCATTCACTTGAAGAAAAAAAAAATTATTTTATGAGTTAATTTTTCATGAGAAAAAAAAGTTGTGCTCTGTTTTTTTCTGAATTAACGAGTTAAATTTTCATGAGAAAAAAAAGTTTTGCTCTGTTTTTTTCTGAATTAACGAGTTAAATTTTCATGAGAAAAAAAAGTTTTGCTCTGTTTTTTTCTGAATTAACGAGTTAAATTTTCATGAGAAAAAAAAGTTTTGCTCTGTTTTTTTCTGAATTAATGAGTTAATTTTTCATGGAATTTTAACTCGTTAATTCAGAAAAACAGAGCAAAAAAAAAAAAAAATTCCATGAAAAATTAACTCATTAATTAAGAAAAACAGCAAAAACTTTTTTCCATGAAAAATTAACTCATTAATTCAGAAAAACAGAGCAAATCTTTTTTTTTCTCATGAAAAATGAACTCGTTAATTCAGAAAAAAGAGCAAAACTTTTTTTTTCTCATGAAAAATTAACGAGTTAATTCAGAAAAACAGAGAAAAAACTTTTTTCCATGAAAAATTAACTCGTTAATTCAGAAAAACAGAGCAAAACTTTTTTTTTCTCATGAAAAATGAACTCGTTAATTCAGAAAAACAGAGCAAAACTTTTTTTTCTCATGAAAAATGAACTCGTTAATTCAGAAAAAAGAGCAAAACTTTTTTTTTCTCATGAAAAATTAACTCGTTAATTCAGAAAAACAGAGCAAATCTTTTTTTTCTCGTGAAAAATTAACTCATTAATTCAGAAAAACAGAGCAAATCTTTTTTTTCTCATGAAAAATTAACTCGTTAATTCAGAAAAACAGAGAAAAACTTTTTTTTTCTCGTGAAAAATTAACTCATTAATTCAGAAAAAAGAGCAAAACTTTTTTTTTCTCATGAAAAATTAACTCGTTAATTCAGAAAAACAGAGCAAATCTTTTTTTTCTCATGAAAAATTAACTCGTTAATTCAGAAAAACAGAGAAAAACTTTTTTTTTCTCGTGAAAAATTAACTCGTTAATTCAGAAAAACAGAGCAAAACTTTTTTTTCTCGTGAAAAATTAACTCGTTAATTCAGAAAAACAGAGCAAAACTTTTTTTTTCTCGTGAAAAATTAACTCGTTAATTCAGAAAAAAAGAGCAAAACTTTTTTTCTTATGAAAAATTAACTTGTTAAAGGAGAACTCCGGCGAACAATGAACATTTGGTCTAATAAATCATCGGTACCTAGTCAATCGTTCTCTGAGGTTTGTTTTCATGATAATCGAATGTAAAGAGTTTTATCTCTAAAAACTGTTTAGCGTATAATGCTAGTACTGGGAGCATTGACTAACTAAAAAGAAATCGCTAGTTTATAACACTAACAAGGCTCAAAATAGCCCCGCACTAACACAGTAACATAATAGGCTCCATACATGCATTGAGAACTTTGTAAGTGTACAGACTGTTAACAAGAAGATACGTTATAAAGACAGTTCACTTCATGTATACAGACAGGAGCCATCTTAGGAAATAGTCTCGATAAGTCGATCCCTGAACGCCGTTCATACAGTTCAGAAGTTCGTTGAACTTCATACAGTTCAGCTCACTCAGCACGACGTTCGTGGTTTGATCTCATATCATATCATTTTAGTTCCCATTGACTAAAAAAATGGAAGTCAATAGGAACAAAACATTCTTCAAAATATCCTTTTTCTGTGTGCATCAGAAGAAAGAAATGCATACAGGTTTGTACTAGCACGAGGGCGAGTAATCGAAAACAGATCGCATCGTTTAAATGAGCACGCACTTCGTCACCTTATTAGGCATAACTGGTTCATGTAAACACTCACTGATAATTCAACTGAAATGATGTAAAAGCATGTGTGGTACTTACAGAGATCTTCAGTGTTTTTGCTGGGTGGTACACTAAAGGGCTGACTAGGAAATGTACAATCCCTTTCCTCAATAACGCACTCTTCTTCCTCACCTACACAAGCAAAAAACATTTTTAATAGAGCTGTGGAATATAATCGTTTTGACAAACAATTCGGCATCGATGCATAAAAACAAAAAAAACTTTGAATTTTTATTTTTTAAATAGGCATATAAGACATGTGCTGTTTTATTGAAGTAGCGGGTTTTAATGAAAAGAACATCCATGAACGTAAATAAGTGCAGGATGATGTATTAAAAAGAGTTAAGAATAAGCCACGAAAAAGAGCTCAATACATTACTTGCGTTAAAAGCACATTAAAAGACTCTCTCAGAGTCAGACAGCATGCTATCCTGAATTCAGTTCTCTTTAGTGGCATATTCCACTTGAACGGATCATTTTTCCAAAATATCTGCCTGAAGTATTCATGTAAATATTGTCGGTTATGTCTTAAAGCTACACTGTGTGATTTTTATCCCCATCTAGTGGTGAAAAGGTGTATGACCATCCAGTGAATATTAGTTTCTGTTCCTCTCAATTCCGATTTCGTTTTAACGCCAATGTAGTCCAAGATTAACATGGCTTCCAGTTCGTCCTCGTCCATGAGTGTTAACTCAAACGTAAACGCGAAAGGCGAAGCTTGAATTACCGTAACGGGTATGTCCCTCTTTGGCTAATGTACTTTCAAGATGGAGGGGCAACATGGCGACCGACATTAGAACCTCTTACCCGTATGTATTTTCAATGGCATATTATACACTCACGAGAATACTTTATTACTTGAACGAAGTAAATATACATTAATGAGTAACTATATTTTTGAAAGAACTAAGTGTTTTTAGCTAAGAATAAACTAAAAGAGTTACACAGTGTAGCTTTAAGTAATAAAATACAGATAAAACAACTGATTAAAGGAAGTTAAATAAACAGTAGTGGAGATTAACGCACAGGCCATGTCCTTGAGCTGATTCACAGTGGGAAGAACAAGAGGGTCTCGATTCTGAAGGTAGAAGATCACCAGCAGTGTAAGAGCGTAATTGTTCAACAACGGTCCAGGCCCAGACAGGTTCCCTGTGACATTAGAAATATACAAGGTTTAACTCAGAAACATGCATCAAGAAACGTCCAGGCCGTCACACAGTGTTTCACCTCAAAAGTAAAAATATTTTGCATAAGGAAAATGAAACAGTCTGCATTTTGATATTATTGTCATGACAACAAAGATCATTTTTATCCCCTGCCTCAATTGTCTTTCTCAATACTGTAAAAAAATATATTGTAAATTATACGCACAACCGGCGCTGCGTCATCATAGAATGTTTACGCCCACTTTTGGGGGAAAGAAACTAGACTTCCCATAGACTTCAATACAAAATAACGGCAAAAACCAACGTCCGTACACAGCCGACAGGCGTAAATAACTTAAGAAATCACTTATATACACCGGATGTCCAGCCTGCCTGCCATAGAGCGTGAAAGATACATTTTTTATGCCCGTTATCAACTAGCCCAGGCTACCTGCCATCATAATCATTAATTCATGAGATCTACATTAAGGTTTTTTACTTTAAAAAGTGAAATAAAATCATTCATTCGCTTACTCGTCGTGACTCGACGAGGTAAAAGTAAATGTCCGGGTAAGACACCTCTGGCCACTGGGTGGGGTTGTTATCCCAATTTGACGCTGGGAGAATAAAGGGACATGTTTTTAAATTGGCCAAATTAAGTTTGTGTATGTATTTTTCACGCTCTATGGCAGGCAGGGTGGACATATAATTACTTGACATGTTTTATATAAATGATTTCTTAAGTTATTTATGCCTGTCGGCTGTGTACGGACGTTGGTTTTTGACGTTATTTTGTATTGAAGTCTATGGGGAGTCTAGTTTGTTTTCCCCCAAAAGGGGGCGGGGACAAAATTGACAGCTAAGTTCCCGGATGTGCCGGTTGTGCGTATAAGTCTGAATTATTTTAACACTGACTTTAATAAAACAAGAGGATTGACATTACTTTTCTACAATGAAGAGTCATTTTACAGTACTGACAATAAATATATGTTATAATCACTAATATGTGATCACTAGGGCTGTGCAAAAGTTAATTGCGATTAATCGCATCCAAAATAAAAGTCTGTGTTTACATAATATATTTGTGTGTGCTGTATATAATTATTTTGTATATATAAATACACACACATGCATGTATATATTTAAGATGTATATATTTGTATATATTTATTTGTATATATATATATATTATATATATTTATTGTGTTATTCATATATAAAATATTTATATTTATATAATATAGATTATATATTTATATATATATATACAGAATTTAAGTGCAAATAATTCTTAAATATATACATGCATGCATAGGTATTTATATATACAAAATAATTATATACAGCACACACAAACATATTATGTAATTGTAAACACAGACTTTTATTTTGGATGCGATTAATCGCAATTAACTTTTGTACAGCCCTAGTGATCACACATTAAAATTACAGAATATACATTTTTAGACTATTACATATCATATAAAACTATATTACCTGCTAATTGTTTCTGCTTAGCCCATAATCGGATGGCGTAGACTAAGGGCCGCAGTCTGGAATCGATGCCTGAACACAACTGCAGAAATCGCGTGTTTCTTACAGCCAATCTGGTTCAAAACGGGAAGACGTTGTAGACAAAGATTTCACAAACCTGACGTATACTACTGTCAAATGGGGTGCTACATTCAAAGTGGTTTATTTTACAAAATGGCCAAAAATTAACTGTTTTCAACCTATTGTTGATGGTGATGTCTCCTTGGAGGTTGAGCTCTCGATGACTGAACTTGACCACAGGAAGTCGGGCAGTGCTGAGCGTCTGTACTTTGTGCACACCTGGAACGCACTTCCTCAAAATGGCTGCAACAAGCTCCAAAATTTCCACAGGAGTGGCCGTGGACAGGTCAATGTCGGACAAAATGGAGTCTTCAGAACGGCAATCCTCAGACTGATTTTCTCCAGTCTGTTGAAATAAGTCATTTTAGCACAGATAGATGTAAACAGATGTGATGTCTGAGTTCACAAATGTCCAGTATTAGTGGTCCTAACTCACCAATCCAGGAGTCTTTGCGCGAGCTTGAAACGCTTTGGTGTTCTCAAGGTCGAGGAACAGATCAAGGTCACAGGAGTGAATCCCAAATGTGTTCACGGAGGAGCCAAAGGGCAAAATCTGGCAATCTATAACACATGACACAAAGACTTTTGTTTTAATCACTAGAAAATGAACAAGATGTAAAGAAAATTTACTTGGAAATCAGTGTTGGGTAAGTTTATTAATTACTAGTTACCTCTTCAACAGTGTAATTAGATTACTGTACTAATTACTCTCTCTAAAAAGTATTTAATTACTTTTAATTACTTTCAAAATGCCATATCAATCTCATCCAGCTGAATAATACAAGGATAGACATAAATCTGTTTTAATTCTTTCAAATAAATACTATAACCTTAAACTGACCAAGGATTTTGATGTTAAACCCACTATGTTTTAAGTCTGATCTCATGACATTTCACACTTTTTTCATACATATTTTACAATAATTCATACGAATTTGTACGAGTGCGGTCGTACGATTTAGACACCTCATAAAATGCATACGGATCGCTGTGAGATGGGATTGATCTATACACAGTTTTACCTCAATTACATCAAAAGTAATTGTAATTAAATTACAGATAAATGAAGAGTAATCCCTTACTTTATATTTTCAAGGGAAAAGTAATTCAATTACAGTAACTAATTACTTAGTAATTAGTTACACCCAACACTGTTGCAAACAAAGCTCCTTTTGATGCTGAATGATTACAGGCACTTGGAATGTGGAAAAGCTTTCATTCAGCAGCTGGAAATATTGCCATTACTTTGATTTTGTCAAATAAAAATATTTATGTCTTGAATTTTTCACTTTCAAACTTTTAACACTTTAAATTCAAGCGTTTATTTTGCCAGAATACAAAAAAAAATAATAATTCTGTGAACTTTTGTTCACAAAAATGTTGGAAATTATAGTGAATGTAAATAGTGTGAACCCACCACACACTGCATTTCCAAATGCATGTAAAACTCAGCACATGCCGAGATTAAGTTCTCTGCATTTGATTTCATTATTAGCTGTTCATAATCTAACCCTAAACCGTGTTTTATATGATAAAGATGCAATGATGGAAATCTGGTTCAAATCTGAGTTAAGAATGGACCTGGAAAGAACTCTGTGAAGACTTCCTGTAGCAGCTGAACTAGGAGATCTCTCACTTTCTTCTCATGGTCGTTCAGCTCAAAAAACTCCACCACCTTTTGCATCTGCTCATTGACCTTTTACACACAAAAAGAAAAGAAAACGTAAAAATGAGGAAAAAGCTTTAAAACAAGAAGGCTGTGTGAATGTAGAACGCATTCTTACAGATGTAGCCTTGCAGAGCTCGTGGTTGAGTTTGTCCAGGCTGATCTGGGTGTTTTGGGGTTTCCCCCTGCTGGACAGTTTGAAGTCTTTCCTCTCTCTGGGCTTGACACGGAGCTGGAGTCCATCGAGCTGATGATGAAGCTGTTCCAGAGCAGTCTGAACGTTCCTCGGCTCGGAGAACTCCACTATAGCATACACACCCTACACAGAGCAAAAACGCTCACATTAAAATATTCATTTTTTTTTTTATAGTCTTTCTGACTATTACTTCATATCTGGCTTTACCAAGTTAACAACTTCACATACTCACACCTTTATTACAAATATTTTTATATTTGTTTTATGAGATGCTTTCAAATGCCCAAGTCTCTATGATAATCTGCTCTCTAAATAAATGTTAAGTTTGTATCATTTTAGGGTATTTAAATCATTAAAGAGATACTCCACTTTTTTTGGAAATAGGCTCATTTTACAACTCCCCCAGAGTTGAACCATTTACATTTCTAGAGCTGTCAAACAATTAATCGCATCTAAAATAAAAGTTTGTGTTTACATAATATATGTGGGTGCACTGTGTATAATTATATATATATACATACATACATATATATTTATAAATACACACACACATGCTTGTATATATTTAAGGAATATTTTCATGTATATACTGTATATAGATTTATATATAATTTATATTATATATAAATATAAATATTTTATACATAAATTAGGGCTGTCAAAACGATTAATCGCATCCAAAATAAAAGTTTGTGTTTACATAATATATGTGGGTGCACTGTGTATAATTATTATATATATATATATAAATACACACACATGCTTGTATATATTTAAGAAATATTTTCATGTATATTCTGTATATAGATTTATATATAATTTATATTATATATATATATATATATATATATATATATATATATATATATTATATACAAATAATATTTTTTTCTTAAATATACATGCATGTGTGTTTTTTATATATATACAAAATAATTATACACAGTGCCCCCACATATATTATGTAAACACAAACTTTTATTTTGGATGCGATTAATCGCGATTAATCGTTTTGACAGCCCTAATATAAATATATTTTTTTTCTTAAAAATGCATGTGTGTTTGTTTGTTTATATATATTAGGGCTGCACGATTAATCGCACGATGTTGTTATGCGCATCTAATCAGTAAAGCCGGTTCCTTGATTAGTAGTAAATCACCTTCACCTGCTTTCAGATGGAGCGGCATTTACTACAACGAGCCGTAAATCACTGACAAGCTGAGCCAAATCGAGTTAAAATCGAGGACAAATCGGCAACGATATTTAATGTGATTTGGCTCAGCTTGTCAGTGATCTACGGCTCGTTGTAGTAAATGCCGCTCCATCTGAAAGCAGGTGAAGGTGATTTACTACTAATCAAGGAACCGGCTTTATTGATTAGATGCGCATAACAACATCGTGCGATTAATCGTGCAGCCCTAATATATATATATATATATATATATATATATAATAATTATACACAGTGCATTATTATGTAAACACAAACTTTTATTTTGGATGTGATTAATCGCGATTAATCGTTTGACAGCCCAATTATATTTACAAAATACAATTAAGTTGAACAGTGAAAACATTCGAAATTTTTTTTTTTTTTTTTTTTGTCAGATAAATAAAGATCAAATAGAAAAAATCCTAGATTTCTTTGTATTTTACATATGTCCCACCTTTTCTGGAAATGTGAATGTAAATTGTGGATGAAATGCCAAGATAATAATTTCATATTCTGAATTTGATGTATGGCAGACCTTTAAATCAAGATGCAAGCAAGAAATAGATACTATGACAATTACCGGTAATACCACATGATAAAGATAGTGTGTATATTAACCTTGTCCTTGTCCATGATCACATCTACCACCGGTCCAAACTGTGTGAAATACTCCTTCAGATCCGTTTGAGAGGTGTCTGGTTTAAAGCCGCTCACGAACACGCTGTTCTCCTCCTGAGCTTTACGTTGAGCTCTGAGCCGCACCAGATGCTGGTGCTTTTTGCCTTTAACATGATCTTCCAGGCTCGGCTCTGCAAAAAAAAAAAAAAAAACACTTCAGCAACATCGTTGATGGAAAACCAGTGTACCTAAACAGTCAAATGTTTGTGATGATTTTCTAAACCCTCAAATGGTCTTTGTTTCCTGTTTACACTTCTGGGCTTCGGGGTCTTGAGTAATTGTACATAATATATATATTTTTAATCATACAAATAATATATATATATATATATATATATATATATATATTTTGTTTACTTCTCATCTATTCATTAAAGTGTTTTTGGAGATATAAAGTAATTTTGTAATGGTGTAGTTTGTAACTTCACCATTAGCTTTAGCATTAACATATGAAATATTATTTTTTTTTATAATACATTGCATTTATGCTTTAGTACTAGGCCTTCATTTCTGTGTAAAAAGTTCAGATTTATGCCGGATTTTTTTTTTTTTTCACATTTCCCATTCATTTCAATGTGGGGTCATATTGACCCTGAAGAACATAAGTGTAAACTTTTTTTTTTTTTTTACATAACTTCAGATATAGTATGGATAGATAATGTATGAAAAGTCACAAAATCTTATTCCACTGAGATGAAGGGAAACTTTTTTTATATTAAATAAAAGTCGATTGGGGTCGTATAGACCCCATGACCCGATTGAGGGCTACTTAATATTTTCAGTAACACTTTACAGTAAGGTTCCATTAGTAAACTTCAAGTTAACATGAACTAAGAATGAACATAATTTATTGATCTTACTGTTTATTTCGGCATTTACTAACATTATTAAAATTATTAAAAGTTGTATTTGTTAACATTATCTAATGCTTTGTGAACTAACATAAACAAACAATGAACGACAGTGCAATTAATAACTGACATAAATTAATAAATAAGCTACTGTAACCAATTTATTGCTCATTATTAGCTAGTATTAGTTAATACATAAACCAATTTTAACGAACGACAACTTATTGTAAAGCATTAACATATTTTCTTATGCATATTATTCATTTGTATTAACCTTTATCATGTGTATTTAGTTGATCATTTACACCATCTACTTAAATCCACTTTTATACCAGATACAGTGCTTGTAAGACTTATGATGGTATTTAAAATTGCTGCCTGTGTTCGAATTGGAGGCTATCAAAACCACACTATATCTATCATAGTGCAGCTGTAGCATTTTGAAATACTTTGGTGCGTATGATTGACATATTTACAAAACTCAAAAATGCAGCAAGTAATGCCGTATTATCATCATAGTCCATAGAATGTGTTAAACGTACTTTTGGTTAACAGTAAACTAAATATAGAGGCAATTGTTGTGTTATAACAAGTTAGCAACGTCAAGAAACGTGTCTCGCTTGTGTTAACGTAAGCTCTACTGTTTTTAGTTCATTACAACTTACTGTTGGGTATATTAACATTGCAGAGGTTGCAGTGAAATCCTCTTTGCTTTGTCTGGATGTCTTTATCGAGCTCCATTAAGAGGCTGTGCTGCTGGTAAATCCAAAGAAAAGCGTCAAAGTTGCTACATGCAACTCAAATCTCCCTCCATGATGTTTCCGGATGTTTCTCTGCGTCCGTCCCCTAATTCTTCCGATAAAAACACGGAGCGGGGAATTTTTATTCCGCCCTTCACGTGGGAGAGGGTTGCCAGAGATAATCTGATGAAGTTACAAGTTGTTTCTAGTAACTAACTATTAAAGTTATTTCTTTTGTATTAACGCATGTAGCCTAATTCAGAGTATACAATAAAATGTGCAATGAAAAATACTGTTTAAAATGTATTAATATATCACAATTTGCGATTAGCTGTGCTGTCAAAAGGGAAGGAATATACTGTATGTAACTGTACAAGTCCTACATCTAACTATATATTTACTAAAAAATATATAATGCACTCACAAAGCATGGTTTAATATAAACATTGTAGAGTCACTCCTAATTCAATACTTCCAATTGCAATCTTTGCCAATGATGACCCGAGTGAGGGAAACCCCAATAGTTGGGTAGTTTCTACCCAAACAAGTAAACATCTAAGAAGAAAAATAGCTTTTTGACTCAGAACTGCAAGTAAATTTGTTTTGCTCAAATCGGATCATCCAGGACTACCAAAGTAAATGCATTGGCTAAAAGGTGTTGTGAAGATGACATTTATATGGCACCAAGTCTTGCGGTTGTCCTGATTTCCCAAATACTGGCTGACACAATGACTTCCAGTCTGCAGGGCAGGACCCAGTTGTTCAAAACGTTTATGGATCAGAATTATTTGAAAATCCCATGTTTTGCTATCCAGGATCAGTAATCCATCTTACTTTTGTGCAAGTTTTCAAAGCAAAATTGGATTTGAACACCCTGATCCAGATACACACTTTGACAGAATATCAAATCAAGTGCTCTAAATGGATCATGACACAGATTACGTGCAGAACAACATGAATGCTGCCTTCCAATTCGACTAAGACCATTTCACAAGATGTAAACAACACTGGTCCAGAAACACTTCCTGTTTCAATTTGTAACTGTTTTCTTTATTTCACATGTAAAGAAAACATCTTAAAGATGCTTGTTTAACTTTTTGATTCATATTTATATGTTCTGTTGGTTGTATTTTATCCCAGCTTTTATGTAGTGTTAAAAAACTGAAACAGGAAGTGCTTCTGGACCAGTGTTGTTTACATCTTGTGAAATGGTCTATACTACGCCCAAAAAATATGTGCTCTTTTTTTTTTTTTTTCTTTTAATAAAGAAACAGTACATACTTTTGAGTGCGTATAGCTTGGGGACATTCTTTGTAATCTTTAATGAGTGTTCAAACGAGACCCGGCTGGTCTACTATTTTATATCATAAAAAAGATCCTGACCAGGAATAATAGACCATCCAGGGATCTTTGGAAGACTCATTTCAACATACTACAGTTTGAGACGTACCCATTCTATTTTTGAATACTATTTAGGACGGATAGAATACAAATTGGGACGCACTGAGAGTCAGTTGTTGGTCACTTTAAGTGCATAAAAGTTTAAGAACTACAGAAACAAACAAATATCCCCTTCCATCTTCCATTTTTTTTGACTATCAGACCCCTACAGATGCACTTAAGCGACATGGTGATGGACAACAAATAAATAGGCTTATTATTTTTATGTATTTTTGCGTTCTCTCACAAATGTTTTGCATTTTCCCCCCAAGAAACTTTGCATTTATTCGCAAAGAACTCAAGTTTTGAGAGTTCATACAAATTTTGGGGGAACAAAATTGGTAACAAAAACGCAAAAGCATTATTCATAATCATAATCTAATCGTTCCTCCAATCTCATAGGCCTATTTCACCTCCCATCACCATGTCTCTTTAAAGGGATAGTTGATCCATTGTTCCAAACCTGTATGCATTTCTTTCTTCTGTTGAACACAGTTTGAAGAATGTTGATAACCAAATAGTTGACGGTAGCTACTGACGAAAATTCCGTTAACAAAAATTCTATGGAAACGGACGATTTGATCCAGAACAAAACCAGTTGGATTTTGTGGTCTAATGTGGATTCAGAATCCTGTTTCTTTTGATCCAATAGTCGAAAACCGATTTTTTTTATTGCATTTTTAATTCAATTTTGGATAGAAATGCCTTAACCTTTCGCCAATGTTTCCACGCCAACTTTTTTTTTCAAGTTGCCAGCCACCGCCAGCATTTTTTTTTTTTTTTATCATTTTCACAAATATATCATGGCCTCCAGAATATTTTGTTGTATGAATTTCCAAACATGCAATGTATCAAAGGAAAGAACAGAATCTCTGCTTTAAAACAAAAAACTGTGTTCTTTTTAAATCAACTCTTGAACGTGAGCAAGTTTCATTAAAAAAACAAAAACAAAACAATTTTAACAAAAGCTGAGAAAATCGCATTTCTGTCAAAAGTCTATCTGTCATATTCAGAACAATGATCAAAACAAAGATGGAGTAGATCGAGTCCAACTACACCATTGCGTGATTTTAAATATGCATAAGATGTGTCATAGCGCCCCCTAGCGTATAACAGTGGAAACACAGGAAGCCAGAATATTATAACAACAAAGGGAAGGAGTTACAATCTCAGTTGGCATTACCTCTGGACTACATAGATTGTATTGTGCATTGTATTGTGGCTTATGGCATCCAACAAGCTATAGCAGTATTTTCCAAAGACAAATCTAAACAATTTACCATATAATTATACTCTACCTAATGTACAAATGTACTTTTCCCACAAACGTGAAATTTCTCAAGGACGATTGCATAAGATTCTGGTTTGATGTACAGGTGACAAAGTATTTTTATTAGCTAACATAGTCCTAACATCTGATATAAATCCTATTAATATAAGCTAGAAGATTTTTTCGACACATAATGTGAAGTGAAATGTTTTATTCAAGCAGACAAATTATAATTAAAAACTATGTAAGCAGTGTAAAAAAACTAGCACAAAAACATTTATTTTTTAGTAAACAAACATGTAAATACAGGATAAATACACCAAGTATGATTCAGTCTCCACACAAAGACATTGTCTTTACTCCAACATTACTCCATGGCGGCAGAATCAAACATCAGTAAAAAAAAAAAGTCTAACAGTAAAACTATTTACAAATCAAAACTATTAAGACATTACAAGCTGTTTGCTTTCTTCATGAAGGTTTCCACCAGATCCATCAGCTGTTTCATGTCAGCCTCGTCTTCACGGATGACTTCCTTCATCTTATCAAACTTTTTCAGCTGCTCGTTGCAGTGTTTCTAAAGAGAAACAATATATATATCATTTTTGCTTTCAAGTAGAATCTACACAAACCTGGTCATATAACATTTTGAAGTACAGATGTAAAGAATAGGGTGGTATATAAGGAATAATACAGGGCTGGTGAGCACTAAGCAATTTTAATCCATGACATGGCAGCAAAGAATCTTCATGGAGTCAAATAAAATCAAGTAATGCACACCTAGTCATCAATTATCTCGATTATACCATGGCCACTTGCCCGCACTGACAAGTTAAAGCAGTCATTAAATTTGATTGGTAGACAGCCAAAACAAATTGGATTATTTTGGCTACAGTTCACTTGCTTAAGCAATCTGCCAGATTTAAATCAGAGAAATAGTACATTAAGCTTGGAAAATAAATGAGATAAATTTTTTAGAGTAAGCAATGCTATTTTATGAATAAAAGTTGCAGGAAGCGTTGACAGATTTATGTATGTGTCCCTCAATGAAAACAGCACATACATTTTGACCAGGACTAACTGTTTTAAAGCTGCTGTAGGTAACTTTTGTAAAAAAATTTTTTTTTTTACATATTTGTTAAAACGCTCATTATGTCCTGTCCTGACAGTAGAATATGAGACAGATAATCTGTGAAAGAAAAACAGATGGCTCCTCCCAGTGGTCCTATTGCCATTTGCAGAAATACACCGCTCCCGGTCAGAAACAACCAATCAGAGCCAGGAGGAGTATCTCGGCAGTGTCGATCACACTTGCGTACGCGCTGATCACACCCCTCTTGCACAGCGCGTACCAGTCGTTCAAACTCAAGATTGCCGGTGTGCTGCAGCTGTGCTAATAAAACAAAGACGGATAAAAGGAAAAAGACCAATGACGAAAAAGAAAGAATTAGACGGACACCATTTACTCTAGGGGTGGGGAAAAAAATCGATTCTTCGATGCATCGCGATGCGGACGTGGACGATCCTGAATCGATTCACAAATATCCAAAAATCGATTTTCCAAAAAAAAAAAAAAATTTGATATATATTTATAATAACGTAATTTTGACGGAACCATAGGGACGGAACGCGAAAGACGGAAGTGCTGTGACCGGAGGCGCGCACATAACAGAGACGCGATGGCGCGCGAGATCCAAACACCCTCCTTGTTAGGTTAAAAGCTGACGTGTGGAAATATTTTGGCTTCTGAAGTTGAAGGGGGAAAGGAACTGGGCAAGAGCCACGCTAGTTGTAAGCTTTGTAGAATAAAACCAACGACGGAAACACGACAAATATGAGAAGCCATATGACACGTTTCCAGCCAGAGGAGGAAAAACACTCGGCTGTACCAGTCGTTATAATATTAATTTATTACAAGTAAGTTAAAGTTATGCTCCTAGTTCAGGGACACGTTTATTTTCCTGTTGGTTCTTTGGAATGTTAATAAAACATATTGTACGTTAATTCTTTATGGGTCATTACTTTGTACATTTAAAGGAAAGTATTTATAGTCACACACACACAAAAGATTCAGATAATCGATTTGTAACATTATACATGTCTTCACTGTAACTTTTGATCAACTTAATTTAATTTATCCTTGATGAATAAAAGTATAGATTTCTTTTTTCTTTCTCCCAAAAATTAAATAAAAATTCTTACTGACTCCAAACTTTTGAACGGTATTGTGTAATGTTACAAAAGCTTTCTATTTCAGATAAGTGCTGTTCTTTTGAATTTCTGGATGATTCTCTGAATTGGGTGCCCCTCAAGCCCCCCAAACTTGCTTCATAGATTTTCAATTGAAGGAAATCACAAAATGCATTTTAATGTCTTTATAATGCAACACAATTGCTTAATTACATTTTCATTGAATATCAAACAAATAAAAAGTGCAATTAATACCAAAATGTTGCTGCTGCTAACATAATCATATGTTGGTCTAGTGTATTTTTGTTTACTGTTGTGAAATGGAAAATCAATAATCGCTAATCGAGAATCGTTAATAATCGAAAATCGACTGTAATCGAATCGGGACTTCAATAATCGTAATCGAATCGAAAAATCAGACAGATTAACCACCCCTAATTTACTCTGTGTCAAAACTCTTGCCATGTAACGTAGATAAAATGTCACACACTGTGCTAGCGAGGCCGGTGGCGTGGGTGATAATGAATGACAGCTGTGAGACGCACCGGTCTCGCATCTCTCATGGAGGAGCGGAGGCATAAAGCAGGAGTGACAACAGTGAAGATTGAGAGAGGACCAGGCCTGATTTTATGCTCTGTTTAGCGTGTTGTCTATGAGGGGCTGCTGGCTTATACTTTTATTTTGTATTTGTTTATTTACTATTAATCTTGTTGAACGTTCGCCGGTTCCTGTCTCCTCCTTCCCATAACAACTGAACCCCGTTACAAATATGCTAGCAAACTTTATCTAGCATTAGGCCTACATATCACTAGAATAATTACTTACATACTGTTACATTAGTTACCATTATATTATCTTACATGCTATTTATTACTTATAGAAAGGGTGAAACGTTAAGTTACATTATATGCATTGCAAAATAAGTAATGATTTGAGGACCAAGTTTGTAGTCAAAGTATGGGCAGGCCTTAGTCAATGTTAAGCACATTGTTGATGTTTCGTACCTACTAGTGAATGTGCCATTATAACTGTTTATTCGCCATCATCGGTGTCCCTGCTTACTAGCCTACACGTTCACGGTGAAGTCAACGTTTTCTCAAAACTCCCCACTGCAGCTTTAAGGGTTGTTCACACCAAGGATGATAACGATTAGAATAGGGAAGTCCACACAACAACTACAACGATAATTTGGATCACTTATAGAATTATATTTTCCAGCTGATGAATGATAAAAATCATCAACGGCCAATCAGAATCCACCTGACTTTACAGATCTCAATCCTTTAAAGCAGCAAAACTGCAGCATGTCATACTAACAAACAGAACATTATTATTCGTTGGTGTGGATGCTAATATAGGTACTTTCATAGTTATTCTTGGGGTAATCGGAACTTTAACAGACACCTTCCAGCCAATTAAAACCAAGTATTCAGACAAACCATGGTATAATTCAGATACATATCCGGAAAATTTTTGTTGCAAAATGTTCAACCTCAAGTAGAACATATCAAGTCAAGACGTGACTGGTAATTGTAGGCAAAAATCATCACATACTTCAACTGTAACCAAGTGGTCTGCTGCATAAGAGAAGATTTCAGTCAGATTCTTGTTCACCATGCGCTGCTCCTCATTAGTCTCCTGCACGACCACATGGTACCTGGTGGAGAAGTTACATAAAGTGAGATCGACAGGTGACGCATTTAGAAAAATGAAGTGAAAAAAAAAAGATGCTCACTGTTGTTGGGCAGCTTTGCATTCCTCCTCGGCTTCCTCGCATCCCTGCGTGACGTTCTTTTCCAAGCGCTTCTTATGGGTCTCAGCAGAGTCCACCTCAGCTGCCCACTTCTCATCCTCTTGTGCCATTTCCTACACACACCATAACTAGTTCAATCGCATACATGAGTAACAATTTCAAACGTGTCATTACTGAAAATGAATAAAAAAAAAATGGATTAATTAAACACATAAGGCTAATATATTACAGGTTTAAAATCAGAAATCCACATACTGATGCTTTTTACCTGCAAGTCATGCTCCAGCTGTTGGTCGACTCTGCGAATCTGCTCCTTTAGCTGCTTAATGTCATTCTCCTTATCAAAGATGTTGGACTTCACCTAATAATCAGATGGGGTGGTACATACATGAGCTCACATCATGCTTTGTAAGGACACACTTTATTACAAAACCTAGAAAGCTGTCTGACTTTGACTTCTATGTAGATAACTCCCTTTTAAGGTAGCTACATTACTGAAACTCATAAATGACTGATTTGATGTGCTTTACATTGGCAGCGACTGCATGAAAACTGTATGTTCATACAGAACAAACAAATAAAATAATCTCCGATTCTGGCTGGGTCTCACATTTAACCGTAAGTTTTAAATACTCAATATATACAGTGCTTAACAAATGTATTAGACCCCTTGTAATAATAAAGAGAAAACACAAATATTTTAGGAATCCGTCAAACACTTCATTGTCATTTATTAGGCAAATAACAAACTGAAACAACTAAATATTTTGCCTCTTTTGTTATTTACATCCAAATAGTTTCCCAAAGACTTGCTGTAGATGTGATCGATCTTTGAATGCAATTTAAGTCCAGACTTTTACAACTGCGACTAAAGAGCTTACATACTGGTGGATTAACCATTATAGAAACATTAACAACGATTTTGGTAATCGCCAATACTGTTAGTTTAGGGCAGCTGTGGCACAATACGTGGTGGCCTAATACATTTTTAAGCGTTGTAAATGGTTTGTATTAAAATAGGTTTTATGTGGAAATTAGCGCAGTCGATTTAACGCATTAATTTGGGGCGATTAATTATGGGGGGGGGGGGGAAAGTGTTACATTTATAAACGCTTTTAACACACCACACCCCGGACCAGACCTGGATGTCATCTAGCATTGTACGCAGTTTAGTTACAAACATAATGCAGGGCTAACTGTGTAAGGAGGAAGCATAATACAATGCAGTTAAAAAATGCCACTAAAATTCAAGATATGAGGGCAAAAACTGCCCATGTATGGATTTGTGTCATTAATTTGATATGATATAGTTTAGCAATATCACACAATCAACAGTGTTGTTGTCCCCCAAATATCAGCACGATAGCAAATCTGATATGTATGGAAGCCCATTTCCGCCACAGTTGAGTAAAAAAATATAATTCTGTAAGTCATAATAATGAGAAACTTTCTCATAATTATGACTTAGTTTCTCATTATATTGAGAAAGTTTCTCATTATAATGACTTAACATCTTGTAATAATGAGAAAGTTTCTCATAATTATGACTTAACATCTCGTAATAATGACTTAACTTCTCGTAATAATGAGAAACTTTCTCATAATTATGACTTAATATCTCGTAATAATGAGAAACTTTCTCATAATTATGACTTAACATCTCGTAATAATGAGAAACTTTCTCATAATTATGACTTAACATCTCGTAATAATGAGAAACTTTCTCATAATTATGACTTAACATCTCGTAATAATGACTTAACTTCTCGTAATAATGAGAAAAGTTTTAAATAAATAAATAAATAAAGTTTCTCATTATTACGAGAAGTTATGTCATTATTACGAGATGTTAAGTCATAATTATGAGAAAGTTTCTCATTATTACGAGAAGTTAAGTCATTATTAAGAGATGTTAAGTCATAATTATGAGAAACTTTCTCATTATTATGACTTAATATCTCATTATAATGAGAAACTTTCTCAATATAATGAGAAACTAAGTCATAATTATGAGAAAGTTTCTCATTATTACGAGATGTTAAGTCATTATTATGAGAAACTTTCTCAATATAATGAGAAACTAAGTCATAATTATGAGAAACTTTCTCATTATTATGACTTACAGAATTATATTTTTTTACTCAACTGTGGCGGAAACGGGCTTCCATAGATATGGATTTCATACGACAGTTCAATAAACAAGAATTGAACATTATTACATTGTCAATATTGTCTGTTTTTGCTCAATTTCTAAACAACTCATTAAGACAGTGACTTGCCACCATCTACTGGCAGTTTTAGATTCATGTTTAGAGTATCATCTCATTTTTCATCCATATTCACGCCACCTCTGAGCTGCATTAAACCATCAAAATATACCAAAACGCCACTTCCAATGCAGCTTTATAAATAAATAAAAACACTTATGAACATAATGTAGCCTTAAAAGTTTGTGTATAATAAATCCTATGCTGAATCAAATTATTTATTTATAAAATGTACTTCTTGTAATATCCATTCGATGCTTTTCTCAGCTAACATAAAAATTACTTTAAATGGTCCTAAGCCAAAACTGACGTGTGTTTAAGTTGCAATTTATTCGATTAATTCATCAGCAGATGAATTATATTATATTATATTATTAACAGATTTTAAAAAAATGTGAATCAGTTGACAGCCCTAGTGCTACTGCTTATATATCAATATACATATAAATATAGGTTGGTCGATACTGGATTTTGCAAAAATCTGTGTTTACAGAAAGGCATTAAAAAGATTTTGAAGATACTAAAATCTAGGCTATATATTAAAGGATCTGTGTAAGATTGTGGCCAAAACTTGAACTGCAATCACTTTCAAATTACTGTAGAGCAGTGTATCCCCAAAGTGCTTTACAGACTAATGTAAGGATTGCATAATGTATTGATTTGTACATATATATAGAATATGCACCCTAACCACAAACAAACCATCTACACTGCATCTACACTAAGAGTTGGTAAAATGTTACAGTGCAAATAATAAACAGTACAGTCTTAATTGTACTAAAACATTCTTTATGCAAAATAAAATTCCACATCTTTTTTGTTGATTTGGGAGTGAAATTAAACAAGACATTTTCTTGACAGACTTTGTGAGATTCACCAGACTAGGAGAATTAGGGGGTCACATCAGTAATTCGGTGTATTTAACAAGATATGAATGTTTCCTTAAATGCAAGGCATAAACAGCAACTGAATAAGAGGTAAAACAAAAGCCTCGCACCTGTTCAACAGTCTCTTCCAAACTCAACTTCATATTGGTGAGTCTGCTGCATTCATCCTCCACGTCCACCATCATATTCTTCAGAGGATTCTAACAGTTCAGACGAGACAGAAAAGAAAGAAACATCCTTAAATAATAAATCAATAAATAAATTAAAGAAGCTTCTGACAGATGGCAGTAGAGACTGTACCTGTATCTGTGTCTTGTACTGTGTGATGGTAGTGGCACTATAATCTGTTCTGATTTCAAAGTCATGACCACAGGCATTCTCTGCTGACTGCGGGATGAGCTTCAGCTTACGACCCAGTTTATTATACTCCGCAACCTTCAACTCCGCCTGCAACAAAATCATAAGGGAGACATTCTCGTTTACATCTGGTATTTTAATCCATATCTTGTGTCCACTTAACTACTTCTGTCCTGATTTCTTCGAGGACCACTCTTTATATTGCTTGTAATGCTTTTTTGTTTCTCTTTATTTACATTTTGAAGCTATATTAGTTTATATAGCCTATTTAAAATTCTTTACATGTACTTGGTTTAATTAAATGCTTTTTTATATGTTTTTTTAAGTATGTGTTTTTACTAGGGCAGTCAAAATGATTAATCGCGATTAATCGCATCCAAAATAAAAGTTTCTGTTTACATAATATATGTGGGGGCACTGTGTATAATTATTTTGTGTATATATATATATATATATATAAACACGCATGCACGTATATTTAAGAAAAAAATATTATTTATATATAAAATATTTATATTTATATATAATATAAATTATAAATAAATCTATATACAGAATATACATTAAAATATTTATTAAATATACACAAGCATGTGTGTGTATTTATATATATATATATATATATATATATATATATTAGGGCTGTCAAAACGATTAATCGAGATTAATCGCATCCAAAATAAAAGTTTGTGTTTACATAATATATGTGGGGGCACTGTGTATAATTATTTTGTATATATCTAAAAACACACATGCATGTATATTTAAGAAAAAAAAATATATAATTTATAAATAAAATATTTATATTTACATATAATATAAATTATATATAAATCCATATACAGAATATACATGAAAATATTTCTTAAATATATACAAGCATGTGTGTGTATTTATATACCTAAAATAATTATACACAGTGCCCCCACATATATTATGTAAACACAAACTTTTATTTTGGATGCTATTAATCGCGATTAATCGTTTTGACAGCCCTAATGTATATATACATATATATATATATATATAATAATTATACACAGTGCACCCACATATATTATGTAAACACAAACTTTTATTTTGGATGCGATTAATCGCGATTAATCGTTTTGACAGCCCTAATATATATATATATATATATATATATATATATATATATATATATATATATATATATATATATATATATATAATAATTATACACAGTGCACCCACATATATTATGTAAACACAAACTTTTATTTTGGATGCGATTAATCGCGATTAATCGTTTTGACAGCCCTAGTTTTTACACATGTAATTAAATACATATTTTAAGTGTCATCAAGATTAATTAATAAGAAAAAAAGTAGATCGGATCATGAGCTGCCTAAAGATTCCCATCCCTACTGTACAATGATTTATTGCTTGTCTTTGTCGACTTATACAGAAGGTAAAGAACTTTTTTTAAAAATCGCAATCGCAATATTGGTTAAAAAACGTAATTAGATTATTTTCCATAACCGTTCAGCCCTAGTATGGGCTTTTTCAGATCTTGCAATCTAATGTACGAAATAAGCTCCCACAATTTGCGCGACCGGAGAGCAGCAGGTTTCGTCTCTGCTCTGATAGCTGCACGACCGCGGCGAACAAAGTTGTGAGTTCATGTTGGAAATCGCCAATGTTGAAAAAGCATTGCGCTTGGTACGTTTTTCAAACCTTATTTGGGTCTTCAGCGGACAAAGTTTAAAACTCGTCTGGCTAGCACGCTTCCCATAATGTTTTGGAATTAGGTCAATCGCCAGAAAGTAATCGGTCTTTTGTGGCTGTTCAAACCACATGAGCGTCTACACTACGAAAACAATCCGGTCTAATGCGTTTTTTAACTATCTCTGGAAGTGGTTAAAAGTGGACATGCTCAAAATGTACACCTGTATTTAACATCATCCACTTGTGATCTAATTGATCAAAACACATCTTACTTATACTACCAGGTTTAATCAAACAGGGCCCTAGGAATAGAGAGCCTAAGTCCCTCCCCTTCCGGTCGCCCACCATGGGACCTTATTTCGGAAAAATATTGAATGGTAGTCAATGGCGAGAGACAACAAATATTTTGATCTGGTTTGAATTGTGCCCTGAATTACACATATGATGTTTGTCAATTTAAAAGATACATTTTAAAGTAAAGAAAGTCGCAGTTTGATGCAAAACCGTTGAGGTATAAGACTGTGAAAATACGTAATTACAAAGACTACAAACCCCAAAGGCGCACATTTTCTCTCAATGAATAGAAGCTAACTTTACTGAGGCTGTTTTTCATTGTTTCTACAGTCCTGCGTTATAATCGTAACGTTACGCCGTCCTACCTGAGTGTTTTGTACCAGACTGCACACACACGAGCAACGGATCTCGTTTCTCTTCCCGGGAGATGTAGTTCACAGAGCGATTTTCACATAAAACTAAATGTTACTCTTCTGTTTTATGACAAACTGCGACGTTTTTGACTTTCAGAATTATATTTTAAATTGACAAACATCATATGTGTAATTCAGGGCACAGTTCAGACGGAATAAAAAGATAAGTTGTCTCTCGCCATTGACTACCATTCATATTTTTTCCGAAATAAGGTCCCATGAGCCGGAAGCGGAGGGGCGGGACTTAGGCTCTCTATCAGGGTGGACATGTTTAGTTTAGCACTCCAACATATAATGAGCCAGGCAGATATAATGTACATTTGAGGAAGAACTAATAACTGGATCTGACAAGTAAGTCATAAAAAAAATCATTGAAAGGGATTTATATTATCTGATACTATAAGAACTTCTGCATTATTTTCTTGAGTGAGAAATTGGAATTAATGTCAGTGAAATAATTCGTAAACTACAATAGTCAACATTTGAAGTAAAACAAAGTTCCTCAAAGTAGTCTGAAGACAAGAACGGGTATTGTTAAAAATGAATGTATAACTTTGATGAAAGGTTTTGATCCACTTCAAATGTTGAGAATACTGAATGCTTAAACATACAAACATTTTTCCAGTTTAGTTATATAATCATTTACAGATAAAAATGAACTGTGGTTGCATGGTGTCTTCCTCTTTAAATGGACGAGCTGTTTTTGTCAAAACAGGATTTAAAGTGGACATTAGAGCATTTATTACATTTTCGGAAGAACTGTTGACATGAATAAAGTCTGTATTAAGTATGCTTGTGTGTACCATTCACCATGTTGGCACTGTCATGTGAACTACAATGTCGGGTTCGTTACTTTCCTGGCTAAAAATAATCCTATAATGTGGCCTCATTAGCAACTCAAACGGATCTTGCCAGACATAGTGCCTCATCTGGCTATTATCACTTACCAATTTAAGAATGCTTTGAATTATGACATACTATTATTTTGTGTAGTGATTTTCACAGACTACAGTTGGAAAGGAGGCATATTTAGAAGTTTGTAAATATGATATGCCTACTTCCCAATTATATTGGATAAAAAAGTATGTGAAAAAAGACTTCTGAAACCATAGTAAAGTAAGTAACCATCAGAGATGTGTCCAGGAGATTTATGGGGATAAATACTAAAGTGACAAATGACACTGTAAGCTACATTACAATAACAACATGGCAGATGTGGTTTGCCTGAATTTCATTCATACTACACACTACAGAACATATTAATTGGTCACAAAGTCCGTACTTATTTAAATGAAGTACCTATTCAGACAGTATGAGATTTTGTAAGCAGCTTTGGGGTTTGTTCACACAGAATGCATTTTTCCAGTCCATTGCGATACTTTTCCATTGCTTTTATGTAAAGATGTAGACGTATTTGACGTCTACTCGTGTCTTTTGCAGCGTCTCATGCATGACAACATTTGAAAAAGCCTAGCACTGAAGTTAAAAGTTGTTAAACTTTTAAAAAAACACATCTCTAGATCCTATTTTCGTTTCACTCGCCTTTTTATCCGCAAAAACATGTTCTGTGTGAATCAGCCCAAGGTCTGTGAAACAACTCTTACAAGACATGCAGTGATGTCTGTTTGTGGGTACAGTCCTGACCTTCTCTTTGGTTTTGGACAGGTTGACCTCCTCATTCCAAACCAGCTGCTCAGCCTCCTCTAGGCTCTGGTTTAAGCTGTGAACGGTCTGCTGCAGTTCATTCCTCTCTCGGTTAATACGCTCGATATCAGCTGGAGTGAACTTCTGGTTCTCCAGGATGTGCTGCAGCCTCACCCTCTCCTGCTTCAGACCCTCCAACTGCACCTCTGTACAAAAAACAGGGAGATTTACCAATTGAATTCAACCTTTGTATCTTTATTGTCATATGTAGTGTACAAGGTACAATGAAATTCTTATCACAGAGCGAAGACAGCATACAATGTGCAGAGTGAAGAAGGCATGTGTGGCTGCATTTTGTAATCTCTCTTACCAGCCGCCTCGAGCTCCTCAGACAGTGCAGCAGCTTTTTTCTCCAGTCCAGTTTTATGGTCCTCCAGAGTACAACGATAGTCCTGCAGCTTCTGCAGATCAGCCTGTAATCTGAGCTTCTCGGTCTTCTTCCCTGCTAAACGATCCTGTCAATAACACACAGCCTTAATATTGATATATATAAATATTTTTTTACCTTGTTCTGGCATGAAACTCTAGATGGCACGGCGCAGCTGATTGGTTGCTGTTGCACAACACTGGCCAAAACCAAATACATTAACATTGCCATATCCATGCCATTCTCTTTGTATGTTTAAGACTAGGGATGTAAATTATCGATTAATTCATTAATCATTAGTTGATCAACCTTATCGATCGATTAACGATTAACTGATAAGCGTCTATTTTCCTGAGAAAGTAAAATTCTCACGGTATCAATAGGCTCTATGCACAGCTCCACTACTTCCTGAACTTCAGCCAGCTCCTTGTTTCCTGTCTGGCATTATTGGACACATTGATTAATTCAGGTGTGTTTGATCATTGTTGCCGTGACTACTGAGGTCAAGCACACCTGAATTAATCAAATTGTCCAATAATGGTATACAGGAAACAAGGAGCTGGCTGAAGTTCAGGAAGTAGTGCAGTTGTGCATAGAGCCAATTAAACATAAAAAGCTAAATATCGCTTATATACTGAATAAAAACCATGTTATATTGCTCAACTGATGTTTTATTGTAACAGTTGGGATACGTCACGGATAATGTCATTTATGTAGTTTAACTAAACTTATTTTACTACTATAAAATAAACTATGCACAGAAAATTAAAATACATAAAAAATATGTACAAAAAAAAAATGTACAACTTGTAACGAGTGGAAATGAGGTGTGGCCCCTTTAAAGGAGACATATCATGCAAAATCCACTTTTTAAGCCCTTAAATGCATTTTGTTGTATATTTGGAGTGTTTATAAGTACAGAAAAGATGAAATTATTCTCTTCAGGTGCTTCGTTTATATCTTTATATTCTGTTTTGGTCATATTTTTCAACCTGTTCGGATTTTTCTGTTTTCTATGACGTTTTTTGAACAATAACGTCACAGGATTTGCAGCGGAACTGCCAAATAAGGACATCGACTACCGGCCCAACACTTCAAGCAATCCGCCATTATTATTTCTCGCTCCGATTTTGTAGTCCAAGCTCAATGATGCAGAAGTTACGGGAGGGCTAGTCAAAATGTTCGGTTGTTGGATGTAGTGACCTGAAGCACTTCAAGGATTCTAGGGCTGGGTAAAAATATCGATTCATCAATGCATTGCAATTCTTTGCTTCTCAATTCAATATCGATTCATCAAATCCTATGAATCGATTCAGCCATCCAGGCCAGTGGCGGCGCTGTGGGCTACACTCTAGTGAGAGTGTTCAGCGTTGTACAAGACGCGCTTTAGCAAAACAGCGCGATGACGGGCAGCAGCTGCACTCCGTTCAAGCCTGCCCCACTAACATTAAAAGCCGACGTTTGGGCTCATTTTGGATTCCACTGTAAGCTGGGAACTATGGAAGCTTGTTTCCGCCACAGAATGTAAAATAAAAAAGGTAATTGCGACTTTTTATCTCACAATTCTGACTTTTTTCCTCACAATTGGGAGTTTACATCTCGCAATTCTGACTTTATTTCTCAGAATTGCGAGTTATAAAGTCAGAATTGCACGATATAAAGTCACAATTGCGGGATATAAAGTCAGAATTGCGAGACATAAAGTCAGAATTGCATGATATAAACTCAGAATTGTGAGATATAAACTATTCTGAGAGGGAATAAGGTTAAGTTAGTATTTTTTCCCCCTGATAACTCGCAATTGCTGTTAAGAGTGATCAGCTGTTAAGTGTTATTGTTTACAAAATTATAATTATAATATTAGACTTTTTTGGAGTATGCACATTTTGTGCTTCTGTTTACATTTCTTTTATAACTTGAATGTTTAGAAAGAAAGAAATATACTTTCTACTACTTGCACTTTAGAGGTGTTGTTAAAGCACTGTTCAGTGCTTGTCACAGTTGTGTTTGTATTCAACACATACAATATTGTACAGTTTATTCTGATGAATAAACAATGACAGGAAACAAACATGCTGGGGTCAATTTGTTCTTTAACATTGGTAATACTGCGCACATTATTTAAAAATATACTCAGGCACTTAATTACTTGTGAATTTACTTATTATTGAATCGATATCGAAGCTAATAAATCAATATTGAATCGAATCGAAATCGAATCGAAGCCTCAAGAATCGAAATCGAATCGAATTGTGAAATGCCCAACAATACCCAGCCCTAAAGGATTCCCACTTCAACAACCTCCGCCAGTATAAAGAAGGGTTTGCCGATCGACTTCGTCTGAATGAGGGGTAAATTCCTTCTATCATTTAGCTGCTGTGTTTTCTGACGCTTTCTAAACGCAAGTTATCATATTATCAATACAGATTTTTAGTGGTAAGATTAGACTGTAGTCATTTATCTTGTCAGAGTGCTTGTTTTAACAAGAGAAATAGTCGACTTTCACTAATAACACAACATAGTTAACTTAACTTTACATACCACTGCATCCATATGAAGACGTTGTTCTGCAGGTTCGTCGTCGTCTTTTTCAAATCGCTCGCTCTGGCTCGAATACGTAACGCTTGATGGACAAGTCTTCCGTTGTTGACATTTTGTTGACGTGTGAATAAAAATGTTCTTTGAAACTATAGTAATCGTATATCTCTTATCAAACTACAATAATGGCTGAACGCGGGGAGTTGAACCGACCGTGAACTCAGCGACCTGGAGAGTGGGCGGGGAAAGACGCAACTCCTTTTTATTTAAAGGGGACGCTTCGAAACGGGTTGCTCACAGAAGCACATCAGGAAAGAGGTAGAAAAGGGGCCTGTTGAGCTGTAATAATGTGGAATCCAGACCCAAGCATTGCAGTTATGCTTTATATAGACCACAAATGTATGATTTATAAGTAAAAATGAATGATTTAAAAGCATGATATGTACCCTTTAAGACCTTAATGTCCTATATCACATCTAGCCTAGTTTTCACAATCCATCCTTTTTTCTTTGTCATATTGGGGTCATACATTTTCAGAAGGTTTTATGAAGTTTTTTTTAGAGATGTGTGTGAAAAGCTGTATATCAAGAAAAAAGGGTGGCAACTTTGAAGAAGCTGATTCTTTATACTCGCATTATTATTTTTCATAGTTTTGTCTGACTTCTCATGAACAGAATGAACCTGATACATGAAAAGAGATGGAAACATGTAAACTCACAGTTTGACTTTCCCGTTCAAGTCTCTCCAAGTGCTCCATCAGTATGGCATGTTTTTCCTGCTGGGAGTGTAACAGCGCCCCATCCACATTGTAGAGTTTCCCTGAGAGAATTAAAAAAAATAAATAAATAAATTATCAGCAGTGAAAGCATATTTTGCATTAGTGTTATTACAAATATTTAAATAATATATATACAGTCTGAATTTAAAATCTACAGTCATTTAAAGACTGTTATAATTATATTTAATTATAATAATATATTAATAATTATAATTATTATTAAAAACAACGTAGTATCAAGTGTTAGACTATATCAAAGTTCAAACATGTATTATGTTATAGATCCTAATAAAATATCTGATATTATTTTGACTGTCATCAAAATGTAATGTTTTTTTTTGTTTTGTTTTTTCAAAAGAAAAAAAAAAAGCAATGGTTTTTGATTAGATGTTGCTATGTGGCAAAAAAAAAGAAGCAGAAGCCGTTGAACACAAGATGAAAAAAGTAGTTGGAAAAAAAAGAAATGTACAGATAAATTGTTTACAATAACATGCATTTAGAAAACAGGGTGAATTTATTTCATACCAACTTTGTTTTATTTTTACTGAAAAGTTGTTCAGAAGGTTGGATATAATTCCTCCCCCCCCCATCCAAATAAGTTCAATATTCACTTTACACCTTCACACTGTGGTGCAACTTACTTAGTTTATTAAGATAGTCATCATCCTCATCCTCAAACGTATCTGCTCCCTGCATGAACTTGTTGTAGGTGTCAGAGCAGTATTCCATACAGAGCTACAGAGATAACATACATATATACATTTAGCAAATATGTGATGTCTACAATTATGCAGAAGAGAGAAATATACTGTCAAAGCAGACGTTTTGTCTGATATGGTACCTTGTTGTACTCGGCCCCTTCCTCTACGTCACACAGCTCATCTGAGAAGTCAGAGAACAGCAGACCCTGGTCTCTCAGACCACTGAAGAGCTGTAGGGAGAACGTCTACATTTCAGTCAAAGCTGGATAATGTTTCTTTCTACATGTTAACGTGCACGTTATAGTTCAGATTGCAGTCTGGGATAGTAAGGAAAGCTAGATTTTCACAGTTTCAAGTGAAAATGGTCCTTTGTCATCAAAACTCAACGGCACAATGTTTTAAAAAAAATTTTTTTTAAATGAAGAAATGAATGAATCTTTTTCCGAGTCAATTCGTTCATTTTGTTCGTTGAATGAATCAAATGACACTAAAAAAGATTTGTTCATTTTGACAAACGAGTTTGAACAGGAGAGTCACGAACGTGCACCACAGAACAGAGCAAGGCGACCATTTGAGCTTATAAAACTTAAACTTTGTTTTTTTTTGTTTTAAATGAGCGATCGTTTTGTTTGATAAGACCCTTATTCGTCGTCTGGAATCGTTTAAAGCCCTTTGAACAATTTGTCTTTTGGACCATGAACCATTTGGTAACCAGTAAAGTCCATTATATGGTGAAAAATCCTGGAAAGTTTTCATCAAAAACCTTAATTTCTTTTTGACTGAAGAAAGAATGACATGGACATCTTGGATGACATGGGGGTGAGTAAATTATCAGCAAAAGTTTTTTTTTGTTTTTTTTTTTTTAAAGTGAACTACTCTTTTAAATACATTTGAAAATATATTAAAAGAGTCTTTTACTTTTTTTAAATAATATTTCACAAATGTTGCTGTATTTTTGATCAAAGAAATGCAGCCTTGGTAGTGGCAAAACCTTAACTCTACAAAGCTGTGACTTTTTGAAACAGTAGTGTACATACACTCACCGGCCACTTTATTAGGTACACCTGTCCAACTGCTCGTTAACACTTAATTTCTAAGCAGCCAATCACATGGCGGCAACTCAGTGCATTTAGGCATGTAGACATGGTCAAGACAATCTCCTGCAGTTCAAACCGAGCATCAGTATGGGGAAGAAAGGTGATTTGAGTGACTTTGAACGTGGCATGATTGTTGGTGCCAGAAGGGCTGGTCTGAGTATTTCAGAAACTGCTAATCTAAAATCTGCTAAATGATTTTCACGCACAACCATCTCTAGGGTTTACAGAGAATGGTCCGAAAAAGAAAAAACATCCAGTGAGCGGCAGTTCTGTGGGCGGAAATGCCTTGTTGATGCCAGAGGAGAATGGCCAGACTGGTTCGAGCTGATAGAAGGGCAACAGTGACTCAAATAACCACCCGTTACAACCAAGGTGGGCAGAAGAGCATCTCTGAACGCACAGTACGTCGAACTTTGAGGCAGATGGGCTACAGCAGCAGAAGGCCACACCGGGTGCCACTCCTTTCAGCTAAGAACAGGAAACTGAGGCTACAATTTGCACAAGCTCATCGAAATTGGACAATAGAAGATTGGAAAAACGTTGCCTGGTCTGATGAGTCTCGATTTCTGCTGCAACATTCGGATGGTAGGGTCAGAATTTGACGTCTACAACATGAAAGCATGGATCCATCCTGCCTTGTATCAACGGTTCAGGCTGGTGGTGGTGGTGTCATGGTGTGGGGAATATTTTCTTGGTACTCTTTGGGCCCCTTGGTACCAATTGAGCATCGTTGCAAGTGCAACGCCAGAGCCTACCTGAGTATTGTTGCTGACCATGTCCATCCCTTTATGACCACAATGGACCCAACTTCTGATGGCTACTTTCAGCAGGATAATGCGCCATGTCATTAAGCTGGAATCACCTCAGACTGGTTTCTTGAACATGACAATGAGTTCGCTGTACTCAAATGGCCTCCACAGTCACCAGATCTCAATCCAATAGAGCATCTTTGGGATGTGGTGGAACGGGAGATTCGCATCATGGATGTGCAGCCGACAAATCTGCGGCAACTGTGTGATGCCATCATGTCAATATGGACCAAACTCCCTGAGGAATGCTTTCAGCACCTTGTTGAATCTATCCCACGAAGAATTGAGGCAGTTCTGAAGGCAAAAGGGGGTCCAACCCGTTACTAGCATGGGGTACCTAATAAAGTGGCCGGTGAGTGTATATTTCTGGACTGTTTGCTTTGCTATGAGCAACAGTGAAAGTCTCGCTTAATTCATAACTTTAAATTGAAACCAGAAATAGTTCTATGTACAGATTATATCTCACGTATATATATGTTAAAGGTCTGAAGAAGAGTCACCTTGACTGTGTCGATGAGCCAGATGAGAGCTCCGAGAGCCAGTGGCCACGTGTGAGGAGCGCCGATGGAGTACATGGAACTTTTTGAGAGTGCAAACGGGTATCTGAAACAAAACGACAATAATATCTTATCGATTTGGGCAAAATACAGGGTGGTTAACACTGAGCATCCATATTGGCATCCTTTGTTTTTATGATAATGTGATTACCCCAGATCTTTGAGCATTCTTGGGATCTCCTCTTCCACTTTGGCAGTGGGCATCTGAAAGGACGGTTCCAGGCAAGTGTAGATGAACTCGTATATCTTTAAAAACTCTTTTGTGGATGGAGACTGGAGAGACTTCACTGTGATGCTGCCTGGAAAGCCTCGCTCCACCAGGAACTAGACATAATGAAGAAATTAATTCATTGTAAACAGACTTTTGGCCCAATTACTTTCTGACTTTTTAAGTTGCTTATAATTACAAGATAAGCTTTTCAAAAATCATATTGTAGAGACTGCCTCCTTAAAGAGCAATTTCTAACTGACAAAATATGTATTTACTTAAAGGAGTAGTTCACTTTTGAAAAAACTTTTGCTGATAATTTACTCACCCCCATGTCATCTAAGATGTCCATGTCTTTCTTTCCTCAATCGAAAAGAAATTAAGGTTTTTGATGAAAACATTCCAGGATTTTCTCCATTTAATGCACTTCAATGGGAATCAAACGGTTCAAGGTCCAAATGAGTTTCAGTGCAGCTTAAAAGGGCTTTAAACGACACCAGACGATGAATAAGCGTTAAATGATCGGTCATTTAAAAAATAAATAAAAAAGTTTAAGTTTTATGAGCACAAATGCTCGCCTTGCTCTGTTCGTGACTCTCCTGTTCAAACTCAAAATGAACAAATCTTTTTTTTGAGTCATGACTCGAAGGGTCCTAGATAAGACCCATATTCATCGTCTGCTGTCGTTTAAAGCCCTTTGAAGCTGCACTGAAACTCTCATATGGACCTTGAACCGTTTGGTTCCCATTGAAGTCCATTACATGGAGAAAATCCTGGAACGTTTTCATCAAAAACTTTACTTTCTTTTCGACTGAAGAAAGAAAAGACGTGGACATCTTGGATGACATGGGGGTGAGTAATTTATCAGCAATTGTTTTTTTTTAAAGTGAACTACTCCTTTAAAGCTGACCTAGAAATATCCATGTTCACAGTCCCTATCGAAAAACTATTGATGGTGAAAACAGTAAAACACATCTAAGAATCTTCTATGAAGAAATGTTGTTTACCAAGAGGAATCTGACACATGGAGGATTGACCACAACTTACACTATCTCTATTAGAGTAGAAAGTAATTTATATCAATTTATGGTTAAAGAAATATTTCAGGATTAGCTTCACAATCACCTTTAAATCACCACACACACACAAAAGTTGACAATTGCAAGTGCCTCACTGTAACTCTTTTTATAATTTGTTTGGGCTTATTACATTATGGCTTAAAAGCACAGGTCACCCAAAAATTAAATTTCTGTCATCATTTACTCACACACAAGTTGCTCTAAACCTTAAAGAGCAACATGCAGGTTGATTTTATTTCTGAATTAATACTTTAAATTGTCTGCAGAGGTCTTTTAAAAACACTTATGTAAAAATTACTAATGAAATCTCATTTGATGTAGAGATTTTGATGAAAATGCGCTAGGCTCTGGAATAACGCCTTTCCAGCAAGCAACGCGTCATATGACGTACCCCGAGGAAAACAAATCAGCTCGCGGCCGCTTTCTCATTGCTGGGTGTTGATGTAGTTAGAGCAGTAGCGAGAGACATATAGTTTTAGATTGAAGTCATAATGGTAAATTATTGTGTTTGTGGTTGTTGCACGAATTCCAGCCTGTCAGGACATCATATCCATCATTTTCCTTCAAGGAAAAACAAGGCTTTTTGGTCTTGGGTGCGTTATGTGCGGGTGAATAGAGCAGACTTCACTGCCGCGTCTGTTAACACACACACTCGGTCGTTTGTGGCGCACATTTCACTCGCTTTAAATGGTATCACAAACTGCATTTGAAAAGCATTATTTATTTGTTGTTATGGCATGATCAATGTGGATATAGTGCTAACCAGCTTGGATGGTCTGCATAATCACTGTCAGCATAGAATATGAGAAGACAAAACGTTGCTGGCTTAAATAAAGACAATCTAAATAGATGTTTAATCAAGAACAAAGTGAAATGTATGTTTGCTAAAGCAGATTTATTGCAAAACACCAAGGTATAGCCATACAGTAGATGAATCAGCGTTAGCCGCGGTGCTAACTTACATGAACTCACTTGCCCTATTCGCCACTGGTTTTCTCGACACCACAACTCTAACGTTACTTCTTTCCTCTGCCCATTGTTCGTCTCCCGATCTCCCCCTGACTTCTATCTCGCCTAGAAGGCTCATAATTATTTGCCTGTGGGTCATCATAGGCATATTCGTCAACATCGGAGAACGCGGTTTCGTCGTTCGCATCCATTGTAACCTGAGCCTGAACTTGAACAGACTGCCTCGCCAATCGTCACTTCCGGTTAGTGCGTTGTAGACGCGGGAGTTATTTTATCACAATTTTTCTCAAAATATCGTTAATGGCTAAATATATATTACTCCAGTTCAGAAAATCTTGTTGTTTTATCGTCAACTTACACTATGCTATATAGGGGTGTCCAACCTGCATGTTGCACTTTAAGGAGTTTCTTTCTTCCGTTTAAAACAAAAGAAGACATTTTGAAGAATGTTGGTAACCAAACAGTTGCTGGTCCCCAAACAGTTGCTGGTCCCCATAGACTTCCATAGTATGAAAACAAATAAACAACAGTTTGGTTCAAAATATCTTATTTTGTGTTCAACAAAAGAAGGAAACTCATACAGGTTTAGGGGCGAGTACATTATGACAGAATTATCAACAACACGCTAGGGCTGTGAAACGATTAATCGCGATTAATCGCATCTAAAATAAAAGTTTGTGTTCACATAATATATGTGTGTGTAGTGTGTATAATTATTTTGTATATATAAATTCACACATATGCATGTATATATTTAAGAAAAATGTGTTATTAATATATCAAATATTTATATTTATGTAGAATATTAATTTTGTATAAATATATATAAAGTATATACATGCAAATATTTCTTTAATATATACATGCATGTGTGTATATTTATATATACAAAGTAACTACACACACACATATATTATGTTAACACAAACTTTAATTTTGGATGCGATTAATCGCGATTAATCGTTTCACAGCCCTACAACCCGCAATATGACATTAAAACCTATCATACCTCACAAAGTTGTTTGATACACTGTTGGACAAAAGCTTTGTCATGTAGGGGTCTGGGGTCCTTCATCTTCTCTGGGCCCCCATATGCCCCAAACATGCTGTTCCTCTGGCCACCTGCCCCGATGCCTCTGTGGAGAAAGATGAGGACACTGTTGTACTACAGTATACGATTAACCAATTGTGGTTTAATAAAAACTCTCTCGCTGACAACTCCATCTTCACAGACAAGGCTAAGGCCAAAATGCATGTTTTAAATGAAATCAACTTTCACTATCATATCTTAAAGTATGTTAGTGCTATTGCTTTGTGTCAAGATCCACACCAGCAATGTTTTTTTTTTTCTATGCCATGTTTGTAAAAGCAACTTTAATGCTCTAATTGAACTAAGGTCTAATCCTGGCTTAATCTAAGCCCTGTATGACATGATCAATACACAATCAAAACTTACTTTCCAAAAAAGCTTGTACGTCTCTCAGATGTGGTAGATTGAGGTTTAGGTATGTTCAGCTTGCCAAAGACATTGTCCTTGCTGTAATGAAATTCAAGTTAACATATCATACATACTGAAGCATTACCGCTGAAGGTGGTTTAGACCAATAAAACCCCTTCAGTGAGCACTCGGATACATCTGCAGTAACATAACGTAAAAGGAAATATAGATGGAGTGTACTTTTGAGGGGTGGCATTGATCAGACTCATCCTGCTGTCTGTCACACGCATGGGCATCTCAGAATATCTGCTGCTGGGTCTCCGACTCATCTTGACCTTTATAAAAACACCCTTCACATGTAGGACAGAGAAAAGGTTCAGTTATTACCATAGTACAAGAAAAGTAGTGATCAAATCCAGCATAAGGCAGTTTGGATTTGTTCAATATTTTCGACCATTGCCTTAATTAAGTTATATAAAATACAACTAATATAGAATGCGCTGGTGTTGTAACAAGCATATCACGTAAATAAACCATAGGTATTGTCCAATAGCACGAAAACAAAGAAAGCAGATGCTTTGAATCTTACAAACATGCAAAACTATACTGTTAGCAATATATGAACGTGTACGTCAGCTTTGACGTGTTTAAAAACCACACATACAAACACTGAAACACAACAACCATCTAAACTGATTGAAAATTATATATATATTTTTTACAAAACTGTATTACATTAAACTGAATAACAAATTAACTACATATTATGCTAGTAACGAAATAAATAAAGAATTATGGAAAAGCCAATAACGTTACCTCCGATATAAACTTCAGCTAGAGGTCAATTCTCGGTTAATACGTACTATAGTCCAGATATGAATATCAGCATACCAGATATATCACGAAAATATATTTATGTACACTTCGCTTTACTACAGTTTATTCTTCCGTCGATGCTTCGGTTGAATTTCAAAAATTTCCGCGAACGCTGTTCAACGGATCACTCTGATGACGTAACACCTCAGTTTGAGCTGCTGTGCGTAACACTGCCTCCTGCTGGTGTGGCGGTCCTGCGCCGTGCATCAAGGATTGAAGTTTTGGGGGGGAAAAATGTAATTAATAATATACAACTAGGCCCAATCCCTACAAATGTGCTCACAGAGGACCCAGGTGTGGTCCTAATTTTTATTTATTATAAATGTTATATCAATGTCTTCGATAAAGTTTTGTCTATCCATTTATGGTGTTTTGGGGGTATTTTTGAATTTATTTACTTCATAAGTACCATATTTTCTATGTAAAATATATTCATTTTTGTTTTATTTTTTTTTATTTAACTACATTAAAATATTATTCCAATAAGTTCTTAGAGCTAAAACCTAAAGATGAAGTGACTTTGCTGTCACCTGGTGTCTTATTTTAGAATGCTCTAAATTAGTTTTCCCCTTTCATTTATGGGTTCCCATTTTTGACCCAAATACAAGATTAAGGAGTGTTTTTTTTTTTTTTACCCACTTAACATTGTAGAATTGAGTCAAAAAAAATTGTGTGTTCAGGAGGCAAAATTAGGAAAAGTAGCCAAGTCTTGTACCACTCAGATCAAAGGAAGTATTTTTTAAAAATTAATCAAAACTATTTTGCCCACATTTGTCCAGAATACGGTTTTAGGGTTAATTTTTACACTACAATACCTAAGCACTAGAACTATTGAATAACTCAATGAATTATAATTATTAGTAAATTAAAACAGCAACAGCAACCCTGCCTTTTGAATAAATCATAACCTGCCTTAATATATATATCTTTCAGGGGTAGTACATGGTATTTTTGTGATATTAAGAGCATTTACAGAATTTGTAACAATTTTTTTCTTTGTTTATTTCAGCTAGAGATGCTGCCCTTCTGTGTAAAGAACGAAAAAACTTCTTAAGCCACCTCAGAAGCGACATTTCCTGCTAAGATTTGGACATCAACCATGTTAACACAAAGTTTGTATATAGAGTACCATGTAAACACACATAAAAGCCTATTTATTCTATGGTATTCATTGTATCAAAATTACCTTGTTATCAACATTATATACACAACCATCATAATGTACTGATAGTATACACCATTAACCATTTTTCTTGTGTTGCACTGCAGGTGTTTTCCCCTCACACACCTGATCTCTGGCACACCTGCATTAGATAAAATAATGGACAGAGTCGAACAGAATAAATTTGAAAAGAATCAAACATGAGGTTACAAATATGTTTTTAATGAAAAATTTCAAGCATGTCACATCTAACATGTAACACCACTAACCCACATTACATAAAAAATTGTGACAGCTAAAGCAAAGTTGACCACCTCGCTTATTTTATTCTTTTAATACATTTCTTTAAAAAAAAAAAATGAAGAAGAAGAAGACAAAAGAGAATATAGAAGATAAATGCTTTGGAGGGAAGTTTACGGTTTAAACAGTAGAAACGGCCTTTAAACATTTTCTTGAATTAAAACATTCGATAAGCGTACACAAACACTTCTTACTAAAAAAATAAAAATAGCTAAAATTACACTGAAAAATTTATAGAAAAATGTCATAATGAAATCGTACAAACATATAAAACTAAAACTTTTTTTCTGAGATTTGAAGATTAAGACCAGTGCTTCACTTCCTCCTGGTACGCCTGACGGGAGCTGCCTCAGTAGAGATGTCCACTTCCTCTACTTTTTTAACATTTCTTCCTCTTCGAGTGGTGGTCCCTGTGAGAAAACATAAAAATGTATCTTTTCACTCTCAGAAGTTGACAGCACAACAAATTATAATGTACTGAATGTACAAAAACAGGTCTAAACAGTATATACCCATTACACTTGTCAAGCCCATCAGCTTTTGTGAAATATTTATTGTGTAAGATCAAACAGGCAAAATATGTTGTACTTATTTGATGCAAGTGGGTCCAATGGTTATTACAACTTTTTGACACAAAGCCCTTTTCAGAAGGCACTAGTTTTTAAAAGATGTTTTTGAGTTGAAATAATTATTACTCAATGTCTGTGACTTCCTGTAACGATTTAACAGTACTAACATCTCCATGTTTATCACAGAGGTGAGTGTTTTCAAGCCATGGGTTTTACAGAAGACAGTTTGCAGTGCTTGCGTGCATCACGCATGACGTGTGTTTTATTAAATTAATTACTTGATTTATCTTCCATTTAATCAAAACCCTATTTAAATAAACTTAAGTCAAAGACTGTGAAAGATTGTGGTGCAAATGGTAGCTCAGAGGGGTCAAAAAACATCAGTACAATACAATATTGAAAGTGATGGGCATTTGGATAGGATTAGATTTTGCAGAGGACTGTCGGGTTAACTGAAAAAAAAAAAAAAACTAAAATTTGCCCTGGAATTTTTACTAAGGTTTTACGAGAACACAGACCTGGTAGCCTGGCTAACGCCAGACCACGTATCAATGAGAATGAAACGTGGTCTGGAAACCACATGTTCAATTTCTCGTGTTTGAGGCGTGGTTTGCGAATGCCCAGAGCCGTATTATTGGATGCTACGAATCTATCAAATGCTCCCTCCCCGTTCTGTGATTGGTTCCCTATTTCAGGGGAAATTTTGGTTCATGGTATCCAGACTGCCTAGCAGTGCGAATAAAATCGTGCTGCGGCAAGGCAGAATGGGGAAACCCCAGCTACAGACCTGGCAGATTCAGACAGGATTAAAAACACAAAGTACAACTGTGAAAAAGAAATTTCTCTACAGCCGTGTTTCCACCGCAATTACCTGGAACTTTTTTCCCAGGAACTTTTTTTCCCCCAGACCGCTTGCTTACTGCGTTTACACCGCGTACTAAAGTACCGGTCCGGGGCGGGAAGATGACGTTGAACTGCGTGCGACTGCTCTTCTAGCCTGCGCGTTTGTTTTGAGTTTTGTATGGAGGAGATGGCTTTTTTGTGTGCGATTGGTTTACTAACGAGGTAATTAAAGGACAAGTTCGGTCTTTTACAATTAAAGCCCTGTTTTAAGATCGTCCCTGATGAAATAGAATAGTTAAGATTGTTTTTGAGACAAATGCTCCTGTCACGAGAATTTTAGGTTTCTGTGTTAGCACCCCCCCACCTTTATAATGAAAGCATAGGTGCACTCGAACAATCATTCATAAAAATGCATAAAACTTTAGTTTACAAAGACGTGAAACTCACCGAGTGGTCTGGGGTGTTCACTGATATGCTCACACAAAAATCGCTGCAAAAGATGCTTTCCAACAGGTTTTATCGTAGTTTATGTCCAAGTCCATGTTACTTCCTATTTTCGGTTGAAGTCCACAATAGTCAATTGTCGAGTTCACATGCGCGATCATTGGTAACTAGATAACTAAGGATCGCGCATGTGAACTCGACAATTGACTATTGTGGACTTCAACCGAAAATAGGAAGTAACATGGACTTGGACATAAACTACGATAAAACCTGTTGGAAAGCATCTTTTGCAGCGATTTTTGTGTGGGCATATCAGTGAACACCCCAGACCACTCGGTGAGTTTCACGTCTTTGTAAACTAAAGTTTTATGCATTTTTATGAATGATTGTTCGAGTGCACCTATGCTTTCATTATAAAGGTGGGGGGGTACTAATACAGAATTTAAAAATTCTCGTGACAGGAGCATTTGTCTCAAAAACAATCTTAACTATTCTATTTCATCAGGGACGATCTTAAAACAGGGCTTTAATTGTAAAAGACCGAACTTGTCCTTTAACCAAACTGCACAAAAGAGACGAGCACCCAAAGCGTATTCAGAAAGCTCGTAATGCTAGATATAAAAGTAGACGTTTGTTATCAGCAGACATTGACCGTGAGATGAATGGGACGAACACGTGCCATCGGGCAGAAAGAATAGCGCGGTAAGAACCAATCAGAATGTTCAGTGAACAAGTCCCACCCCGAAAGTTCCTGAACTCTGAAAAAGTACAACCTTGCCAGCAGGGACTTTCTGGGGGGGGGAATTTTTACCCAGAACTTCATTTAGACCCTGGTTCCTGCGGTGTAAACACACCAAATACCACCCCAAAGTTCCTAGTTCCTGGGGAAAGTTCCTGCGGTGGAAACGCGGCTTACCATACTCAATGAAGACTAGTCCCGTCCAATTAGGGATAGATTGATGTGATGAATAGAATTCACTGAAAGATATGGCTACATCTATTTTAGTCACGACATGCACAATCGGGTTGGCTTAACAGCCGTCATACTAGACCCCAGTGTAAAGTTCTCTTGTATTCTGGAAAACACTGGACACAACATTTACAGAATGCGTACCTGAAAGAGACTCCTGAGCAGGTGCTGGCTCTGGTTCCTGGGCTGTCTTCTTCTGCCCTCTAAGAGCTCTATTACCAGCTTTCTTGGGAATAACCTCAGCCTTTTCTGGTTCAGGATCAGGCATTTTCTCTTCGCTGGAGACCTCAGCTGCAACTTTAGTGCTGGTGGCTACTCTGCCTCTTTTCTTTGGCAAAGGTTCCTTATTCGACGACTCATCAGTTACCTCCAGCAAATCATTCCTTTTCCTTTTGAGGGGAGTTGATGCCTTACTATCACTGAGATCTGATTTAGGTGCAGCAGAGCCCACTGCCTTTCCTCCCCTCAATGGCTTGATTTTTATCGGAACTTCTTCAACAGGATGTTCCTCTTTTTTGGCTCCTCTGCGGCCCCTGGGTGGCAGATCAGTTGACTGATTTGAAGTGGCGGATGTCTCAGCTGGTATTTTGCCAAACCTTTTGGATTTCTTCTGCTGTTGTTCTACATCTGCAGAAGGTTCGATCTCTTCAATGTCTTTAGAGACCACCAAATCTGGGTTCCAGTTAACAGTTTTTGAGGGTTTAATATCACTAGCTTCTTCGGCTTTAGAAGATTCATTGATTGGGTTGTTAGGGATGTCTTTAGTTGAATTCTTCGGTTTTCTGCCACGGCGACCTCTTCCCACCTTCTCCAGTGCCACAACTGCTGTATTCTCAGCAGCAACCAATTCAGAACCTGCTTGTGTCGTGGAATTTTCTTCTCTCTTTGATTCAGGCACTTTTGCTGCTCGCCTGGTATGTTTAACGGGTTTAGCTGGCTCTTCTGATGAAGTTACATCCTCAGTAACCTCAGACTCTGTCTTGGCAGCCGCTTTACGTCCACGGCTGGACACCACAGCAACTGGTGGTGCAGGGTTTGCAACAGCACGGCGACCTCTTTTGACAGGAACTTCTGCCTCCACTTCTGTTTCCTTTGCAATAACAGCCCTTTTATGACCAGATTTCACAACAGGCGTCTCTACTTGATCAACATGGCTGACAATGCTTTCCTCGGTCACTACTGAAACTGTGACCTTTGACTGCTTTGTCTTTCTACTTCCCCTCACAGATTTCACCACTGTTTCAGAGTGTTCCTCGGTCACAGGTAAAAGTGTGCTGGCATCTACAGCTGGTTGGTCAACAACCTCTTCAGCCATCTGCGGTTTCTGCTGTTTGGCCTTTCGTCCTCTGCCAGACTTGACCACAGGTGCTTCAGGCTTATCTTGTTCAGCATTCACCTCTGCCACAGTTTGAGAAACAACCATGGCATCATCATTATCCAAGAGCTGCTCCTTGACGATTTCTTTAACCTTCCTTCCTCGCCCTGACTTTGCTACAGGTTTCAGTGGCTTCTCAGCCACTACAGCTGCATGAGTGCTGGCTGTTTCATTTTCCAAAGTAAGGGTTGGCTCAGTTTTCAACTGCACCTTCTTTGGTGGCCTTCCTTTCCTAGCTCTTGTTGCAGAGACAGTCTCAGTAACTGGTGAAGCCAACAATTTGACACCAACTGGTGCAACAGCATTTACCTCACTAACAATTTCAGGTGTTTTCTGTTCAAGTTCTTCTGAAGGATGGCTTCCCGTTTTATCAAGTTCTTCTGAAGGATGGCTTCCCGTTTTATCTATTTTCTTTCTCTTCCCAGGTTTTACAACAGGGGCTTGGACAAGCTCTTCATTTGCAGGTGCATCAGGACATTGTAGGTCACCAGCATTTGCGTCATCGACGGGCTCAATTGCAGCATCATCTTGTTTAGCTTTTCTTCCTCTCCTGGTTTTGGTAACTACAGGTAGGCAGTCTGGTCTCTCAGTTTTCATGGAGTCTACAGGATCTTGGGAAGCCTCAGTGTTCTTTTCCTCTTCACCCACAAAGTGGTGCTTGGGAATTCTACCACGGGCAGATTTTCTGACTGGGCTCGCAGTGACTTCTGGAACTTCGAGAAGCTTCTTGCCTCTCCTTCCCCTGGCAGAGCAAGAGGGAAGTGGACTGTTTATATTTGTCTCTTCAGTCACTGACAACACAGCAGGAGGTTTGACCTTGTCATTGTTAGTGTTTTTGGATTTCTGTGGCACTCTGCCTCGACTGCCAGTGCCACGCTGAATTTTGTTGGCAAGGGAAGACTTGATTATCTCCTCTACCTTTTCCCCAGCAGTGGATGATGCTGGAGTATCTTCAACTGTTGCGCCGCTATTTTCAGAGGTACACAGAGTTTCTTCAGACTGCTCTTCATTTTTTTCATCAGTCCCAGAAAAACAGACATCAACAGCTTCAACTGAAACCGACTTCTCTTTAATGTTGTCAGGATGCGTTTCCTGGGGGATAACAGCATCAGCCTCTACATCACTGTGAATAGAATCAATGACTTCAGTGGTGCACTGGGAATCCACTTCAGTCTCCATGGTTTCAACTGGACAGACATTTTCTTTGTCGCATTCCTCATCGAGATCTATGAGTCAAGACAACATAAATTTAGCTTAATCCAAGTAGTTAAACATTGTGTAACTCCTGTTTAAGATTAAAGGGTACCTATTTTGGGTTTTTGAAAATTGCCCTTCATGTAGTGTTTAACATAGATCTAAGTGAACGAAAACATCCTGCAAAGTTTTAAACATGAAAGTTCATCGTATACAAAGTTATTATCTCTCAAAAACAAGAGTCGACTCTGAGTCGCTGAAATGAATCGTTCGAAGAACGATGCTTTTCCTTTGTCTAGTTGACGTCATCTTGACAAGTTATTTGAATAAGAAACGCCCACTTATTGCGCTCGGAGACGCCAGGGAAAACCGGAGCTCCAGGGGTGGCGGGCAAATCTGAAACTGGCCCAGGACGGGCCACCCTGCCTGGGCTGGCCAGGGAGATCTGAGAGCATGGAGGTCTGGACCCACCGCACCTTTTTGGACTTTGTCGTTTTTCGAGATCTGGGCTTCGGAAAACAATCATGTCGACGAGACGCTGTGTTTTGAAGTGCGACGCAAAAGCGAACTTTTTTAACCAGCCAAGTGAGGAGTATTTGAAGACTAAGTGGCTGCAGTTCATATATACAAGTACTGCTATACCACACAAGTATAGCCCAAACCTTGTTCTGTGTTCGCGTCATTTTGAAGATGATTGCTTCACAAACCTAAACGCTATAAAGTATGGATTCGTGAGCCGGCTCTATAGCAACGACCTGAGGATCTGAGGTGTGTATAAATGAGGGAGACATACGCAGAGCGCTGGGTCTCGAGGACTGGAGTTGAGAACCCATTTAAGGTGTTAAGAGTTCCGTTTTTCTGCACAGAGAATACCAATCACAACTGACTAGGTCATCTGACCAATCACCGCAGATTAGCGTCACGCAAAGGCGGGTTTTGCAAAAGAACTCGCTAAAACGATTCATATGGGAGTCGGTGGGCAATTCAGGTAAAAATAAATGCATATTATAAGACAACAAAAGTGTTTTTTGTCATTGCATGCTTGTAAAACTGTTGTTGGGAACTCCCAGAACAATATTAGGAACATTTTAAATGCCATAATAGGTACTCTTTAAACAAAACCTAAATATTAGGACTGAAAACAACAATGTAGAGAACATGTGCATTTCCCAATTTTAACTCACCTTCAGCTGGCACGAATGCAGTACCACTTTCTACTGCTTGAAGAGGCTCTTGTGTCTAGACATTAAATATATGAAGATCAGTTATTGAATTTAGAACTAGATTGCAGTTAAAACAAATAATGACCATACCATCTATCAGAATAACATTTCCTTACACTGTAAGCCAGCAGTATGACAAAAAGTTCAATTGTCATCATGACATGATGTGCATGTTGAACAAGAGTAACCTAGCCATTTACCTCAGTAGGCACAGTCAGAACATTTTCTGTTGTCAGGGCAGAGTTATTTTCAGGTTCTTCAAGTTCTTTAAAGCCAGTGATAACTTCTTCTGCCATCACTCCATGTTGAGGGGTCTTCAGTTTACCGATTGCCAACTGATTGCTGAAAGGTTCTTCTTTCTGATTAGGGGTCTGTATTAACTGCTTTACATCTGCCAAGTTCTCAACAGGTTCAACCATCTCTTTGGGAGTCTGCATCAGCCTTTGAATACCCATTTGATCTTCAACTGGTTCTTTGTGTTTAGGAGTCTTCATCAGATCTTCAACATGAGTTAGGTCCTCTTCGACTTGATTTCTCTTCTTTTTAGGTGTCTTCACCAACCTTTTGAGCCCGAACTGATTCTCCTCCAGGTCTCCCTTTAATTTTGGTGTTTTCATCAATTCTTTTAAACCCTCAAGTTCTTCATGTTGCTCTGACTTTTCTTTGGGAGTTTTCATAAGCCTCTGAAGACCAGCTGCGCACAGTACAGGATTGTTCTTTTCTTTTGGGGTCTGCATCACTCTTTTCACTCCAACCATGTCTTCTACTGGAACTCCCCTGTATTTGGGAGTCTTTAGGAGTTCCTTAATGCCTTCCAGACTTTCTTCCTGGGGAGGTTTAGATTCCTTGGGGGTCTTGAGCAGCTTTCCTCTCAAGTCTTCAATTGGTTCACCCCTTTGTTTGGGTGTCTTCATGAGTCGCTTTACTCCAGTGAGGCACAAGGATGGTGCTGCTTTCTGTTTTGGGGTTTTGACTACCATTTCAGGGGCAGCCTCTTCCTCTGTTTGGTCATTGGGGGACATCTCTTGATCTGGAATGATGTCGTGGCCACTTGCCTCATTTGAGCTGTCACCGAGTTGAGAAAGACCTTCATCTTCCAATAAACTACCATCCTGGTTGTCCAAAAGAAGTCGTGTAACTGCTTCATTGTTGTACTGTCCACATTTGGCAGTGGAGATAACACTTATTGGAGAGACAATCATTTCACCTGTGAAAAAAAGGCATGAAATCAATGATAAAACAATAAATACACAGTAGATAACTAACTTGCGACAAGTCCAAAACACTAACCCGATTCTTCTGGTGTTCTCATGACTGAAATCTCATCCGAAGGCATCTCAGGACATTCATCATTTATAGGAACCATTTTCTTAGACCTTCTGTTGGCTGGCGTTTTGAAAATGTCTGCAACACCTAACAAAACATTTAGAATTTGAACTAACAATTTCTCAGAACATTTATGACATGTATTGTTTTCTTCAATACTGAACAAACCTGTAAAGTCCTCATCCATTTTCATGTCCTTCTTGAAGAGTGCTACGTTGGTGACTATTTTAGGTGCAGCACCAACAGACTGGTTAGTCCTCACATGGGCTTTGCCAACAACAATGGTGACTGGAGATGCTGCATGCCCAGTGCTGATATCATCCTTCAACCTCTGTGCAGGTGTCTGGATAGGTAATTAAATGTAATTTGTAATTAAGTCATAGATTAATCAGCCATTCAATGAGCTAAAACCATCAACAGAAATGAGAAACATGAATGAGAACAGCAACAACAACAAAAAAGACTTCTTTTGAGACTGATAAGAATCCTTTGTATTTTACCTTGGGTTTTGGCACCACATTTCTTTTCACTACATTGCTCTTTGTGGGTTTTTTCTTAGTTGTAACTTCTGTTTGAGGTTTGATCTGACCAAACTTCACAATGTCGGCCCAAGAAGTCAACACTTAAAACAGAGAAACAAACATACATTTTAAATATTTATTTAAACCATATGAAAAGGAATTAAAAGATTAATACCTCAAAACAGGAACACAAGAATATAACCAGATTAAATCTTTCACCTTTTAGATTAGCCCGTGATGCTCCACTGCGTCTTGAACGAATTACATCAAGTGCACTTTTAACTGTACTCTTAGGAGTTTTTCTTGCAGAAGACTTCATGCTCTTCCTCCTTAAGGGTATCTTTGGTGTTTCGCACTTCTGAGGCATGTCTTCTACAATGGTAGACTGTACTTCAGACTTCTCCTGGTCCTGGACAGGCGATGGAGTACTAATAAGAGAGACTGAAAACCTCCCCTGGACCCTGGGTGTCTCAGTTAAAGACATGTTACTGGCAGCCTCAACCGCTGAAGTTGATGCTCTTCTAGCAGATGCAGGTGTCTTGGGTGTGGCAGGAGTAGAGGATGTTGCAGGTACCTTGGGTGGAGCAGATGGTGACTTTTGATGTTTTGGTGATGGAGTTTTAGCCTTGATACTCGGGGACTTTTTGGCAGGTGATTGAATCTTCGCAGCGCGTTTAGGTGAAGCTTTCTTCGGAGAACTATTTTGAACATCTGGAGCAGTTTCTTCAAGTCGAAGAGCCTGAAAATAAAGAAAAATTAAAAACCTTTTAAAGTTTTCAATAGATAAATGTTATCATCCTTAAAAATTGGTTTTAAGTATTACCAAAAGACCAATGGTGGATGCTCGACGTAGGAGAGATTGAGGTTTCTGGGAAGGTCCCAAACTGTATCGTGGAGTTGCCCCACGGCGGAGGGGGGAATTCGGGGGCAGGCGTTTGTCAAATAGCTCAGGGGTCAACTGTCCACCAAAGGACACTCGCTTTTTCTTCGTTTTTGGAACTGTTACTTCGGTGTGAGATTTGTTTTCGCTGCACAGCTCATTAATTGAAGTACCATCTGCAGGACAAACAAAAGTAACAGTGATATATTTTTAATTAATGAAGCATGTTTGCAACATTTACCTAATCGACAAATAGTGTGTACATGCCAAAAAAAACTGCACGATTCTGGATAAATTGAGGATCAGGATTCTTTTGTTTCAAACAGAGATCATGTTTCTCTCACTATTCTGAACAGAAAACTAAAAATATCATGTAATTTACCAGAGGTTCTAACAAAATGTAGTTGCTACAGTCTATTTAAAATGTTTAATTTGAATTCTTGTAAATGTATTATTTCTGTACTGTAATTATGTATGTACTGGTATGGGAAAAGCCCATCTGGGGACGGACGTTGCAAATTAGCCTTGGCTATAAATGCTGTAGTGTGGTGCATGTTGATTGTTCCCACTTGTCCCTATCAAATAAAAAATAAATAAATAAATAAATTCTATTTATTTATTAAATCGGTTTGAATGAATGATTCAATGGCTCACTCAAATACTTGTTAATTACTGGATGGATGAATCAATGATTCAAAGGCACATACATTTAAAGGAGACATATCATGCAAAATCCACTTTTTTAGCCTTTAAATGCATTTTGTTGTATATTTGGAGTGTTTATAAGTACAGAAAAGATGAAATTATTCTCTTCAGGTGCTTCGTTTATATCTTTAGATTCTGTTTTGGTCATATTTTTCAACCTGTTCGGATTTTCCTGTTGTCTATTACGTTTTTTGAACAATTACGTCACAGTATTTGCAGCGGAACTGCCAAATAAGGACATCGACTACCGGCACAACACTTCGAGCAATCCGCCATTATTATTTCTCGCTCCGATTTTGTAGTCCAAGCTCAATGATGCAGAAGTTACGGGAGGGCAAGTCAAAATGTTCGGTTGTTGGATGTAGTGACCTGAAGCACTTCAAGGATCCCCAATCCAACAACCTCCGCCAGTATAAAGAAGGGTTTGCCGATCGACTTCGTCTGAATGAGGGGTAAATTCCTTCTATCATTTAGCTGCTGTGTTTTCTGACGCTTTCTAAACGCAAGTTATCATATTATTATCATACAGATTTTTAGTGGTAAGATCAGACCGCAGTCATTTATCTTGTCAGAGTGCTTGTTTTAACAAGAGAAATAGTCGACTTTCACTAATAACACAACATAGTTAACTTACATACCACTGCATCCATATGAAGACGTTGTTCTGCAGGTTTGTCGTCGTCTTTTTCAAATCGCTCGCTCTGGCTCGAATACGTAACGCTTGATGGACAAGTCTTCCGTTGTTGACATTTTGTTAACGTGTGAATAAAAATGTTCTTTGAAACTATAGTAATCGTATATCTCTTATCAAACTACAATAATGGCTGAACGCGGGGAGTTGAACCGAACGTGAACTCAGCGACCTGGAGAGCGGGCGGGGAAAGACGCAACTCCTTTTTATTTAAAGGAGACGCTTCAAATCAGGTTGCTCACAGAAGCACATCAGAAAAGAGGTAGAAAAGGGGCCTGTTGAGCTATAATAATGAGGAATTCAGACCCAAGCATTGCAGTTATGCTTTATATAGACCACAAATGTATGATTTATAAGTAAAAATGAATGATTTAAAAGTACGATATGTACCCTTTAAACAGTCACCTGTCACCACCTAGTGGCGTAACAATGTAATCTATACAATCGTTATTTGTTCCAGGTTATTTATAAAAGGTGATTTGTTCTTTTATGATCACTACCAGTATTTATGGTCTTACCTTCGTTCTTAGAACTTGATGTAGCCTTAATCTCATGCGGAGCACCTTGGACTTGAAACCTTTTGCCAGCATTTGATCTTGGGGATGTTCTTGGTGACATCTTCACTTCAGTGTTCTTGCCTGGAGTCTGAGGCTGGCCCAAAGGCATTTGGAGATCAAGGCTCTGATCCTGTGATCCAACACTTCTCCTTCCTTTCGGGGATTTGGGAGTTTTCTCCTCAGACTGAGGCTCTGAGAGGATTTGCTGGACAACCTCACCAGCACTGAACTTCTGAGGCGTTTTCAAGGGTGTTCTCCTCTTCTGGGAGACAGGAGTTACACCTTTCTCTGTCAAAGAGGAGGTGATGGACCCTACAGATGGCAAATCATCAGAAGATTTCTCTTCCTGATTTGCATTGAATGAGCTCTGAGGGATAGTTTGTCCAGTAATATCTTCAGAACTGGATTTCAAGGATCTTCGCTTCTTGGTAGATGGAGTTGTGACTGGTTCAGGGCAACTTTTAACATCTGCAGAGAGAGCTACCTGATGATCAACATGAGGTCTTGTAAGAGGTGTTTTTGGTTGCTCAGATTTCCATGGTGATTTAGCAACAAGGTCTTGTTTGACCATTTGGTAGAGCTCACAAAAAGGTGACATACTGTCCTTTTTATTTTTGCCATCTTCTGGTTCATTTTCAACAGATTGATCCACAGATGGCGGTAAATTTGACCCATCTTTTAAACAAGTGTCTGTAAATATAGCACACAAGACAATTATATCAAATTCAACAGAATTAGCAAAACTAGGGGGGAAGAAACAAATTCAGCAAACAAAGAAATGTATAGAATATCATAGAAAAATGTCATGATCACTAACCAAATGAATGCTCCGACTTCCTCTTCTCTGCATGAACGGGTGTGCTTTTTTCCTGCTGGTCTTGCAAAACCTACAAGATGACAAAACCAAAATTTAACAAGAAATAAATGGTAAATTAGCAAAAAAAAATAGTTTATAGTTTCACTCAATAGTTTTTGAGAATGCAAGACAAATATTTTTTAAATTGACCCAAATCCAAAATTTCACTTGTAATTCTCAAAATTGAAACACAATTTTCAGTTTTAATACAGCACAAACCATTTTTTATTCATGATTAATATATATTATATATATATATATATATATAGTGTGTGTGTGCTGGTTAACTAGTCTAAAATTTAGAAACCCCTAGAAAAAACAACAACAAATAGATGTACAACACATCTAAGATAGTTCTACTTAACTTTATTACTTTATAACTCTACTTTATTATTCCAATATCCAAATATGATACTAAAGAAACAGAAAAGAAAAAAACGGCTTTTGTGTCAAGCTGCAGGGATTAAAGTGAAAAAAAAAATTCTTCGGACGGATTTTTTTTTCCAGGCCAAGTCATATTCTTTTAACTTTATTTAAACAGTCAAGACCAGTAGCATTTTAAGTGGAGATGTTTTAAACCGCTTTAATATTGCCAGTTTGGTATTTTAAAAGCGCTGTAACGATACGTAATATAAAACCGTAAAGTCACCATACTCAAATCCATGAACCCATGTCCTGGTGTGAGAAAACAGAATCGCCACACACCCCTTCCAAATCCCAGAGATATTCTTCCTTCAAAATTGGGCAATTTCAGCGTTACTGATGTGACATTGTTAAAACTTGAGATATAAATTCTCAGAAAATGCATTTATTACCAATATATTGAAACTTCTGTATTTATATACATACTCCCGTAATAAAGCAGTTCAGACATTAGAAAATCTAAGTCTACACATGCGTTTTTTATTTAATATGACTAGGGTTGGGTTTTATCAGATACCAGTACCTACTCTGTATTTTTTTCACGGTTCCGGTGCCTAAACGGTTCTTGAAACAGTACTTCAGGAAACGAAACTGCACACACGTTGTCAAAAAAATAATAATACCCCTTTATTTAGAGGGCCAAACTGGACACAATATTAACTTAAACAATATAAATACAAGTAACACATAATAAAAAAAAAAAATATATATATAAAATATAACAGTTTGACAATAAAGAAATAAAAATGAGATAAAACTCTTTACAGTCGATTATCATGAAAACAAATCTCAGAACGATCGACAATTGGTACCAACGTGTTATTAGACCAAAGGTTCATTTTGCGCCGGAGTTGTCCTTTAATAATCTACAGTATTTTCAGGTTACTTATGACAATGTGTAGAAAAATCAACAAAACAATTATTTGGTTTAGACTGGAGTAAGATGAAACCAGAAAAAAAAATAATTCAAAAAGCAAGTTGTTGTTAGCTAGCTGCTAATTTGATAATACATGGTAGAAAATTAGACTATTATTTCAAATAAACTTTTCAATGCTACTTTTTTTCATTCTACTAAAATAATTATCGGGTGTAGTAAAGAAGGATTTTATATTAAAAAGCTTTTTTTAATAGCAAGATAGGATGACAGTGTCTGTCAGCCACCACCGAAGGCCAATTTTGACCCAGGGAAAACCCTGTAGACTCTCACATCAACATACCTGAACGGTTTTGTCTTTTCCAGCCGTGGACAGCCTCTTCTTCTTCGGCGTCTTGGGAGGTGGGTACTCGAACCTACCATTATGACAATATGAAACCACACAAAAAATTATTCCCAGAACAAAGATTCTCCAAGAAAGAAAACTGTAATGCCTCTTAAAAATCAGACTCACCTGAAAGAACGATCAATGATTGTGATGAGATCACCATGCTTTAACCGCTCAGATTGATTAATAACTTGTCCATTAATACGTGTGGGGTTCACAGAGCTTAAATTGGTCAAAATGAGCTTGAACAAGAGAGAGACAATAAATGAAACATTTAAATAAATTTTATATACATATATGGCATAGAAATAAAAACATTATTGGTGAACATCTTGAGGCAAAACAATGTAACTGACATATTTTAAGATATACCAATGCAAGTTGCTTTAACGCCTAGCTCACACTACAAGATTTTAAGCCCGATTTAACGAGCTCGGCAACAGGTCGGGCTGTAATCGAGTGTAAATCTGCAGGTGATCCACACTCGCCAATCTTTGTGAGAAATACTAAACGACGCATCAAAAACGATTCCACACAGATCATTGCGTATACAACTTTTTGCACCGCCAATTTTGTCCCGGCGTCCATTTTCGAATAGACAAGTATTTTGGGTCATTTCACATTCCACTTCTGGCATGTGTTTTCTCGACAAAACGTGGTTTGGGGACCAGGGAAAAAAAAAAAAATCGCTGGGTGACGGTTGTTTTCAGCGTGTAACCCCGTTGCAGATCATTTACATCATGAACACCACAACGACTTGAAGACTCCAGAGCAAGTAATGTAGTCTAAACAGCACAGCAATCTGTCGACATTTAAAGTTGTGTAGTGTGAACTAGGCATAAATTTAAACAGCTCAAACAAGCATTTTAGTCTGTCTAGCTTAAACCTTGTCTGCGAAACCAGGGACATAGCGTAATATCAAAATATAGTTACCTCCTTGTTCTCATTCAGCTCTATTTTACAGTGCTCTTTAGACACTTGCGGCAGCTGAATACGAATATCACAGTCCAGCTTCCTAAAAAGGTAAAGAGTCCACATTAAATGGCTTTTAATGCAGCCTATTTTCATTTTTTAATGAATAACAACTATTAAACTGTGATGCATGTAGTGGCTATTTTCATGGCAAAAATACAGAATTTCATTTTCAAACTAATTTATAATTTAAATTAGGGATGGGCAACGATTAATCGCGATTAATCGTTAGCAAAATAAAAGTTTGTGTTTACATAATATATGTGTGTGTGGTGTGTATAATTAATTTGTATATATAAATACACACACATGCATGTATATATTTAAGAAAAACTTGTTTTTAATGTCAAATATTTATATATAATATTAATTATGTATAAATATATATAAAGTACATGCAAATATTTCTTAAATATATACATGCATGTGTGTGTATTTATATACACAAATTAATTATACACACTACATACACATATATTATGTAAACACAAACTTTTACGATAAATCGTTGCCCATCCCTAATTTAAATATTTCAATACATTGTTTTGCATGTGGTCGAAGTCGATATTCAAAGATGCGTGAATCCATCTTCAATTTATTGGTTATTTCTAGTTTCACAATAAGTTATTAAAAATTTCTAGCAATAGCTTCTTGAAAGTGCCTTAGTTTTTGCAGGCCATGTTATTTTTATTCATTGATGTCTAGAACATTTTTTTTTTTATTACAGCATGACAAATCATATGTACCATACATTCAAGTACATTATCAATTTATTGTTTAAACTTTCCTTTTTTATTATACACATTAAACCTGCATATTTAAACAAATTTGATTCATGTGTCATCATTCCCTCATCCATTTTCATAAACCACTAACATCAACAGACAAAACTAAGGTAAAGTTAATATTTTGCAAAGCATAACTAAATATAATAAATAAACAAAAGGCTATAAAGGAGCACGAATACATGTACTTGATGCCTAAGTAATAACGCATTCTGATTGGCTGGAGAGATCGTCTACGTCAATTTGACATGAATGAAGCCCGCCTCGCATCAAGAGCAGTAGAACAGAACTTGAGGCACAAAGAACTGTGAATGTTTAGCACTTCCCATTTATCAGATATTTTAAACCAAACGTTTAAGTTTTTAAACAACAATGTACTTCGATTTTACTTTCAACCACAGTGTGTAGTAGTAATTTTAGCCACTGATTTTGTTTTTCACGTGCCTCACTATAAAACTTGGCATCAAATATTCACAGCCATCATATAAGTTAAGCCATTATTGTAATAAAATGTGTTACTGACCTTCCGAACAGGCAGGACGCTGTGAGGGGAAATTCAGTCCCATCACCTCCAAGTCTTTTGATCACGACTATCTTCCCCAGCAAAGGCATTTTAAAACAACTTACCTTGTATAGCAAACACAAAAGACAAAATAAAATATAAGTAACTCAGTTAGTACGTTACATTTTCATCGACGTATGTTACTGTACATGCATTTTACTATAGTTTCATGAACATAACTCGCATCATCCGCGAAGATAAATGCAACACAAAAGAAAAATACTATATACAAAGAAAAACATCTGGATATTCCATTTCAATGTAATTATAGTTAACGTTACTACATATTATGTTAGTTCTCATTCACATAATTAATTACACGATTGAAAACAAAAGATCAGCACATGGCCAAAGACATTTAAAACATTACATAACTGGACAAAGCAATTCACTTTGTTAGTTTTAGTGACCGACTAGAAAAAATATTTCACAGTATTTGTGGTCATAGTCATTGAAAATAAAGTTACCGATTTGTTTTAATTGTTAACGGAAATGTTACGCATCCGTCGTTAGCATAAACGTTTCCTTTTGTATCAGTGAAATGAAACGTCTCTTTACCTGAAGTTCCGTAAATCAAAATGTCAAAGTATATTCCATCGATGTAAGTCCCTGATTTTATAAATAAAATCAGATTATCCAGCATTCGGATAGCTGTCCTTGTCGTTCCTGCCGTTAACACAAACTACTACTAGCACCAACAACATTTAACACTATGTCCATCGACAGACAGCAGAGCGTGTTGTTGCCGTCTTCACTGACGGTATATATCCCTCCGCGAAATAAAATACTATAAAACATCTAAGCGTAATTAACTATATATACAAAAACAATATATCACATATTGGAAGAAAATAATCAATCAGAGCCTTATTCGAAGATTCATATAACATACAATGCAATTCATTATTAAAAGTGAGGGACTAGTTTACCTGTCAATCCGCGGAGGAATATAAGGCGGCGCATAACTACGAATGTTTGAAAACTATTCAAAATTCCGCGCGAAGGCATTTGGTTGGCCAGTAGTTATATTTGCTACTTGACGTAGCCAATAGGATTTGGTGTTGGTGTAACCGACAGTAAAGGTGGCCAATCAAATCGTGTTAAATGTGCAAACGCTCTTTTAAACTAGACACGATCCGCCCTAGTCTGTAAAAACAGTGCAGCAGCAGGCAGCACAAAAGAGCCGAGTTTAAAATGCAGTGCACTTTTCATCGTAGGCCTGGTCTCACATGTCATGCGAAGACCTTAGTTAAATTTGGACATTTAAATAGCTTTTATAAACACGTCGTAGAAAAAAATTGCTGATGTGCACCTTGAGAGAAAACATAAGATATGTCAGCACTAACAGCTCAAACATGCATTTTAGTCTGGGACTTGGCTGTAAAATCAGGCAGTAATCTACAAACCACTGAATGATGATGACCAAACACAATTAAAATGATGGTAACTAAAATTGTAACTTGTAACAAAAATGGTGCCCACTGTAACTGAACGAATACATACATTATTTTTATATTATTTCGTTTTAATTGCAGAACAAGAACAAATGTATACAAAAGGAGTAATACAAATAATAAAATTTTAGGTATCAAAACAAATCACTTACCTTTACAGTAAGAAATAGAAATGTGGATAAATTCAGATGAAATAAGTTACATTATTTCAAATATTATAGAGAAAAAACAAAGACCAGTAGCCTCAAGCATGGCACTAGAAGCACTATGTCTTAGGTTCGATTCCCTGGGAATGCATAATGGTACCTTGCTTGCACAGTTGCTTTGGATGAAAGCACAAATGCATATATGTTAATGTTGTTAATTAAAATATTATACTAATTATGTAAGGATAAGTGGTTTTATGGTACTAGCAAGGCTCTTTTATTTTATCTGAGTGAGGGATAATAGTTTCTACTTATTTTGCCTATAAATCAGTAGCCTAATAACAATACAATTGAAGTAACCTAAATGAAATCCAAGAACTGTATATCTGAAATTAAAAATGAATTCTGATAAACTTTAAAATAATGTACAATAAACAAATACTAAGAAATGACACTATGCTGCACACATTATGCTGGTAAACACATCATTGTAAAACTCCACACTGAGTGATCAGAATCCTATACCACCTTGAAGGAATGCATTTTGTCATTATGATGAACTGACAAATGGCCTACTCTTAGAGGAGGACTCTGTGTTTACAAAAAAAAAGGGTGGTGTACGAACTGAATATTTGCTGAAATGACGACTGACCGTACTATATGCCCCTGCCACAAATACAAAACCTCTGCATTTGTGTGGCAAAGATGAAGGAGATGGTCTTGGACTTTAGGAGGAGGGTACACCCCCTCTCCCCTCTTAATTGGAGGAACATCTGTGGAAATGGTCTGTAGTTTCAAGTATCTCAGGCAGGGTAAACATTTCCTAAGACTTCACGAGGGTCATTAACACAGGTTTGAATAAATGATCCAATGATTCATTTCAATGCTAATAATAATTACTCCCACCACCATAAGGACCACTGCCATCAGTAACATCAGGACCACCAGCAATTTTATCAAAAAAGGCTGTTTTAAGAGCCACATAACCTTAGAAAACAAGCATATTTCCTTTCACTAACAAGCTTGCTACTAAAATAGTTGTCTTAATCAAAAGAGGAAAATAAATGACTGGGAAAGATTAATGTTTTTAATTAATATTTTAATGATACATTTTTTAAAGTCACATACAAAATTATTAATAAAATATAGCTGCAAGCAGCAATTATCGAGTCCAAGAGCAAGAAGACGATAAGATGTGCCAGCATACATGGGAGTGTAAAACTGCAGCAAAGAGCAATATAAGACATTATAAGATGATTATAGACCATTTCACAAGATGTAAACAACACTGGTCCAGAAGCACTTCCTGTTTCAGTTTTTTAACACTACATAAAAGCTGGGATAAAATACAACCAACAGAACATTTAAAACTGAATCAAAAAGTTAAACAAACATATTTAAGATGTTTTCTTTACATGTGAAATAAAGAAAACAGTTACAAACTGAAACAGGAAGTGTTTCTGGACCAGTGTTGTTTACATCTTGTGAAATGGTCTATAGGCAAAATAGCTGAATAATAATATATACAGTTTCAGAGTCATTGTGGCATCACGCCTTTGTCGCTGTGATATAGGAAAATGGTAAAATCTTTCAGCACAAAATCAACTTTTCGTCGACATGGTCTGAAGATGATTCGATTTTGATGAAAATTGGACAAGTGGTCTAGGAGGAGTTTGGAAAAGCAGGAATTGAACAAAAATCAAGATGGCAGACAGGAAGTGAAGGACCAAGTATGGCAAATTTGTTGTTTATGTTCTCTGCATGACCCAAGACCCATTTCATTGCAATAGGCTAATTTATGTGAAATGTATTAGCATTTTTGGAAATTTCATTATAACTTTTGACCAAAAGGTGGCGCTGTCTCAAAATCTTTGGGCATAGTGCTTTAGGGCAGGACACAGCACTGAATCAGCTTTACTGCTAGTCTCTAATGATTTATTACATATTGCAGACTCGGGTAAAACTGGGGCGCTGATCATGTTGGATCTTAGTGTAGCTTTCAATTTAATTGATCAGGAAATCCTAATTAATCGTTTGGAACACGTTGTAGGGCTGAGAGGGACGGGTTTAAATTGGTTTTCCTCATATTTAAAGGTATAGCGGAGGATCTTTCCGAAATTTAGAGAAGACCCGCCCTCTCCAATTTTTTTAAAAAAAATGCAAATGCACAAACACAACACTCTTGCTCCCGAGAGGGAACGCCTATTAAGCCTTGCACAATTATGTTGCAAATTATAAACGAACTCAAAAACATTCATAAAAAAGACAACATGTCAAATGCCCGTACGTGTTTTATTTACTTATTATATTGATCGGTTGAGTGACCGAGGGCTCAAGACATGATATGTGCAACCCTGTATCACACGAAATACGTTCTGAGGAAACTATTTTGCAAATCGCAATTACGTTACATGGCAACATATGAGCAGTGCTATTACGTTGGTCCTTAAACTAACATGTCTCATTGTTAATACGTAGGTATTAATACGTTATTTTTATACATAGATGCATATGGCTTGTTGCATTTGTGTAATAATAAACACACGCGGTTTTAGAATATGAACACACACGGTTTTAGAATATTTCAGCGCGATACCATTTACCATTTGGTCAAAAGGCTACTTTAGACAAATTGAGATGTTTACCGTGTCTATGCGGTGCATGACTTGTGCCAGGGCTAGCATTTCTAAGTCGCTTGCATTAACTTTTACTAGTGATTTCAAATGGATTTCTCCAAATAGCATGACAAACTTTACCTGTCTAGTAGAATCTTCGCGGCCTTTCTCTTCTCTTTCGACCCTCTATCATTTTCAAAAGAATGGCTGAAACCGTAACTCCGACATAATACACCAGAAAGTGAAAACTACATAGAGATGAGCACATACGACGGCCTTACGTAAACATATCACCAGAATGATTGACACTTAGGTGGACCAATAGTACAGACTACCCACCCGGAAAAAGAAAATCCTCCGCTATACCTTTAAGGGGGCGTTCGGTCGGTGATTATTCCTCCAAGTCAGTTGTTCTGGATTGTGGAGTACCTCAAGGTTCAATTTTGGGACCTATTCTTTTTTCTTTGTTTTTGCTGCCTTTAGGTCAAATATTCAGAAAACATGGCATATCTTATCACCTATATGCCGATGATATTCAGATTTATTTACCGATTGGAGCTGGAGGATAAAGTCCTAATTTTTCCCTGGTTGATTGTTTACAGGAGGTGACTAATTGGTTACAGCAAAACTGCTTGCAATTGAATACTAGCAAGTCGGAAGTTATGGTGTTTGGGATGAAGAAGGCTGATTGCGGTCTAACCGATTTTTTAGGTACATGGGAAACATACGTTAAGCCTAAAATTAGAAATCTAGGAGTAATTTTTGCTTCTGCTTTTACGTTTGACCATCAGGTTATAAATGTGGTAAAAAATTGTTTTTATCAGTTAAGGACTACTGCAAGAATGAAGTCTTTTTTGACTGTCTCTGATTTGGAAACTGTGATTCACGCATTTATTTCTACACGTTTGCATTATTGTAATGCTGTGTATGTTGGGATCAATCAATCTCTTATGTCAAGATTACAGTTGGTGCAAAACGCTGCAGCAAGGCTCCTTGCTGGTATTAAGAAGAGGGAGCATATTACTCCTGTTTTGAAAAGGCTTCATTGGCTCCCTGTGAAATATCGGATACAGTATAAGATTTTTGTTATTTGTTTATAAAGCGGTTAGTGGGCTGGCCCCGGAATATATCAAGGACCTGGTGCTTATGAACTCCAGTAGAACTCAAAGGCCTTTTAATTGTTCCCTGCTCTTTGTTCCAAAGACTCGTCTTAAAACTAAAGGTGATCGAGCCTTTTCAGTCGCTGGCCCTAGACTATGGAATTGCTCTTCACCCTGATATTAGAACCGCATCATCAGTTGATGTTTTTAAAAGTCGTGTGAAAACCTATTTGTATTCTGTCTGTTTTAATTCTTGACTTTGTTATTATACATTGTGTCTTTCTTGTTCTCTCTTTTACTCTCTTTTTTTTTTTACTTTTTTGTACGTTTTTCACTTGTTTTGAGATGTAAAGTCCTTTGGTCTACGTCGTAGTTGAAAGGGCTATACAAATAAATGAGACTTGAGACTTGATGGCACATACTGAGTTTCGTAATGTTACACCAATGCATTCGGTATGACATTTTATATCACAATACTGTACTGAAGTCGATGGCAATGCCCTGAATCCAACAAAACCATTTTTATGATTGTTTGGACAAAAATAGCTATTTTTCGCATTTCCTCACAAGCAGGTGGCGCTGCACCGAAACACAGCATCTAGCCTCAAGGCATGCTTGTGATGACATGTGCCAACTTTGGTCTGAATATGATAAAGCGTTGCAGAGATACAGCCTTACTTTTGTTTTCAAAGCGTAAAATTAGTTTGCACGTTATTCGAGAACGGTTTGATGAATTGACACGAATTCCATAACTTTTTGTTGACATGGTCTGAAGATCTGATTCAATTTATGTGAAAATCAGAGCAACGGCCTAGAAGGAGTTAAAAAAAGTAGGTTTTTCTGACAATTCAAAATGGCCAATAAATTTTTCATGTTGGAAAATTACGTCATAGGAATTGATTGATTGATTGATTTCAATCAAATTGACTTGAGTCATCGAATCATAATTTGTTTTCTAGCCCTAATGGTTTAACATGAGAGAAAGTTTGGAAAGCTGGAGGTGCTAGAGGAATTTTGTTAGAGACTCCAACTTTGCTATAGTGACAGTTCAGACTGTCCTCTATCAGTGAGCCAAATTTCATAACTTTCCTGCAAGCGGTCATATGGGGTGAGAAGTTAAAGTTTCATTAGTTAACTACATTAGTTAACATGTACTAAGAATGAACAATACTTCTTCAGCATTTATTAATCTTAGTTAATATTAATTCCAACATTTACTAATACGTTATTAAAATCGAAGGTTGTATTTTAGTTAACATTAGTTAATGCACTGTGAACTAACATGAACGCACAATGAACAGCTGTATTTGTATTAACTAACATTAAAAAAGATGAATAAACACTGTAACTAATGCATTGCTCATCGTTAGTTCATGTTCGTTAATGCATTTACTAATGTTAACTAATGAACCTTATTGTAAAGTGTTACCCATTTATGTGTATGTAAATATGACTTTTAGTGACGTTTTATTGTAGTAATCTTGGTATGATTTACTGATGGTTGTATGAATGGTTGAATGAATGAATAGTTTACAAATTACATTTTATATTGTATATTTTGCATTGTAATTCACCTGCTCGGGGACTACCGATGAAAACTAGCTTAAGCTAAATCTGGTGCAAAGCATCTTTAATTAACGTTTTTTGCACATTGTCTCTGTTTAAATAAAATAATAATAATAAAAAAACAATAATAAGAACACAAACGATTTCAATAGGTGCCTCCGCACCTTCGGTGCTTGGCCCCTAAAAATGAAGTTTTGGATTGTTACATATATTATTTGTTTCGTCTATTTGAAAGTGATCTGTGTGTGTGTCTGTGTTTGTGTGTATGTTTGTTTATGTTTGCATGATACTGTTTTACAAAATTACAAATTCTGCTTCATATAAAATCTTTTGAAATTTGATTTTTACCTCGGATCGACAGCGTGGAGGAAGGTGTCTCAATGCCCCAGCTAAACTTAAAAGAAAATGCTCTTCCTCATCTGGCTTGCCATTAATACCGTTCAGGACACAGGACGGATCTGCCTCAGCCCTTCTCTCTAAAGCGAGAGTACGGCGAGAAGTTTTAGGTGTGCAGAGTGATGGCACATTAGGGGAATCAGGAGATCTGGGCTGTGGGGTGTTGGCCCGGGTTTGGGTCGGTGACTGCTCGTCGGTGCTCTCATCTGATATCTGTGGGGGACAAATCAGAAAATTAATTTAAAAAATAAAATAAAATAACATATATAAATATATATATATATATATGTGTGTGTGTGTGCGTGTGTGTGTGTGTGTGTATACAAATGGTATACTACTACTACTAATCATAATTCTATCCTTCGACAGGAATAATATAGCTGCAATCAACCATTACCCGGGCCAAGCGCAAAGAAGACAAGGCATACCAACATGGCTGGAAGTGTCAGACCAACTGCAGCAAGGAGCACTTAAAGTCATTTTAAGATGAATTTAGGCAAAATGGCTGAAAAATCATATACATTACCTAAAAACATGATTTAATGAATTGCGAAAGTTACGAAATTGTGGCCCAGTTACGAAATTGATGGTAATTTTGGCAGCATGCCTCAAATTTGACGCTGCAGTATACAAAAACAGTTTCGTCTAATGTCACGAAATCCACAACTTTTAGTCGGCACGGTCTGGAGATGATACGATTCGAATTTGGCGAATCTCTGACAAACGGTCTCGGAGGAGTTAGAAAAAGTAGACATTGATTGAAAATCAAGATGGCAGACAGGAAGTTTGGCTGACTATGACAAAATTGGTATTTGCAGTATGTTCTTGGCGTGATCCATTAAGACCCGTTTCATTGCAACAGACTAATTTATTTAAAAGTTATTAGCATTTTTGGAAATTTAATTATAACTTTTGACCAAAAGGTGGCGCTGTCTCGAAATCTTTTGAGTACCTTCAGGGTGTGGTGCTGCTGGCACTTGCTGAGTTTCATAATGTTACCCCAATGCATTTGTTAAGTATAGCATTGTAATCACAATACTGTATTGAAATCAGAGGCAATTTCACGTTTTTTTCACGCCACAATCCCACCATTTTCTCATGTGTCCTCCGGGTGAGCTCACACATGTGTGTGTGTTTAAACACATACAAAATTACCCACACCTGACTTTGTTTGCATTTTAATGCCACTTATTATTGACATTTGGGTATTAGCGTGTAGCCAACAAACTTTTTTTCCAAATGTCTGACAGTGGTTTTCGTCTCGGTCAGTCAAACAGTTTCGAACATTACTGGCAAATGTTTTAAGCACTAAATCACAACGCTAGATCACAACGACTCGGCAAGGATTCAGGAACTCAAGGAGATGACTCCCATGAAAATCGGTCAACCAGAGTTATAAGCATTTGATTTTTTTTTATTTTACCACTAGGTGGCACTGGTTTGAAACTTCTCAGGCTCCTTCAGGGCATCGTACTGATGACTCATACCGAGTTTCATAGCGATGCGTTCATGCGTTCATATAAATACAGCATTTTGGTACAAAATTCAAAATGGCCGAAGCCTAAAATGGTCAATATGGAAAATGTATCTGTCGACTCGACATAAAAAATACCGATATTTTTCGTATCTCCGGACCAGTGGGTGGCCCTGCTTCGAAACGCAGCATGTAGCCTCATGTCATGCTTGATACCATGCAACAAGTTTCATCTGAATACCATTAAGTGTTGCGGAGATACAGCCTTACGTCGGTTTTTGTAAGAGCTGCGTAAAAATTTGTTTGATTTGACGAGTCCCACGACGAACTTGTATTCCATAACTTTTTGTCAGCACTGCCTGAAGATGATCTGGTTCAAATTTCACGCACATCGGACAAACCGTCTAGGACGAGTTCGAAAAAGTTGGTTCATTGGACAATTCAAAATGGCAGACTCCTTTCCCCTCCCTCTTCTCTTCTCTCCTCTCCCTCTCGTCTTCTCACCTCTACTCTCCCTCTCCTGTTCTATCCCTCTCCTCTCCTCTCCCTCTCCTTTCCTCTCCTCTTCTCTCTCTCTCCTCTCCTCTCGTTGAAAATTGATGTCTTCCCTAAGTACCTCGACCACCTCATCGACATGGCCTCTTTTTCTCTTGGCTGGTGGTGGTCGTGGCTCCTCCTCATCTTCTGATGAACTTGAGTCTGATGTGTCCTCAGGGGAGGAGGCAAGTTGGAAACGGCGGTTGGTTGAATGTCTCTTTCCCAGCACCTTATCCATGAGGGCAAACCACTGCCAATGTTTAGCACTCTCTCCCATAGACTTGCAATCCTACGGCAGAGCAAATAAACCATGCCTGTTATTAACAAAAACAACAGCACAATACATTTCAGCAAAGACGTGCCAATTAACTTGCTTACTTTGTATTTTTTTTTTAAGTACTTCCATTTTCCTCTGGCCTCTGTGGGAGTGTGCTTCCCAAGCAGGCCCATTTTCCTCAGAACTGCCCTAAAACAAGAGAAAAGGGAAACACTTATGAAAAACATTAAGATGGGTGCAATCTTGACATAAGTGCAATCTTAAAGGGTACCTATTATGGATTTTAGAAAATTGCCCTTCATGTAGTGTTTAACATAGATCTAAGTGAACGAAAACATCCTGCAAAGTTTTAAACATGAAAGTTCATCGTATACAAAGTTATTGGGTCTCATTCATGAAACACGAGCAGAACGAATTTGTGTGTAAATCGTGTGTAAAATGGTTCTGGAGTAAATTTTCGGATTCATTAAAATTTTCGTATTTTCCAAATGTTAGTTGGTACGCAAGAAATCTACACCTGCTCACAGCCACGCGTAAATGGTGCGCTTAACATCCGAACGTTTTGCTCATTAATAAGGCTGCATTTTAATTCACCTTATCGGGTACATATTTAAACAGCATTTTGAAAAAAAAATATTTTATATAGTAATTACATACGGTTTTTCTTTTTACTTTTATTATGAGAGTCAGTAATAGCAGATCTGGTGATTGATGGCGGTCCTTCTCCAGTTTGAATACGATTTTTCCGAAGTCAACTAATTCGTTTTTTTGCTGTCAAGCTTAATGTCAAACCATTTTTTTTCTCACTTCTGGGACTGCTCGATTAACAGATGAAACTCCATTAACTGCATCTGTAATATGCTGCCAATTGCTTCCTTTTTTAGGACCTGATGCGCCACTATGTAGGCTACGCTTGAAAATAAAATGTGGCGTTTTGTATGAACTTGTGATAATAAAACTTCAATTTCTGCATCCGAGAAATCTTTCTTTTTCATTCGCATTCATGTTATTATATGCGTATAGATGTCAGTCGGATATAATGGGCCTGATTAATGGTATAATTGAGAATGAACGTGCACGCGCATCCCATTTACAATTGGTTTGAATTCATTAGCACATACACACATTTTACTATCACATCTGACATTTACGAAGTATTTGTGAATCAGGAGAAGAGTTTTCGGGAAGTTCTCTTTACGCGCAAATCACTCTCATATTTACTCGTATATTTACGAATGTTTCATGAATGAGACCCATTGTCTCTCAAAAGTAAGAGTCGACTCTGAGTCGCTGATATGAATCGTTCGTAGAACGATGCTTTTCCTTTGTCTGGTTGACGTCAACTTGACAAGTTATTTGAATAAGAAACGCCCACTTATTGCGCTCGGACAAACAATCATGTCGACGAGACGCTGTGTTTTGAAGTGCGACGCAAAAGCGAACTTTTTTCACCTGCCAAGTGAGGAGTATTTGAAGACTAAGTGGCTGCAGTTCATATATACAAGTACTGCTATACCACACAAGTATAGCCCAAACCTTGTTCTGTGTTCGCGTCATTTTGAAGATGATTGCTTCACAAACCTAAACGCTATAAAGTATGGATTCGCGAGCCGGCTCTATCCTATCGAGCTGAGGATCTGAATCAGGTGTGTTAAATAAGGGAGACATATGCCGTTTCTCAATACCAAGTACGCAGACTTCGGACTTGCGTCCTTGGTAGTTCAGACTTGCCAAGTTCGACTCTGGAGAACGAACTCCCGAGGACGAGAGGACGCAAGTCCGGTTCGGTTCTTCTGCAAATGGAACAGAGCGTACTTGATCGCGTCACTCACCAGCACGCTCTACTCCGGTTATCTCTTTATATAGCCTATTTTAGGCAACAATAAAACGAAAGTTGCTACAACTCTGCATCTTTTCTTAAACAATAAAACGAAATATGTTTTAAAACACCACTCTGCCTATTTTCATTAACAAAAAAAATAAATAAAAAATTTAAAAAATATTAGCTTAATGGCCATGTGGGCAACGCTCTTCACTGCATAGGCTATATTTATAACAAAAATGAACATGATCTTTTTGTTTTCGTTTTAAAAATATGAAACATTGATTTTATTGGCATTTATCAAACAGAGACAGGGTTATGTCATTTTATTTTATTGCTCATATAGTAAAGATAATATAAAAAAGTTAAATAGCCATAAAGTTATGAAACCTCAAAAACTTTTTTTTTTTGCCATGGAACAAACTATAGTTCAATGAGACCAAAGATAGACTTATACACAAGACGAATACGTCAAGGTTTATCCACTAGACTGCCGGCGGCAAACGTCAGAAGCACTAGCCGAGGATAAGCTGTTTCAGTCGGGGTTGATCTCGCTGAGTGCCCGCTGAAGGTTTGGATGCCAGAACTCCGAAAACGTCAGATGCATTTTTCAAATAGGCGCTATCTTTATAAATAAACTACAGATTTGTGATTTAAACAACCACATTCTCGCCTGAAACACTTTTAAAATTACATTTTATGACTCAATAACAGTAGTATTTTGATCTTTCGCGGATTTTCTCCGCTCCCATTGACGCTTGCTGGTTGGTGCGAGGTGCATTCTGGGTTACCTGGCTATCTCAAGTCCACACAAGTCACCTCTCGATGCATCCTCGATAACCGGGACGGATCAAGAACACATCCGGGGATTTGAAGTGGACTTGGCTAGATGTGAACTTTGAATTGGAACAGTACTTGGGCAGCGACTGATGACAAGTCCACAAGAACACAAGTACAGACAAGTACGCATACTGAGAAACGGCCATACACAATATGCAGAGCAGTGGGTCGACTGCGAGGACTGGAGTTGAGAACCCATTTAAGGTGATAAGCGTTCCGTTTTCGACAATCTCTGCACAGAGAATACCAATCACAACTGACTAGGTCATCTGACCAATCACCGCAGATTAGAGTCACGCAAAGGCGGGTTTTGGTAAAAGGACTCGCTAAACGATTCATATGGGAGTCGGTGAGCAAATCAGGTAAAAATAAATGCATATTATAAGACAACAAAAGTGTTTTTTGTCATTGCATGCTTGTAAAACTGTTGTTGGGGACTCCCAGAACAATATTAGGAACATTTTAAATGCCATAATAGGTACCCTTTAACATTACAAAATATGACACAGCAGGAAATGGATACAAAAGTCCTCAGGTTTGGTTAAAACATTTGTAAACATACCTTGCATGACAGCACTACAAAAAACAACAACAAAGTGCCTTATCTACTGGTTGTCTTATTGTTGTGGGCTTTAAATAGGGTGAGGACTATTTACTATAATACACAAGAGAGCCAAGTGGAAATAGGCCTTACCCCCAAGCCTCATTGACTGAGTTTTTGTCCCCGGTAAATAAATAGTCGAGGTCAGCCCTCACTTTAATAAATTCAGCTGTCCGTACCTGGAGCCCTTAAAAAAAGAAAATATTACAACAAGTTTTGCAAGCGAAGGGTCCATCAGTTGTATGTTTTATTGCCCGAGAAACAATGGGCACATTTGAATTTGCATTAGAATCGGGATAGCCTTTGTCACTCGGTGACGCAACCGGCCTTTGAAGGGAGCAGCCTTTGAATTTGAATGTTCTGTTGGTATTTTGTCAAATGTTTAATAGACAGAGGTGAATCGTTGTAATTTAGAAATGAGAATGAGTGAGCGATTACTTTTGCATCTCTACTTCTAAGGTGTTAAAAATAGTTGTGTTCACCTTGCGTCTCACCTTTGATCCTATAACTAGGTATCGCCCTAATCTCACATGGAGCACCTTGGACTTGAAACCTTTTGCCAGCATTTGATCTTGGGGTTGTTCTTGGTGACATTTTGACTTCAGTGTTCTTTCCTGGAGTCTGAGGCTGGCCCAAAGGCATTTGGAGATCAAGGCTCTGATCCTGTGATCCAACACTTCTACTTCCTTCTGGGGATTTGGGAGTTTTCTCCTCAGACTGAGGCTCTGAGAAAATTTGCTGGACAACCTCACCAGCACTGAACTTCTGAGGCGTTTTCAAGGGTTTTCTCCTCTTCTGGGAGACAGGAGTTACACCTTTCTCTGTCAAAGAGGAGGTGATGGACCCTACAGATGCCATATCATCAGCAGGTTTCTCTTCCTGATTTGCAGGAAATGAGCTCTGAGGGATAGCTGGTTCAGTAAAACATTCATCTAACCAGGATAAAATAACCTCGAAATCAAGTTCTGAAGGTGTTACCGGTTCAGGGCTACATTTAACATCTGCAGCGGGAGCTTCCTCGTGATCAACCTGAGGTCTTGCAAGAGGTGTCGTTGGTAGCTCAGATTTCCATGGTGATTTAGCAACAATGTCCTGTTTGGCCATTTGGTAGAGCTCAAAAAAAGGATCATTCTCAACAGATTGATCCACAGATGGCGGTAAATTTGACCCATCTTTTAGACAAGTGTCTGCAAGTATAGCACACATGACAATCACGGATATGAAATTATATTCTAGCAGAATTAGAAAAACTAGGAAAAACTAACAGCAAACATGTTGCAATATAAATAATATTACAGAAAATAAATGTCATGATCACTAACCGAACGAATGCTCTGACTTCCTCTTCTCAGGGTGAACGGGTGTGCTTTTTTCCTGCTGCCCTTGCAAAGCCTATAGGATGACCCAAAAATGAACAAAATAAATAAATGATTAATGAACAACAACAACAAAAAAACATCATCTGTTTTCACAAGACTCACATCAATATACACACCTGAAATGTTTTGTCTTGTCTAGCTGTCAGTGTCTTGGGAGGTGGGTCGAACCTAACGATGACAATTGAACCACATAAAACGAAAACTTTGTTTCACCATAACTGCTTCTTGCATTAGTGCATTTTTGTAGGTAACATTTAGTTTTTGTTCATTGATGTCTAGAACATTTCAAGTAATTACAGTTACAGCTCTAGGGTCTGGACCAATCAGACACACACTAATTATTCATATTCATTATATTTAATGAATATAAACATCTATGAAACTGCCACCAAAACTAAACTCACGAATGAAGTGAAATGGTGGTGATGGTGCAGTGGATAAAGGCCAATTTATACTTCTGCGTCGAGGGTACGCCGTAGTGTACGGCGTTGGCTTCGCACGTAGGCGACGCCGTTATGAGCATTTATACTTCTGCGTTCAGGTCTTGGTTGCTCTGCAGTACTGCTCCGAAACGCTAGTAGGCGGCGGAGGGTTTTAATGTTCCACTGTGTTTAGATTCCTCGCGGATAGCGACTGAAAGAGAGCGGATCATGTTGGAGTTGGAGCTTATTGAGGTGGAAAAACAGTTCATTTTAGTGAAATTACTAAAACTGAAAGGCAGAAATGAGAGAAGACGTCGGAGGAGATGGTGCGTGTGTAAATGCGTGAGAAGGTACGTGCGGAAATGCGTAGGAGGAAATGCGATGCTACCAAGCCGACCAATCACCGATCTTGCGGTCCGCGTCGTCGCGACGTGTAGTTAAGGCCAATTTATACTTCTGCGTCAGGTGCGCGCAGTAGGTACGGCGTAGCATACGCACAGACGCGTCCCATACCGCGTACCCTTCGCCGTTGCCTGACGCGCACCTCTTCAAAAATGTAACTACACGTCGCGACGACGCGGACCGCAAGATCGGTGATTGGTCGGCTTGGTAGCATCGCATTTCCTCCTACGCATTTCCGCACGTACCATCTCCTCCGACGTCTTCTCTCATTTCTGCCTTTCAGTTTTAGTGATTTCACTAAAATGAACTGTTTTTCCACCCCAATAAGCTCCAACTCCAACATGATCCGCTCTCTTTCAGTCGCTATTGCTTGTAGTAACCTAGCCGCGAGGAATCTAAACACAGTGGAACATTAAAACCCTCCGCCGCCTACTAGCGTTTCGGAGAAGTACTGCTGAGCAACCAAGACCTGAACGCAGAAGTATAAATGCTCACAACGGCGTCGCCTACGTGCGAAGCCAACGCCGTACACTACGGCGTACCCTCGACGCAGAAGTATAAATTGGCCTTTACATTTTTGAAGAGGTGCGCGTCAGGCAACGGCGAAGGGTACGCGGTATGGGACGCGTCTGTGCGTATGCTACGCCGTACCTACTGCGCGCACCTGACGCAGAAGTATAAATTGGCCTTAAGACTCTCATGCTTTTGGTGTGAGAGACCCGGATTCGAGTCCACTGCGAGAAACTGTTTCTTTAACCGTTTCGAATGTATTCAGCCGATTTTATTATTTAGAAGAATATCAGCAACCAGACAGTTTCTGGTCTCATTGACTTCCATAGTAATTTTTTTTCCTACTATGGAAGTCAATGAGACCAGAAACTGTCTGGTTACTGAAATTCTTCTAAATATCAGAAAATCGGCTGAATGGATTCGAAAACGGTTAAACCTAACTGTTTAACTCTGGGGGAGTGGTAAAATGAGCCTATTTCCAAAAAAAAGTGGAGTATCCCTTTAACAGAGACCCTTATTCATCGTCTGGAATCGTTTAAAGCCCTTTGAACAGTTTGTAGTTTGCACTGAGACTGACTTTTGGACCTTGAACCGTTTGGTTCCCATTGAAGTCCATTATATGGAGAAAAATCCTGGAATGTTTTCATTAAAAACCTTAATTTCTTTACAACTGAGGAAATAATGACATGGACATCTTGGATGACATGGGGGTGAGGAAATTATCAGCAATTTTTTTTTTAAAGTGAACCACTTCTTTAAACAATTTAGTGTAATTTGTCACCATTCACTCTTGTCCACTTTCATAAACCACTATTGCATACAGATTACAGAACAAAACTTAGATAAGTGAATATTTTGCAAAACATAACTGTAAATATAATAAAATTAATTATACTAAGAGATGTTGACGGCTTGAATTTGATTTTTTGACAAACGTTCCCTGTAGCATACTTATTGAGAGTCTCATGGCTTTTTTTTACCTTTATATAAATGCAATTTTCCCTCAACCTTTATCCATTGTTTTTGTTTTTCTCTTTCCTCACTATACATTTAACAGCATTATAGTTGCCCACTTGCCCATATATAATAATAATAATAATATAATATATAAAAATATAATATGGCCCTATGCAGCCACAATTATAAAATGTGTTTCTGACCTTTCAGTGGCATCTTCTCCATGTTCTTCTATCACAACCATCTTCTCCCGCAAAGACATTTTAAAATCAATTACCTTGTTTAGTAAACACAAAAAACAAAAGTAGGCTATAAAAGTCTATCCACTGACACGGGTCACAAATTTGACACATGCCAATGAAAACCGAATGTGCAAAGTTCTAGCAATGTGGTCTGATGTTCAATTGATCATCAATTACAGCTCAAAGGTTCCCGGCTGAGCTTGATGTTGTTATGGATGATGAGTCTATAGATGAAGGTTTATATTGTGATGAAGTGTTGGGTTGGGCTGGGACTACAAGCAGGGGGTTTTTTAGGTATTTTTTGTAGAGATTTCAGGGGTTTTCCTACCTCAAAACGAGGTCATAAAACCCGGATAATGTATTTTAATAATAAGATAATTAAAATTTCTATTTTTCATAGACCATAAGCTACTCTATTTCCCACTGTATTTTTGTGGTTAGACCTCTAGGGGGGGTCAAGGGTACTTTTTATTTCAAAATCTTAAATTTTGTGCAGACTTATGCAAACTTGCACTTGCACTCAGACACCAGCGCTTCCTCTGCAAGTGACGTCACTTGCAAGCGACACAAACTTTAAGTGTGTGTGGTGTGGCTCGAGTTAGAACACGCAGCTCCCAATGTCGTTAGAATATCGTTGCTCAATGAGGAAAAATGTGAATTATTGGCAATCAAACAATTCTCTGTTTCTAGTATATGTAATATCCAAGTCAAAGAGATAATAACCTACCTTGGAATAGTAATCTCCAAAAACATCAAACTCAGATGTGATTTAAACTTTTTGCCCATCATAGAGAAAGCTAAAAAAAGATTTAATCAATGGATTCAGAGAGATTTATCTCTGAAAGGAAGGATTCTTCTCTCCAAGGCATCTCACGTTTGCCATCTCATTAGACCTTGATAGAGTAATGTGTAAAAAGATTGATCAACTACTATGTAATTTTGTATGGAAAAAAAAGACACTTTATATAAACAAATCTGTGTTGTCCAACGGCATCAGTAATGGTGGTCTTAATTTTGTTGATTTTGCAACTTTAATACTTTTAAAATCAACTGGTTGATGAATTACTTGAGAAAACCATTTAGTATTTGGAATATTATACCGGAGTACGTCTTTTCTCAGTTGGGAACTTTGAATTTTCTGTTGATGTGTAACTTCAGCATTGAGAAGATCCCTGTTGCTCTCTCGAATTTCCACAAACAAGCACTATTAGCGTGGTCTTTGATTTTCAAACACAATTTTTCTCCAACCAATTACTTCATTTGGAATAATAAAAATATTTATTATAAACTAGGGCTGTCAAACGATTAATCGCGATTAATCGCATCCAAAATAAAAGTTTGTGCTTACATAATATACAGTATGTGGGTGCACTGTGTATAATTATTTTGTATATATATATACAAAATAATTATACACAGTGCACCCACATATATTATGTAAACATATATTATGTGTATATATATATATATATAAATACACACACATGCATGTATATTTCAGAAAAAAATATATTATTTATATATATAATATTTATATTTATATATAATATAAATTATATATAAATCTATACAGTAAATAAATGAAAATATTTCTTAAATATATACAAGCATATATATATATACAAAATAATTATACACAGTGCACCCACATATAATATGTATGTAAACATATATTATGTATATATATATATATATATATATATATGAAGAGTTCAGATGCAAAAGCCTCTAAATGCCATTTGAAATTTTCTTCTAAAATGATCATTTTTATCAAGCTTCTATATTTAAGTTCAGTAATTTCACTTAAATTGCAATGAGGATTACCTATTAATCGTCATTTAAGTGAAATTACTGAACTTGAATATATAAGCTTGATAAAAATGATCATTTTAGAAGAAAATTTCAAATGGCATTTAGAGGCTTTTGCATCTGAACTCTTCATATATATATATAAATACACACATGCATGTATATTTCAGAAAAAAATATTTTTTATATATATATATTTATATTTATATATAATATAAATTATATATAAATCTATATACAGTATATCAATGAAAATATTTCTTAAATATATACAAGCATATATATATATATATATATATATATATATATATATATATATATATATGCTTGTGTTCACATGTGTTCATATATATATATATATATATATATGTTGTGTTCACATAATATATGTGGGTGCACTGTGTATATATCTAAAATAATTATACACAGTGCACCCACATATATTATGTGAACACAAACTTTTATTTTGGATGTGATTAATCGCGATTAATCGTTTGACAGCCCTATTATAAACAAAAAATTATAAGTCCTTATTTTTTGAAAACTGGTTTAAGAATGGGATCAATCGGGTTAGCCTATTATTTAATCAAGATGGTTACTTATTTACTTATCAAGAATTTCTCTCTCACTGTAATATCCCTGTTACTTCAAAACAGTTTGCCTCTGTATTTGGTGCTATCCCTAATGGTGTCACTATGCTATTTCAGGGCCATAATATTTTTTTGACAAGTCCTGAAGTACCTCTCCCAGACCCGGCAGACACATATGTAGGCAAGATATGTTTTAAATCTACATTAAAAAAAATAATAGAGGTATTCGTCTTCTTTTTTTCAATGATTGTGTTTCCACTCCTCATGTTGTTTCAAAGTGGGACGCTTTACTAGAAGATATTTCACGGAAAAAGGTTTGGACTCTTCCTAACAAGAACCTATTGGTAAATAAGGTCAAAGAGATTTTTTTAAGCTTATTCATCAATATTTTCCTGTTAAAACGTTCATGGAGTCAAAATTTAAATTAAGTATGGATGTAAAATTCACAACCAGAGACTACCTTACATCTTTTTGGCATTGCAATCATACTAGAAAACTTTGGCAAGACATTTGCCAATTCATTGTAAACTATATATATATAGTCTTTATATATATATATATATATATATATATATATATATATATATATATATATATATATATATATATAGTCTTTATAAACTATATATATATATATATAAATAAAGACTTTGAACTTTACTTCAAGAACTTAATTATTTTGCTTGCAAAATATTTTATCCATGCTGAATTTCAGCCCATAAAAATGCAAGCCCTAAAAATGCAATGCATTAAATGCAATTTTTTTTTCAACTAGTGCAATTCAACAGGCTTTCGTTTGCTTGATTTGCTGGAAAGCTCATATAAAAACTACATAGGAACTGCATTTTTGCACAGTAATAAATAGAACCGTTGGGTGAAGCGGTCATAGACGTGTTTTATCATGAATAAAGCAGTAATTGACCAATGAGAAAAAAGGATTGAACTAACCGTTTTGTAAAAGAAATGACATTGTTGCACACATAATGCTGGCACTGAATGATCAGAAACATTTACCACCCTGAAGGGATGTATATTTTCTTTGTGGTGTGCATTGAAGAGCTAGAGTTGCTGGACGTCCTTGTCATGCCTGAAATTCAAAGACAACAGATCATATTACTTTTTAGTTAAACTGGCATATTGTGAAATGAGACTAACTTTTTAAAAAATATTTTATTATTATTTAATTTAGTACACATTAAAAAAGCAAACACAATCACACATTGGTACAGCCCTTGATTATGGTGAATTCTGGAAGTTATTTTTGACAGTATCAATGCAAAAACAGGTTAAAACTCACAGCAAAAACCTTTGATGCTTATAATCCTTACACGTCAGATCTAACAATATAGTAAATTAATTTTACAGAAGTATGTTAAATCATCAATGATGTCCTTTTTTTAACAGTCACATCAGGTTTATTAATAAAAGTGTCCATTTGGCCTTTCAGAATATAGAGAATAAAATCAATGACAGGTAATGCGCATATCCCAGATTCCCACGAAGCACCCAGAACAGGCTGCAGACACCGTGCAACTATTCTTAATGGAAAAAATAAAAATTAACCATGAGAGTATGTATATTTAGCACCTCAGTATATCACTGATCTAGAATCAGCGCATGCCCATGTCACATTCTTTAAAAACTTGATCCAAGATCAACATTACCAAGACCAAAACGGAACATTTGTCAAATAGACCATTGAAAACAGCATGTAAACAGGGTCTGGATGCAGAATATTAATCATTTTGGGGTTTTTTTTGGTAATAATCAGCACTTTCACTCTTCCATCATAGCCCATGCCTCCTCCGCTTTCATGTAGTACTGATTGGCCAGTCTACCCTTCATGGCCTCCATAGCTGCATCAGCTGCCTCATTGAAGAGATCACCTACAAAATGCATACAATTCCAATTGAAATACATTACAGCAAATTCAGGACACATTTAGACAATCTAAATTGTCCAATCTGATATCATACTGTTGTAATATTTTCTGATGTTAAATCTGAAGTACTGAACCACTGTGTTTGTACACTCACCTGCTCTTTGGGGGTCTGCATCCAGGTTAAACCCTCCCTCCTGGTACATCTCAGCCAATCGTGCCAACAGAAGGTAGCGCGGCTCGTCCTGCATCCCATCAAACTCTCCGCCCTCGTCATAGTCTGTCATCTTAAGGGCAGAGTCGTACCAGTGCACCGCGTGCAACCAGTCCAACGCCCTGCGTTTTCAAAATAAAACTTCCAGTTCTAAAGTGGGTTCCAACAGGTTTTCCATTTTAAAATGAAAAAATTTTCAGACCATATTTAACATGTGATAAATGGTTTCAAAATACATTGCTATTACATATGTTATTATGGTGCCAAATAACTGCCGGAATATGGTAGATATGTTCTGTAGATCATTCAACATCAATGAACACCAAACCCAGTTCACATTCAATGTGCAGCATTGAATGTGTACTTTAAAATCATATTATTAGTAATATGTTATGTTTCAAAAACAATATTGTTACTGATTATATATATATATATATATATATATTAGGGCTGTCAAAACGATTAATCTCGATTAATCGCATCCAAAATAAAAGTTTGTGTTTACATAATATATGTGGGTGCATGGTGTATAATTATTATAAATATATATATATATATATATATATACATACATGCTTGTATATATTTAAGAAATATTTTCATGTATATTCTGTATATAGATTTAAATTATATATAAATATAAATATTTTATATATAAATTATATTTTTTTCTTAAATATACATGCATGTGTGTTTTTTATATATATACAAATAATTATACACAGTGCCCCCACATATATTATGTAAAGAGAAACTTTTATTTTGGATGCGATTAATCGCGATTAATCATTTTGACAGCCCTAATATACATATATATATATATATATATATATATATATATATGTTTTGTCGAAAATATTATTTTCAAAATAATGGCAGGATACGTTATTCAGAATAATATTATTCACTGATGAAATCATTTATTATCAGGCCTTTTTTTTGGCAGTGCTGGTGCTAATTTTTTTTTTTTTTTGGCAGTGCTGGTCTACTTTCATGTTCACCGAATGCACTGTTTATGCATGCTTACATAATGAGAAGAAACCTAAAACACATTATAACCTGCATATATATATGTGATTGATATATTGATATTGATACTGTAATGATGGTTTGATTTTGCATGATCACCAAACAGCAAAGTACAGTGTGATTTAAATGATTTGGCAGTCCCTTATCTGTTTCTGGCGACAGACGAACAATTTTTGCCTAGAATATATTAATGGAATAGGTAGCTGTTAGTTTTAAAATATTTACATTATAAATAATTTGCTTAGTATATCTGCTTGTTACCCCTTCATTACCCAAAACTTAACATATTGTTCCCTTATACCTACATGGAAGTACCCTATAATTACAGAAATGTACACCGTAATTTTGGTGTACTTACGCAGTCGTTTGCGGGTCGTCAAATAGTGAAAAGTGTTACCGTTATTTTTATATTAATAACTAAATAGGGGCAACAGTCTGAAAACGCCTGGAAATTGTCTGTATACTTAGACTCGGACATTACTAAACTCAAATTCCATACGGAGTCGGAGGATCCCTGTCTAAACACATTTTGTTCCATACAAATAAAACTTGATGTGAATGATGTGAAAAAAATGTATTCTTACCTATCAGAGGGAAGTTTCAGACCCGTGTCGAATGCTCGTGCCACTAGAATCATACTGGGCCGGTCTCCAGCCTCGGCGGCCTGCAGCAGGAGGCCGAAGCCCTTCTTGCTGTTTTCCTCGGACGCCTGAGATGAAACAACACAGACATGACAGAGGAAGAATAAGCAGGGCAGAGAGATAAAATAACATGTTACCATTAGGGCTGTAACGGTTCACAAAATTCATGGTTCGGTTCGATACGATACACTTGTGTCACGGTTCGGTATGTTTCCGAGAAAGAAATGCCAGAGAAATCTCCTTGATATCATTTTTTAAATGATATTTTTATTAAAACTAGCATCATAAAGTATGATATTTTTTAACTTTGGGCAATGATGGAGCTATACTTGATTTTTCTTAGGAGCATATAAAACAAAACAGCTCCTTGGACAAAATGAATTGTAATATTGTAGTAGTTATAAACAAAGGTTTATTTTAGTTCAGATTAACATTTGAGGGCAGCAATTGTATTCATAATGTCAAAATAAAACCGACGTAATCTTACTTGAAAGCATTATAGCCTACTATTCCTGCCAAACTTCCATGGTTACAGATAGTAGTGTTATAGACCATTTCAAAAGATGTAAACAACACTGGTCCAGAAGCACTTCCTGTTTCAGTTTGTAACGGTTTTCTTTATTTCACATGTAAAGAAAACTTCTTAAAGATGTTTGTTTAACTTTTTGATTCAGTTTTAAATGTTATGTTGGTTGTATTTTATCCCAGCTTTTATGTAGTGTTAAAAAACTGAAACAGGAAGTGCTTCTGGGCCAGTGTTGTTTACATCTTTTGAAATGGTCTATACAGTAAATCCACGGTGAATGTTGCTGATCTGTGGACACTGGATAGATAGTAGTAGTAGTAATCTCTTTATTGAACATGTTAAAAAAAAAGACAACAGCAAAAACTGAATAAATAAATAAATAAATAAATAGTTAATCAACAACAACATCAAAAAAAGATCATCTACAGATGGTCCAAATCATGTTCAAAGGGGGTAGGAAGAAGTTAGAATAACTTTTCTTGTCCTATCCCCACTTCAATAATATTTTAACTACTTAAACTAACTTACCTAAGGTTTACTTTACCTAAGGTTGAAAAAAAGAAAATCACTGTTCCAGCTCATATTCCTCAAGGATTCTTTTTTTAAAACATATATTTCAATTGCAATAAGTTTTTACATAATTTTAAATCATTGTTGCTACTGTTCCACAGTATAACACCCTGGGTTGGTATACAGTCCAACTTAGTGTTTGTGCGAATCTGCGGTCTACGTGTTTTCTCGTAATTGGAAAAGCTCTTGGAAATTTCTAGGTAATTGGTTGTAGATCATTCATGGCTCAATGTTTCTTCCCAGTTTCCACCTCAGTGCGGTTTGATCCGTTAATAACGGAGAAATGTGAATGTTTCTCACTATTCAAATGCTTTCTTTACTGGATTTGGCTGTGTAGTAACAGTGCTGATGATCAAGATCGGCTCGCGCTGCATTGGTCCAAACTGATAAACGGTCCGTCAACCACACAATAACGAGTAGCTAAGTTTCGTTACGCTTACATTACATTTGCCATTTGATGTTGGCCAAAGTTGTAGCGTCTATGAGCACGCTTGCCATGTGCGATGCGCCTACAACTGAAATAACAAAATGTTGGAAAAATGGTCCAAGGAACCGTTCGGTTTAAAAATGCGTACCGAAAACCGTACCGAACGGTTCAATACGAATATGTGCATCGTTACACCCCTAGTTACCATCCGTGAGACCATTTGGGGAAAAAGCACCTCTAATTCTATCTCTGGTAGAATGTGATGTGGGAGCTGAAGATAACACTGGCCAAGGGCAACGATAGCCTCGAGCTCCCCGCACATGGTGGCCCTCTCCAGATGATATATTGCAGAAGTCTCGTCCCACGGTTCATCCTTCTCACAGAAGCGTCCGCCCTCGTGGTAGCGGACCATGGCTAGATGAACCTAAAAAAGGGATAGTTCACCCAAGAATGAAAATTCAGTCATCATCCACTTACTCTTTTCTCGTTTAGACTTTGGTTCATCTTGAAAAAACAAATAAAGATGACGCCAATGAAAAGTTTCGGTTCCTCCACTGGAAGTTTGTGCAGACAAAACATACAAAAAGTTAAAGGAATCCATACGAACTGAGTGTTTTAATCCAAGTCTTGTGAAGAGATCAATTAGATGATCAACAGATTGAATTTGGAATCATACATGGAGCATAGGGCTGGGTAATAAATATTGATTTCTCGATATTAATTGATTCCCATTTTTACGAACCGATATCGATTCTGAAATCTCAAGAATCGATTAGTCATCCTGTTTCATTTGAATGAATGGAACGTTGTATCGCGGCTGCACACATCTAAAAAAAAAATGGCAGTAATCTTTGTCCTTTGTTACTATTGATATGAAACAAAGTCTCACTTACGCCCATTTTCTTTAGAAATTCAAAAACATAAATGACGTTTTGGCGCTGTGGCGTGAGATCGCTCTGGCGCAGCTCTAGAGAAACAGTAGAGCTGATCTCTCTTCCGGGTTAATAATAGCAGTCACAGCGCCAAATAAACATGAATGAGCATCTGAAAGTGTGTTAAAGATAGAGTACAACTTATCCAAATCCATATCATGTCACATTGATTCGCTCAATCAGCGTTTCAACCGTGGAAAGACGTCAGTTAAACAGCTTGTAATCAATGTCATGTATCGTCATATTTACCTCAGAAAACCCACATAAACTCGTTAGTCAGCTAGAAAAAATAACTCTAGAGAGGAACATTTTGCTAAATATATACACCATATTACATATGCATTATAATCTTAATGTTCTTAAATATTTAATGCATATTTGAATAAATCTGGCAAGTTTTTATGACAGCCACCATTTATATTTCATATAATCTTCTTATAAAAATAAATAGAATTGTAATTTAAGTGTTTGTATAGCTACAAAACAGTTCATTATTACCTTCATATTAGGCTAATGAAGGCTAGTAGGCTACAACTAGACTCCCATAGTTTACAGCATTAGTTAAGAGATTTGATTCCCTTGAGAAAAATTGCCATTTATTGTAACTGATATCCAAAATAATCGATATCGAATCGAATCATAATCGAATTGCAAGCTTGTGAATCGAAATCGAATTGAATTGTGAAATTTGTCTCAATACCCAGCCCTAATAGAGCACATCAAATATGGTAAGAACAGAAGCTCAAACATGTGTGTGCCTCAGGAGAACCAGTGAGGTTTGTTCTAGTAGTGTATGACACATGCAAGTTTGAGATTTCATGTTAAAGTCAATTCCACCCCTAAATTAAATCTGGTCATCATATAAAGCAATTGTATCTCTTCACAAGACTTGGAATAAACTTGATTCATACAGATTAGTTTTACAACACCTTTATGACTTTTTGGCCGCATGGACCTTCAATGGAGGGACAGAAACCTGACAGAATTTCCATTAAAGGATGGGAAATGTTTTCATAAACACTTTTTGTTATATTGGTTGAAACTTTCCTCACATCCTGATCGCAAGCAATAATAAAAGTGGTCAAAAAAGTGGTCGTAAAAATTACATTTATCCTCTGTAGAAAAATATTTCATCCAATCATTTTATTCAGTTTCAAATGCCTACCTGATTGGTAGCCTCTCCACAATTGCCTACCCTAGCTGAACTGAAGTCAGTTTCAGGACCAGGTTTGTAAACACATGACACAATTTCTTACCTTGCCTAGGATGGATTTGCCAATTTTCTTCTCTAGAAGCATAGTGTTCAGTCTCTCCACCTCCATTGCCACACAGGAGGATCTGTGTATGTGGGAGCGAGATGAGTGGTAAAAACTCCATTTTTCTTCTGTCAGCTGAGAGACAACAAAAATACAGATTATCCCTAGAGTACTAATAACTGAGGCAAGAAATGACAACATTGACTTTCTGAATTGTAAAAGGAGAGAGGCTCGGGAGCGCGCATGCACGTCACATCCGATGGATTTCGCAGAAAATCCGACCCCGAGACTTCAGAGGTAATAGCAAAACCCGACAAGTGGATCATTGTAATGTGTGATTACAACTCCTTCACACACAGGCAAAAAAAAAGCATTCATTTTAGAAGAAAAGTTACATATAGCACCTTTAAAATCACTTTTGCAATGCATGCAGGAAATCACATGCAGGGTTCCCACATGACTTCTCCAGACTTTCCAGCTTTTTTATTAAATGTATGGTTTGAATAGAAATTTCACTCACAAGCAGCAACTGCTACTCAATGAAATGAAGACATTTCCATGACTTTTACATGCCATTCAAAAATTACAATTCCAAAATTTCCTGACATCGACAGGTTTTCCATGATTGTGGGAACCCAGCATATGCGTGCCGTGTACAGTACGGGAAAGGAGAGCTTGCCACTTGGGGGTTAAAGAAAAATGAGATTAAGGGGTTTAGATGAAAGAATAAGGAGATGAAAAGGTTTAGAGGTTTAGATAAAAAATGGATTATAAGACAGCACCACTTTAAATCAATATTCAATGAGAAGAAAGATTAGGAATCAATGGGTGATGGGTGACTATTGTGATTAGATACAGGGATTTTATCAACGTTTTTGTAGTTACCCGACGAACACTGTCCTCGTCCGATTCTGAGAAATGTCTGCTGTAGAAGGGACGTCCCTAAATAATAATGAATGAATTAAAAACCTCCCATCACATATCTTAGGAGCCCAAAAAAGTATTGCAGCATTTCAAGATGCAAGTGAGCACAGCACACAAAAACAAGTTTATAATGCAGTAGAGAGGATTGTTATGCAGTAACAAAGAAATCAAGCAAGAACAGGTTATAATTTCAACTCCAGTTCTCAGTAGCCTGGTACTTAACGTATGAAATATCATTATTATTCACATAATCTATATCTAAAAACAAAACAATAGTTTATTTAAATGCAATAATGTTCTGTATTTGTTCAGATTTAATGCTGACAATCATCCAAAACCCTGTGCTGGATACAAATACTGTAAAATAAATCAAATATCCAGGTGATATATGATACCTGGCTATGATGTTCCATTAAGTCTCCTTCACTGCGTTTCTCACTAGGGCAACCACTGTCTCCGCCATTCTCTGAGTCCTGTGAATACGAGTACAGTTAATAATATAAATCAGCTTGTCAAAAATTGAATCAGTTACCACAAAATAAAAAATATAAAATCACTGAATTTAATACCACTGTCAACAATGGATATATATATATAAAATATATATATATATATATATATATATATTAGGGCTGTCAAAACGATTAATCGTGATTAATCGCATCCAAAATAAAAGTTTGTGTTTACATAATATATGCGGGTGCACTGTGTATAATTATTTTGTACATATACAAAAACACACATGCATGTATATTTAAGAAAAAAAAATATTATTTTTATATAAAATATTTATAGTTATATATAATATAAATGAGATATAAATCCATATACAGAATATACATGAAAATATTTCTTAAATATATACAAGCATGTGTGTGTATTTATATATCTAAAATAATTATACACAGTGCCCCCACATATATTATGTAAATACAAACTTTTATTTTGGATGCGATTAATCGTTTTGACAGCCCTAATATATATATATATATATATATGAAGAGTTCAGATGCAAAAGCCTCTAAATGCCATTTGAAATTTTCTTCTAAAATGATCATTTTTATCAAGCTTGTATATTTCAGTTCAGTAATTTCACTTAAATGGCAATTAATAGGTAATCTTCATTGCCATTTAAGTGAAATTACTGAACTTAAATATACAAGTTTGATAAAAATGATCATTTTAGAAGAAAATTTCAAATGGCACTTAGAGGGTTTTGCATCTGAACTCTTCATATATATATATATATATGAAGAGTTCAGATGCAAAAGCCTCTAAGTGCCATTTGAAATTTTCTTCTAAAATGATCATTTTTATCAAGCTTGTATATTTAAATTCAGTAATTTCACTTAAATGGCAATGAAGACTACCTATTAATTGTCATTTAAGTGAAATTACTAAACTTAAATATACAAGCTTGATAAAAATGGTCAATTTAGAAGAAAATTTCAAATGGCATTTAGAGGCTTTTGCATCTGAACTCTTCATATATTCTTATTCACAAACTGACCTTTTGATCCGAGTTAGCTCGATGTTTCTCATTCATTTCATTCATAAAAGACCAGCCTGTTATGAAACATAAACCGAGAGACAAAATTAAGAGGTGAAATTAATAAAAATAAGTCCTAAAACAAACTATGCATTTCATTATACACCTGACATTCTTTATGAGAGCTAACTTTATACTTGAGGCTGAATGCCTTGATATGTTCCACTTTCATTTGAGCACATGAATTGAGGAAAAGCTTAAAACAAATCAATATGTTTTAACTAAACACAGAATATGTAGTGCTACCAATCAGGGTGCTGTTGGTAATTATTGCCTAAACACTTTTGTCTATATTTTATCAAATCATAATGTTAAATTGCTAACATGACAGTTTTGATATCTCTAACAAGAGTATACTCTACTAAAGCCTTATCCAGTATTGGTAAATTGGAATATGTCCTTATAATATTCATCAAAACAATTAAAGGTCAGTGCAAACTGGCCCAGGAAGGTTACTTAGCAACATGTCCATGTCATTCTTTCTTCAGTCGAAAAGAAATGAAGGTTTTTGATGAAAACATTCCCGCATTTTTCTCCATATAATGGACTTTACTGGGAACCAAACGGTTCAAGGTCCAAAAGACAGTTTCAGTGCAAACTGTTCAAAGGGCTTTAAACGATTCCAGATAATGAATAAGGGTCTTATCAAGCGAAACGATCGCTCATTTAATAAATAAATAACAAAGTTTAAGTTTTATTAGCTCAAATGCTCGCCTTGTTCTGTTCCGTGACGCACATTTGTGACTCTCCTGTTCGAACTCGTTCATCAAAATGAACTAATCTTTTTTCGAGTCATTTGGTTCATTCAACGAACGAAATGAACGAATTGACTCAGAAAAAGATTTGTTCATTTTGATGAACGAGTCCGAACAGGAGAGTCATGAACGTGCGTCACAGAACAGAACAAGGCGACCATTTGAGCTTATAAAACTTAAACTTTTTTTTTTTTTGAGCAATCGTTTCGCTTGATAAGACCCTTATTCATTATCTGGAATCGCTTAAAGCCCTTTGAACAGTTTGCACTGAAAGTGTCTTTTGGACCTTGAACCGTTTGGTTACCAATAAAGTGCATTATATGGAAAAAAATCCTGGAAAGTTTTCAGCACTTTTATCACAGGTAGATGCATTTTAATGAAGAATGGCCAAAAACGGACATTCCCTACCATTATAAAGCTTGAAAGAGGACATTTTGTAATGCATCTCTGATTGTAATCGCCTGAAAGAAGAATGTTATATTCACCTAGGATGACTTGAGGGTGTAAATCAAATCATTTTTCGGTGAAATACGCCTTTAAGTGCATTCACACATAGGACCAGGTAAGTATAGTATTACCCATGGATGATCGGTCTGCAGAGACGCCAATACTAAGTGGAGAGCAGGGAACCGAGTCTGTCTCGCTGTTTTCATCAACTGAGGAAGTCTCTGACAGCCTGGACAGAAGAACAGGCATGTGGCCGAGAGAGATTGTCCGAACCCTGGGCGAACCACACTGCTCTTCACATCCGCGGAGGACAGTCTGAGCTGAATTCTGCTTCGAAAAAATGAATTAATTTAGAAAATTTTCAGAAATATTTGTTAAAATAATCCAGCATCTTGCAACAGTTTGTGAATGCAGGGCTGAGAGACATGAATTTTATTCTGTTAGACTGATTGGGTCAGCAATGCCACAAAAACACCCATACTTTTAAATTAATTATCAGAACTAAAGTATAATATTTTAGTACAGAATGTTTAATCCAAAAAAAAAGAGGGGTCGACATTGGTTTGTAGACCAAACCCGCAAATGATTTAGTATTTTACTTTTATTCATTTAGCTGACGCTTTTATCCAAAAGACTTACAATTGCTATATATGTCAGAGGTCGCAAACCTCTGGAGCAATAGGGGTTAAGTGTCTTGCTTGGAAGTCAATGAGACCAGAAACTATCTGGTTACTGATATTCTTCTAAATATCACAAAATCGGCTGAACGGATTCGAAAACGGTAAAACTCAACTGTTTAACTCTGGGGGAGTGGTAAAATGAGCCTATTTCCAAAAAAAGTGGAGTATCCCTTTAAATGATTGAGTAAATGATGACAGAATTTTCAATTTGAAGTGAACTACTCATTTAAATGTTTTGTATATAGAGGAAGAATAAATAAGGAACTTGTACAAACCAGCAGTTTGTTGGTGCAGTCCAGTTGTGCAGTTTCAGCAGGGGAAAGGTCAAAGGGAGTGAGCCTCATACTTCTACAGATCTTATTACACAGGTGAGAGTGGAAGAAAAGAGCCATGCCACGCACACCTGAAACACACACGCAAAATACATAAGACAACCGTTACTAGTAAAAGCCAAAATATTTCAAATACACAGATTAAAAAGGAAGTTTTATATCAATTTTTAATAAAATACACTGTTTTTATGAGAAAACTTGTTTTTATGAGAAATTTGTTCAAACATACATAACTTATGGCGCTTTTCCACTGCATGGTACGGTACGGTTCGGTTCGGTACGGCACGGCACTCTTTGGCGCTTTTCCACTGCATGGTACGGTACGACTCGCTTCGGCTCGCTTTAAATGGTACCTGGTCTGTTGAGGTACCAAGCATACCGGTACTAAAATGTGACGTGAAACACTGCAGATCACTGATTGCTCAGATAGAATCGTCACTACCACCGTCATTGTATTTGCGACCAATAGACATCGACAAGAGAAACCAAACCCGCTAAATTTAAATAGCCAGTAAGCCACCGCTGTTATCGAACAGTCTATAATCCCACCCACTTTAAAGCGGTACTAGCTAAAGCGAACCGAGCTGTGTTGTGACGAGGCGAGTCGTACCACGCAGTGGAAAAGCGAAGCAAGCCGAACTGTGCCGCGCCGGGCCGAACCGTACCAGTAGTGGAAAAGCGCTATTAATGAAGTCACAGGTTAAGTAAAATAATAATGAATGTGTCATATAGTGCATATATTTATTTAAATGCTCCTCTCCAGAGTTATTTTCAGAAGATTTCAGATCATACATCCAGCAGCGCCAGTCGTGACACTATTTTTTTGGGCTATTTTCAGCCCGACGCAGTTATCATTTTCGCATCCTACGCCACGTTGTTCAAATAGCAAATGCATTTGCGCCCATCTGTGCCCATGAGCGTGCAGGTCTGAAAACGAGGTGTGTTCAGGCGCATTGTTGGCGCATTGCTATTTTGAGGCAACTGAAACAGACCGCGCAATTGATTTTCCTCAAAATAGCAATGCGCCAACAATGCGCCTGAACACACTTCGTTTTATTCACAATACTTTTTTTGTTATTTAAAGAGAGTAATATGCGCCTATAGGCGGGTCAACAACGCACGTACACTTTGTTCCGTAGATGGTCAGCTCAGATCCGTTTCCTCGCTAGAAAAGCGTTCGGTTTTTCCGCTAGCAAATTCCGCCATGTAAATAGCTAATCCGCCATGAGGCGATCGCAGCTGGCTTTTAAAGAGAATGGGAGATGAGACTCTTGAGTGTTTTTTGCGTGTTACACCCAAAACACACTCATTGCTCATTAAGAAAATAAGGACAACCCTTTTAGACCATGCGCCGGGCGCACTAACCCTTTTTCCCGTCGTTAAACTAGCAAAAGTGGATTCGGACACGCCCTAAGTGCGCTTACGTCGTGCACTTTTCATATCATGGGCCCTAACATCTATCCGGCGTAATGCAACGCCAGGCGCGACCCTAGTATTTTTTTCCTAGTTTCAGCCCGACGCAGTTATCATTTTCTTGTCCTACGCCATGTTGTTTAAATAGCAAATGCATCTGTGCCCATGAGCGTGCAGGTCTGAAAACGAGGTGTGTTCAGTCGCATTGTTGGCGCGTTGCTATTTTGAGGCAACTGAAACAGACCGCGCAATTGACTTTCCTCAAAATAGCAATGCGCCAACAATGCGCCTGAACACTACTAGTTTTATTCACAATATTTGTTTTGTTATTTAAAGAGAGTAATATGCGCCTATTGGCGGGTCAACAACGCACGTACACTTTGTTCCGTAGATGGTCAGCTCAGATCCGTTTCCTCGCTAGAAAAGCGTTCGGTTTTTCCGCTAGCAAATTCCGCCATTTAAATAGCTAGTCCGCCATGGAGCGATCGCAACTGGGAGATGAGACTCTTGAGGGGTTTATTTGCGCGTTAAACCCAAAACACACTCCTTACTCATTAAAGGGATACTCCACTTTTGGAAATAGGCTTATTTTACCACTCCCCCAGAGTTAAACAGTTGAGTTTTACCGTTTTTGAATCCATTCAGCCAATTTTCTGATATTTAGAAGGATATCAGTAACCAGTTTCTGGTCTCATTGACTTCCATAGTATATATTTTTTTTTCCTACTATGGAAGTCAATGAGGCCAGAAACACTCTGGTTACTGATATCCTTCTAAATATCATAAAATTGGCTGAATGGATTCGAAAACGGTAAAACTCAACTGTTTAACTCTGGGGGAGTGGTAAAATGAGCCTATTTCCAAAAAAAAGTGGAGTATCTCTTTAAAAGAATAGGGACAACCCTTTTAGACCATGCACCGGACGCACTGACCATTTTTCCTGTCGTTAAACTAGCAAAAGTGGATTCGGACACGCCCTAAGTGCGCTTACGTTGTGCACTTTTTAGACCAGGAGCTTAGATCGTTAAAATAGAGCCCCAAAAGTGACAAAACTTGATGGTAGATTCACTACAAATAATGAAAACAGCATAGACTAAAACATCTTGGTTCATCAAAACGAAACGAAAAATGGATATTGTCCACACAGCTGACATAATTACCTGTTGTAGTTTATCCACATCGTGTGCATGAAAAAGACACAAAGACAAAGACATCATCGGAGTGGTACTAATTAAAGATCACCGTTTCATGGATTCATCCATAACTAAAAAAAATTAATTTCGGCCAAATATTTTCAGTTGCCAAAATTTCAGTGCATCACTAAAAGGTTCCTCATGCTTAAAGTACTCGTGCTTAAGATTTATGAAATGTCTTCAAGTTTATAAGGAAAACAAATGCAGGATATTGATAAATACCCAGGTTGCCATCTCCAAAGTCAGTCCCCTTCTCAGTGTGGATCTGAGGATCTGTATAAAGGTCCCCAACGCCCTGAATGTCCACCACTATCAGCTGGTGTCCAGAGCGCTCAAATGTGAAATGACTAAATGCCTAAAGCCACAAAAACATCATTGCCAATCAATAATCACACATCATTTCACTGGGACAACAGATTCAGATTTTATACATCCATGACAACCTGGGGTGTAAGCCGTATGTTATCGTCCCTCACGAAACCAGAGTTGGAGTTGTACTTTGTGTACTTCCCCTCAATGTAGTGCTCCAGGTGAAACAAAGGGCTCCCAGGGCGACTAGTCATTTCCACAACACACATCTGCATGATGTCAACCTAATAATGATGGGATACGTTAAAGTAGTACATCATTCGTATCTGGTATGATTGTTCAAACCAGTTTTGAGTGGTAAAACCTAGTTTGCAAACTGTTTATGAACATTAACAACATCCACCAGAGAAGCACCTGTTTGGGAGGCCTGTGGCGATTGAACTCCTCGCCCCATAATTTAGCCTCCATTTGTAGCTTCACGTCCTCAAAGTAAACCTCTCTGTCAACAGTCTCCATGTAGCGCTTAGCCACGTAGTTTGAGGCTGATTTCCATTTGCTGCTGTGGGAAAAGTTTGATAACTTCTTCCTGTGAACGATAGGGAATAGAAAGCTACAGGTCAACAAAAATACATTTTAAGACTAGAGATGAGAGTATCATATTTAGGGCTGCCCCTGACTAAATCATTTCCTAGTCGACTATTAAAGGGCCGTACACACAGGAACGAATATCGGCGCGCGTTTTTCAAAGCGTTTTTTGTGTTCACACCCAAGCGATTTTCGCTGACGATGAGCCTAGTTAAAGGGTTAGTTCACCCAAAAATGAAAATTCTATCATCGTTTACTCACCCTCAAGTTGTTCCAAACCTCTATGGGTTTATTTGTTCTGCTGAACAACACAAAGGAAGACATTTGGAATTATGTTTTAATCAAACAGATCTCAATCCCCATTGACTTAGTGGACTAGACTTAACATGAGGGTGAGTAAACGATGATTTTTTCATTTTTGGATGAACTATCCCTTTAACATGCCAATTCATTCCCTGACATTAGATGGCATTCATTTGCTCTGCAATACCACTCCATATCAGTTGTCTTTTATCGAGATTTTGGTAGTCACTAAAAAAAAGTTCGACGCGCCGTTTTTTTTTTTAAATGACGCTTTCATGCGTGCTGTTTCTCGCGTCAGTCAGCACACTCGCATTGGCGCCCCTTTTTGTACCTAATGCATTGCAAACTAGATTTTTTTTAAAGGAAATGGGGGTGAAATAGTACAGCACCAATAAAAATTCAAACCTGTGCCAAAACTTATGCAGTTGACATTAACGCAGGCAAAATCAAAAAAAAAATAAATAATTTTTTTTAAAAAAAACCCAGCAATGAAGACGCTACTTGTCGTATATCTTCTTCGCTGTTACGTATGTGTGCTTGGCAAGACCGTTTTGTGTTTGAGCGCCCTAGGTTCTGTTTTACTATACCTTCACAAGCTCCAGACACGTGACCAAAGGCGGCAATATCATTGGTCGGATAGTTTTTGACGTGGCGCGTCAAACTAAAAAAGTTTTTTTTTTAAATGACGCTTTTACGCGTGCCGTTTTGCACACTCGCATTGGCACCCTTTGGTATAGTCACGACTCACGAGGCGTTAAACGTCGGCGAATATCACGCACGAAATTCGCCCCGGTGTGAACAGTCATTCATTTAAGCCATTAGTCAATTAGTTGGGGGAGAAATACTAAGCCATAATAATGAGAATTTCAAATATTAAATTAAACCTGGTTTCACAGACAAGGTTTAAGCCTATAGTCCCAGACTAAAATGCATGTTTTTTGATTATGAATATTTTCTAGCAGGTTTTTATAGTTCAACATGTTTCATAAAATATAAATGTCATATAAAATAATGTTCATAAGTCAAAGTTCTAAATCTAAACATGTTGTGTTCCAAATTTGAGGTTGATATCTCAAAGAATGAGCTTTCAGTAAGATTTTGTTTGGACCCAGTAACAACTTTTCCTCATTAGATGCCAGCAAGTTTTTCTCTCTCGACACATATTTTTTTTTTATTACACACATACAAACCACACTCCGACATCCATACCAACACACCCACACAATTATCACAGCATAATTTATCCAATTCGCTCTATTATATGCAGAAGCAGAAAACAGGAAAAACCTAAACTAAACCTGAGAAAATGGCACCATCTGGTAAAAAAATAGTAAAAATTAAAATATTGAAGCCTTGCCAACAGAACGAAATCCTATTAGAAATATTGCATCATTGTATGTTCAAATGTCCCCGAGATTAAAAATTGCAAGGTGGACAGGAAAGAGAGGAATTTTTTGTATACCTAATGCATTGCAAAATCGATTTTTTTAAAGGAAATGGGGGTGAAATAGTATAAAGCCAATAAAAATTCAAACCTGTGCCAAAATTTATGCAATTGACATTAACACAGGCAAAATTAAGAAAAGCAAAAAAACCCCTGAAAATATCCATAAGATGCACAAGGGTTAAATGTCCTATTAAAACTAAGGCTTAATCCTGGCTTAAAATCTAAGCCAGGATTAGGCAGATGGACAAGTGTAGCCTTAATATTGAATGAAAACTCAGTTTTCAGTCAGAACACAAACAAAATACAAACTGATTCACTGTCGCTATTTTTCCCCACTGATATCTGTCTCTATGTTGGGGAAAAGTGAGCTCCGTGTTTAACATCAAGTTGATTATTAAGGGGCAGCCCTAATAAAATATCACTTGAATGGAAGATACATCACTCTACTAAGGGATGCATTTTTTGTACAGGATAACAAATACTTATTAATACAATCTTCATTGGCATTGGTCAATTATGACTAAGTTGGCTTGACAAAACAAACAAAACTATTCTACACAATATTTTCCTAATCCTTTATATATAATAATATGCAGTTTTTATGAAAGCAATTAAGCAAATACATGAAACATTCATCGTTTAAAAAATTATATGAACTACAAAAAACGGAATAACAATTTCACTTCTATTCCAAATATTCATTAATACACAGTAACGTTTTCCTAGTCTATGGTATATTTTCAATATGTATTTGCTTGACTCACGATCTGAAGCATTCTCTCATGGCTCCTCTTCCAAACGGCTGTAAAACAAATATATCCCAATTAATTCAAGTGAATACATAATTAATCAGTATTAGAAACATTACAGAAATGCAACTTCCAGCTCAAACTGAAAACAACTGTATGATGTCGCCAAAGTACCTGAGAGGAAATCTTGATACATATGTCATCTTTTGCCCATTCCCCAGTGACCGCACTGTATCTAAAGAGCAAGAATACATGTTTACACCAATGTCATTCACTTTAAATATAGCTTTCCATTCCCTTTCAATTTCAAGAAACTAGAAATCGGCCTGAAACTACATGGCTGAGAGCAACAAGGACGTGTAAATGCATTAAAAGAAGTATGTTCTATATTATGAAAATAGTATTTGTAATTTTTCTTTGGGACAGTTAGTGAAAGAGTCAATACAGCAAAAACTGCCTGGTGGACACAGTCCTAAAGGCACACGCCCAATATTTACATAAGTGTGTGTTGTTTTTTTCTGTCGTCCAGAACACGGTGTACCATGTAGACCAATACACATTTAATAGCACACACATTTTTGGCAAGCAGTCAAGGGATATTTATTTAGAGGTGTGAAGTTACAAATGTTTAAAATTAGAGTCTGAAACGGTGAGACATCTGACATTATGCGTCTCTTATATGACATCACACCTTTTCTGAGATCGACTTGGACGTGTGTCAGGTGTCTGTGGTGTGCCATAATGTTAAAAACTCAGGACTGGTAGCCGGATTCAGTGATTATGGGACACAAGGGTCAATCTCATGGCCAGTGTTAAGTGAATAGTTGAACATTGTTCTTTTTATAACTGAAATATTTCGACATTTTACACTTAATTTAACACATAATTACATTAAAGATAATTGTGAGTACATACGAATACATTTGTAAGTGCGAACGCTATGCTAGTGCATAAGCTAACTAATACAGACATTAAATGGTCAGTATCCTATAGACCATTTCAAAAGATGTAAACAACACTGGCCCAGAAGCACTTCCTGTTTCAGTTTTTTAACACTACATAAAAGCTGGGATAAAATACAACCAACAGAACATTTAAAACTGAATCAAAAGTTAAACAAACATCTTTAAAAAGTTTTCTTTACATGTGAAATAAAGAAAACAGTTACAAACTGAAACAGGAAGTGCTTCTGGACCAGTGTTGTTTACATCTTTTGAAATGGTCTATAGTTAAAACAGCTTTTATCATCACATGTTTTTGTAGGAAGTGTAAACAGGCGTTAAAGAGAGTACCTATTGAGCCGATCGCTTGGGGGTCCTAACGGAGACCCGATTTGAGGGAGGACCCAATTTCAGAATCCATATTTTAGGGTGACCAACTGTCCTGTTTTCATATAACAATATAACCATTTTCTATCCATCCAGAGGAGACATAACCTACTTTAAATGTATTGAAATTAATAAGTTATCTTTGAGTAAACTTCGAGTATCATTTGAGTTGGCCCATGTGTTTGCTGGGCCGAGTGTCCTGGTTTTTGGTCATCAAAATATGGTCACCCTACCATATTTGATGTGCTCTATGTATTGTAAATTATTTTTTATTCACAATACATATTCATATTTATGACTCCATAATTATTATATGTGAATAAATATCCCTAAATTAAATCTGTTCATCGTTTAAAGCAATTGTGTCTCTTCAGAACACTTGGATTAAATCACTCCATTTATATAGAATATGGAATACTTTTGCAATCTCTGTATGAATTTTTAAAGCTTCAAAGTTTCGGTTGCATAGATTTTTAATGGATCAACAGAAATACACTCACCTAAAGGATTATTAGGAACACCATACTAATACTGTGTTTGACCCCCTTTCACCTTCAGAACTGCCTTAATTCTATGTGGCATTGATTCAACAAGGCATTCTTTAGAAATGTTGGCCCATATTGATAGGATAGCATCTTGCAGTTGATGGAGATTTGTGGGATGCACATCCATTTGTTCCACCACATCCCAAAGATGCTCTATTGGGTTGAGATCTGGTGACTGTGGGGGCCATATTAGTACAGTCAACTCATTGAAATGTTCAAGAAACCAATTTGAAATGTTTTGAGCTTTGTGCCATGGTGCATTATCCTGCTGGAAGTAGCCATCAGAGGATGGGGACATGGTGGCCATAAAGGGATGGACATGGTCAGAAACAATGCTCAGGTAGGCCATGGCATTTAAACGATGCCCAATTGGCACTAAGGGGCCTAAAGTGTGCCAAGAAAACATCCCGCACACCATTACACCACCACCACCAGCCTGCACAGTGGTAACAAGGCATGATGGATCCATGATCTCATCCTGTTTATGCCAAATTCTGACTCTACCATCTGAATGTCTCATCAGAAATCGAGACTCATCAGACCAGGCAACGTTTTTCCAGTCTTCAAATTCTGGTGAGCTCTTGCAAATTGTCGGCTCTTTCTCCTATGTGTAGTGGAGATGAGTGGTACCCGGTGGGGTCTTCTGCTGTTGTAGCCCATCCGCCTCAAGGTTGTGTGTGTTGTGGCTTCACAGATGCTTTGCTGAATACCTCGGTTGTAACGAGTGGTTGTTTCAGTCAAAGTCGCTCTTCTATCAGCTTGAATCAGTCGGCCCATTCTCCTCTGACCTCTCGCATCAACAAGGCATTTTCGCCCACAGGACTGCCGCACACTGGATGTTTTTCCCTTTTCACACCATTCTTTGTAAACCCTAGAAATGGTTGTGTGTGAAAATCCCAGTAACTGAGCAGATTGTGAAATACCAACAACCATGCCACGCTCAAAATTGCTTAAATCTCCTTTCTTTCCCATTCTGACATTCAGTTTGGAGTTCAGGAGAATGTCTTGACCAGGACCACACCCCTAAATGCATTGAAGCAACTGCCATGTGATTGGTTGATTAGATAATTGCATTAATGAGAAATTGAACAAGTGTTCCTAATAATCATTTAGGTGAGTGTATCTTCATTTTGTCACAAGTCTTATGGGTCTGGAATGTTTTAGCACTTTTAGTAGCTGCAGTGTAGATAATGTTTGTTGGTAGGAAGGAGTATAGCTGTAGTTGAATATCTTAATAATATAGCTATATATATTAAAATATAGCTTGGCTGTCTACAGATTCCAACTGTCTTCCCCAACTCTGCTCATGTGTTGCATTTTGATGGAGTCAACTCTTTGAGCTCTTTTGGTGGAGTCAAGTCTTTGAGTAGGTTAACCACCCAAAGGGGCTCAAAATCACTCACCTGTATCGAGTACAGCGCTCGGTCTCGATTTCCTCCAGATGGAACTCAGCCCAAGGATCTGGCATGGCTTTGGCTTTCTCAATAGCATGTTTCCAAGTAGCCTGAGTATGAGAAATTGAAGTTGAAAAACTCCTACATCTGTCTATATGGGTTGAAGAGTGAAGATGGTAGTGATCCACTCTATACATGATGGATGTGAGAAAAGAACAGGAAGAAACTAAAGGGCATGCAGGAATAAAAGGACAAAGAAAGTTTGAATTAGAGCTGGTAAGTTTTCAGTAGACTTTATGTAGGAGTTCCTAACACAAATTAAGAAATGCCATCAGCAAATAATTTTAATGATATCTTGCACCCTATAAGGTTCAGAATTGGAACCAGAATTGTTGGTAACGCTTCTTTTCCAGTACAGAATTGTTGGTAACGCTCCTTTTCCAGTACAGCACTTACAGGGTACTTACAGTGTACTTACCTAGAAAGTACTGGCTAATATAAGGCAAGTACATGGAACAGGGGTAGCTTTAGGGGTAGGTTCAGGGTTAGTACTAGTTAATACCCAGTAATTGTAGTTACTAAAATAAGTATATAGTATTTACATGGGTAACTGGACTGTAAAAGGAAGCGTTACCGAATCGTTACATATCTTGATTCCCGGAGTGACAGAGTCACCGTTCTGTGATCCCACAAAGAATCAGGAGAAGACACCAGGCTTGGTTATTTTATAAAATTTGTGTTTCGCAAATCCTGAATAAGAACTGCAAGAGAGCTAGCATACTATAATAAGCGTCATAAGTGTCATAAGTGAAGTAAACCTGCCCATATGCCAAAATAACCATTAAAACTAGATCCTGTGGCCAAGTATATTCAACCAATTATTTATAGAAAGATAAACGTGAGACAGAGTTCAAATATATGTCAGACACAAGGAAAATGTGAGCTCCTCTTTACACTGAACGTTACCCATGTGTCACAAGACATCACGTAGATATCATCTCTTTAACAGTACAAAGCTACCACTGATACCTGGCCTTACATACTGTATTGGATTAGGAATTTGTAGGTAATCGAGAATGAAAACAACTATGTTTAAATTAGGCAAGTATTTGTGTTTTTCCTTGCAAGGTGAAGCTGATCATTTATATTAAAATTTCAAATTCAAATAGAAGTCAAATGAGAACTAAAAAGTAACATTTCTGCTGTACATTATAATCAGATTTTAGCAACAGATCTTTTTTTTTTCTCTAACTGTGACGTACTTCCTAATGCAACAGATTGTTAAAAAAAGAAAATAGGACTATCTATGTATGTATGTATCATTTGTTGACTGATTTTGAGATATGCGAGTTGGCAGATATAGGAAATGTAGGAGTGAAAGGGAAAAAAGGCGACAGGATAAATATGGGAAAAGCACATATTCTATGATAGATGCCAGTCTAGATGGATTAATCAAATTAGGAAAAGACAGAAACCACGGAGGGTCTAATTGAAACTTGGATTAAACATACCCGGCCTTTCTCTGTTAAAGATCCAAACACGACATCATGCTCTTTGTCATTTTTGTTCTAAATTAAAGGAATAGACAAACCATCTTGTATAAACAAAACAAAAAATAGGAGTATAAATGCAACCTGACATATTTACAGTACATTTAGGAAGTGCACTCGAGAGAGCTCAAGCTCCATATATGGAAGTGAATGTGTCAGAGATGGAGGAAAACAGTTTTGCACACTGTACATTAGTTTACAGTTACTTCTGGAAACATTTTTTTTTCTGTGGTTAAGAAAAAACATCTGTTCACATGTTCTCTGTGGTACAGGCAATCTCTTTTACTATTATAGAGGTCATTGTCTAAGTGGACACTAACAATCTAAGAAAGTTCTTGGATGACCACCAAAATGCCAGAATGAAATGGATAGCTCAAGTTCTGGGTAATGATTGGTCAATACACCCTTAGAGTCGTGCTAAAATACACGATGTAGTAACACTATGATGTCAACTGTAACTACTATGTGCATTACTGCACAGGACCCGCTGAAATAGTATGGGAAACAGCATGCATTATGCAATCATGAATGTTTCAAACATAAAGAGCTAAAAAAAATCTAAATGAATACATAACCTTGTTGGAAAATACCATCTGAAAAGTTAATGCAGGATTTAAAATGTTTTAAAACGACATAAGGGCACTAATTTAGTAGATAAAATGTGCGTTTCTTGGACTGCTCTGAAACATCGCGTCATTTCACGTTGTTTAAATATTCAAATCATTCATTTTCTGTGCATGTTATTATAACCCAGGTGAAAAATAAAATATATATTAAAAATGTACTTGAATATGTTTTTAGTATAATAGAAATACACTCAAGTATAGTTTTTAAACATTTAAGAGTATAAATCTACTCTAAACATACTCATGTCTGCTGTCCTGACACACTGTGGTAATAATCTGTAAGTGAAGTGAACATGTATAAGTGAACATGTATATATAAGCACATCTCTCACCAAGACACCTGTCCTGTTCTCCACTGGTTCTCCTCACACCACAACTCAATGTGTAGCCTGTTCTGTGTAACATTAATCCTGGCCTGTCCTGTGGTCCGTCATTTGAGTAAGTTTGAACAATTTCCTCAGTATGCGAAATGGTTATTGCAAACCATTGTTTCCCTGTTGTCTGAATCGACCGCTCTCCTGCCCACCAAGCCCATTTTCAGACGCAGAAGTAAAATTTTCTCACAAAAACGACTCCAGAAGCTTCTGTCTCGTATGTATATTTTAAAGAAAATCTATACATTGACTCGTTGGGTCCTCTAACCTGCAATACGCCCTTTTAGTATGCAACATTGTTGTCACATGACTGTATTATTTACTAACATGTGCAATTTCGGAAATAAAAACAGGTTTATATATTATATTATATTATAAATGTTCTAATTTGATGCTATCTATGATCTAATCTGTGCTATCTATGATCTAATTTGGCGTCAAACAACAGTGGGATGCAGTACTTGCTGTATACTGCACGTTTTGCACGTATGGCAGCTATGCTGTTCCAAAGATAGTATGTCAGGGACTATATTTATCCATGAATGATGCTACTTAATGAATCCGATTAATAAAATAACGATGTATTATATGGCTGTCAAACGATTAATCGCGATTAATCGCATTCAAAATAAAAGTTTGTGTTTACATAATATATGTGGGCGTAGTGTGTATAATTATTTTGTATATACAAATACACACACATGCATGTATATATTTAAGAAAAATCTGAAAGTATATACTTTATATATATTTATACGTAATTAATATTATGTATAAATATAAATATTTGATATATTAAGAACACATTTTTCTTAAATATATACATGCATGTGTGTGTATTTGTATATACAAAAATAATTATACACACTACGCCCACATATATTACGTAAACACAAACTTTTATTTTGAATGCGATTAATCGCGATTAATCGTTTGACAGCCCTAATGTATTAAAAGATTGTGCCCTCGCCCCTTAATATTTTTCCTATGTAGTAACAGGTTTATAAAGTCATGCTGTATTATTGTCTCTACATAACTGTATTCAAAATCTAAAATGTATATTTACTGCATATTAACTGGTAAATTCCTGGTAAATTCTCACCTTGTATGTAAAGGAGTTTTTGGGCAATGAATTAGAAAGCTGCTGCTTGCCAACGAGGTTCTTTGGGTAGTCACAGAAGCCTTTGGTTGGACTTATGGGGTCGTCGGTTATGGGGCATATGCGGAGGTCATCTTCATCATCGTCATCACTTGCATTGGAATCTTTAAAACTCACTCTATTCTTCCTACACCCATTCCTAGGTTCATCCACCTCCTCCATACTGAACATGAGCTCCTCCTCAACCATGATGTCCCACTGTCTTGTGCACCAAAACTACAAACAAGCACGTAAGTGTCAAATGTGACATTAGCATTGTCAACAAACATGCAAACACCTTTTAAAAGTAGCGAAGAAACAAATGATCAAGAACAGGTTGATAAAATGTGAAGGTATTCGTTAACGTAAGTCTAAGATAAACCTGTTCCTGTCATACGTCCCATTGTCCCGTCAACTAACGTTAGATTAGTATGCCACATTCCTTAAAAACTTCAGTTTGTAATGACAAAAGGGTTTTAAAACCTTCGAAAACGAGGTCATTTAAAGCTATATAATAATTTATTTAGATGCATTATAACTAAACTAAACATAATAACAGCTCAAAGGTGCACACTGCAGAGCACAATAACAATCAATAGTGCGTGTCAGAATACTTACGTTAAAATGAATAAAGTTGCTAGATTGAAGACATAACAAAAACTGGACATATGCTCTATTATCGCGAATCCTCTTCCCACCCTTTCGGACTAGGAAGCCAACTCAGCAATGGCAATGAATCGCGCGTTTGCACGGAAGTGTCAGCTGCGGTTGTGTCTCAAGCACACTGGACAGTGACAGGTTTACTGAGCCTGTGCAGAAATGTGCACTACGTGTCTTGGCCAGCGAAGAAATGTTCCCTGTTGTTGATTCGTTGATTCCAAACCCTCAGGACAACCACAAAGCTGCACTTAGCCCTCTAGTGGACTTTAACGAGCTCATTCTGAGAAATGTAGGTACCTAAAATGTTTAAAAAACAAATAAATACCTTTAAAAAATATCGTCAAAAAAACAAAAATATCGTCAAAATGTTATTCAGAGAGAGCCATATGGACTTTTATGGGATAGCGGGGTTATTACGAATTCTACTAAGACAAAGGCATATCTCATGAATAATATTAATTTATTCATGTTAACCCGGAAGAAAATTAATATTTATAAGCCAAGCCTTCCAGCGTCAACATTCCAAAATCCAATCAAGTAGGCGTAACTCGAATGACGTCGCGTTACGTGATTAATATTAATGAGAGCCCTCATCGCCATAGTAGAGTCGTCGAACTCGCGGGGGCAGGGCGAGCCTCCACACGGGTGAGGACTGCCTGCACGTAGCCACTTTGTGAAAAAGAACAGATCTGCTCATCCAACTCAAGGAGTGTGCAAACCGAGCGGCTATTTTCGTGCTCTTGGTTTTCATTGCATTGCCAATGTCAGCATCGTCAAATGTGACACTAACCGTTGTTCCAATACTTTTAATTTCATAAAACGTATGACAACTGTAGTTTCACAAGTAAAAACAATCAACGATTGGAGTGCATGCTCCCCGACTATGGCTCTTGCACACGAGTCCGAAATTAAATAACGTCCGCACGTTAAAAATTAATACGACCTCACAGCAACCATGCTTTGTACACTGCCTCTGAACTTTCTTCCGTCAAAAAACAATCGAATCGGCTTCGAATTTCTGCGTTTTTCGCATCCGTAGCAAGCAGTTTGAATGGTGTTTTGACAATTCAGAGCCACCGAATCACGAATACGAACAAACGCATATGAAAATGTCGCACTCAGTGTACAATGGACTTAACATCTGTATCGAACTGAATTCGTCTATTATGAGCATTTTATAAGCGAACAGTATTATATGCGCATTTTATTGCAATGGTAATATAGCTAATCCGCTAATACAATAGTCTCGTGGTAGCGTGGCCGAGTGGTCTAAGGCGCTGGATTTAGGCTCCAGTCATTTCGATGGCGTGGGTTCGAATCCCACCGCTGCCAAGCTGTATTTTCTTTTTTTGTTTTTCACTATTAAACTAGTCTGCCGCCGCGCGATTTTATTCACTGACATCATGAACCAAATTTTCGCCTGAGATAGGGAACCAATCACAGAACGGGGAGGGATCAGCAAGACGATGACGACGCATATGCGACACCGAAGCAGTTTGTTTATATCTATGGATCCATCGTGTCAGCGGGCGCGAAGTTACCTTTTGATACACCGTTTGTGTGTACATTAATCTCCTAAATCTCTGACTCATCGTCTTCTTCTATTATTAAAAAAGAAAAGGGGTTTACAACAACAGTGCTAAACTGTTAACCTTGTAATCACTGACTGGTGTTTAGTTGTGTTGACCTGATCAGACCTTGAGGCTAAAATTAAAAGATGCTGAATTTAGAGCACAACCCGCTGAAGCAGACACGAGAACGTTGGCCAGTGTGAGAGTGACTGAGAATGAATGTAGCGAGAGATGGTGTTTGAAGAAACACTGAGGCAAATCAATTATTATTTCGCCAATACAGCTGTCTCCAAATAATATGTGTCAAATTCTGCCCAATAAAATAATGACCATGGATTGGGTTAAATTTCTTGGTTGAAATTGTACTGGCAAAAGAAGAAAAAAGAGGGGGAAAAGTGCAGATTTGTGCAGCGCATAACACATGTGACTTTCAGCATAACATGATGGAACGGATTCTTTGTCAAAAGTATGATATTGTACATTTGTTTTGTAGCCAATTGGGTTGACTCTTGTCCAAGATGCCTAATAAATAGTCTGCTGATAGTGGAACTCAAAACAATGAAATAACTAGGTTGAATTGCCTAAAGAGCACATTTGAATTTATATGACATTTTTTTTTAAGAAATTGCAAATATGATGATAAAGTAGCCAGGGTTTCCCCATTCTGCCTTGTCGCAGCACGATTTTATTCGGATACTACGAACCAAATTTTCCCCTGAAATAGGGAACCAATCACAGAATGGGGAGGGAGCACAGGCACATTTGATAGACATTCGTAGTACCCAATATTACGGCTCTGGGCATTCGTAAACCACGCCTCAAATACGAGAAAATTTACATGAGGTTTCCAGACCACGTTTCATTCTCAATGATATGTGGTTTGGGGTTTGCCAGGCTAATGCTAAAGTCAAATTTATGAAAAACAAATGGGAATACATGAGTTCAAGCCCAATGACAGTACACCACTCAACCCACATGACCATTCACAGGGAACACCGAGGAGGACAATGGGCCAGATGATTTAATACATGTTGCTGTCACTAACGATGCGTTAATTCATAGATGACGGAAGCTCAATTCCAGGAAGGGTTCTGGGACGGTTCTAACAAAAAGAACCAGTCGCTGTGCTTTGTGATCTCAGAGGAGGCTTGTTGATCAGAAGAAGTGACATTTGACTCCATGCCTCTCAACTTAAAATACACCAACCAGCTTCAGCAACCCCCCACAACAGGAAGTGAGGGACAAAAGAAAGCTGACAATGATCTTCCCTTGCCAATGAGGAAAAGCCCATGGCAATGACTCAAAAAGTTCAACACATGAATGGAAAGAAGGAGACAAACTTGACCAGAAACAAAAATTAGTCAACAGAGATAAGTTCAACAATTGTCAACATCAACCAAACTTCAATTGAATGTTCAGCCCTTTGTGGCAACTTAATAATTTAAAATTAAAATTTATGAAGACAAAAATGGATCAAAGCAACGGAAATCAGAAATAAACTGAAATACTAAATGGTAACGAGTATGAAAACTGACATAGGTGTGTGTCTTTGGGTTTTGACATTTGGAATGCTGATACAACAGAGAGTGCTATTTTAGTATGTAACATGGTACAAGGTATTTCTCAAAATATCTATAGAATGTATTACCAATTTTGGAGGTGATGTAGATGCATATGTGTGAAACTGGCCACCTGTTCTGGAGTGATTGCCTGCAGGAGGAAGGGATCTCCTGCTGGAGGGAATCCCCTGCGGGGGACGCTCGGCTTTGTTTGTGAATAAAGTCTAATATTTCCGGCATCAAAGATCTCTGAGAAATCATTTAAAGGGGGCATATCATGCAAAATCCACTGTTTTAGCCCTTAAAGGGATACTCCACCTTTTTTTTTGGAAATAGGCTCATGTTAAACAGTTGAGTTTTACCGTTTTTCGAATCCATTCAGCCGATTTTCTGATATTTAGAAGAATGTCAGGAACCAGACAGTTTCTGGTCTCATTGACTGTCTTCCATAGTATATTTTTTTTCCTACTATGGAAGTCAATGAGTCCAGAAACTGTCTGGTTACTGATATTCTTCTAAATATCAGAAAATCGTCTGAATGGATTAGAAAAACGGTAAAACTCAACTGTTTAACTCTGGGGGAGTTGTAAAATGAGCATATTTCCAAAAAAGTGGAGTATCCCTTTAAATGCAATTTGTTGTATATTTGGAGTGTTTCCATATTTCTCTTCAGGTGCTTCGTTTATATCTTTATATTCTGTTTTGGTCATATTTTTCAACCTGTTCGGATTTTCCTGTTGTCTATTACGTTTTTTGAACAATTACGTCACAGGATTTACAGCGGAACTTACAAATAAGGACATCGACTACCGGTCCAACACTTCAAGCAATCCGCCATTATTATTTCTCGCTCTGATTTTGTAGTCCAAGCTCAATGATGCAGAAGTTACGAGAGGGCAAGTCAAAATGTTCGGTTGTTGGATGTAGTGACCTGAAGCACTTCAAGGATTCCCACTTCAACAACCTCCGCCAGTATAAAGAAGGGTTTGCCGATCGACTTTGTCTGAAAGAGGGGTAAATTCCTTCTATCTTTGGAGACGACGAACAGAGCATTTCGAACACAGCACTTCTGTAAATATTGTTAATCAGGGGCGTAGGAGCCATTATACGTGTCACGTCCCCCCCACATTTCAAAATCTTAGTTTTGTCCCCCCCACTATTTACCAATGTAGGATTTTGTTTTGCATTGCCTGCCTATCTCTGCCAATTTTGGAGTCTCCCAATTAATCCATTCGGCAACTTTTAAATACATAATTACATTTTTTTAAAAAAGGGCGATATTCTTCAGCTGCTTATGTCGTCAGTCGACCATGATCGCGGCATCGCGCACCGCTCGCGCATGCGCATCTAAGTGACACGGATAAACGGACGCAGTATGTTCCTGGGAGATCTGTAGTTGCACGGGATGTGGAAGCGCGCAAAAGTTCCAGAAATGTACAAAAATGCCCTGGCCTTGAATGACAAGGTAATGAAAATAAGACTCAACCAAATTAAATAACCAAGACTTGGTTGGTATTTTTCTCAGGGGATGTTTTGAGCATTTTACTTCAGACACTGGATTATCAGCAAACTGCCAAGAGACCTACTGTAGCTGGCTAATCAAAATAAACTAGCAATCTATTCAATCAGCATATTTGTGTTTGATCTGTGTGAAAAACTTGAAATATAATTGCTAGACCTACTTTTAGCTACCAAGCAACCTTTCCACGAGGGATAGATTGACTATTGATTTTAGTATTTTAGTTAATGGAAATCAGATCAACCATTTATTTGAGTTAATCAGTACATGACTGATTAACAGTAATGTAAATGCCTTAATACATGTTGATACTACAACAATGCAAAGTATATGCTCTTAACATAAGCCTCAATTTCTCCATTTCTTTGCACAAAACTCTCCAGAAAGTGTCATTTAATGGTTTATTTTTCAAAAAATTTTCACGGGGGGGCATACCCCCGGACCCCCCTAGCATTTAATGTCCCCCCCAGGTTCAAAATTGCTCCTACGCCCCTGTTGTTAATAAAAATAAAGTACTTTACTTTCTTAAAACACATGGTGGTCATGGTTTAGCAGTACCTTTGTCTTTCTTTGTTTTTGTTTTGAAGTAACGTTACACGTCTGCAGTATTATTGTTCTTGAGTTTCATCAATGGTCATTTAGCTGCTGTGTTTTCTGATGCTTTTCTAGGCGAATATTGATGTATGGTCAAAAGACGTCCCAAAACGTCAGTTATATGACGTCTTGGGATGAGACTGCGCTGTTTCTAAACGCATCATATTATCAATACAGATTTTTAGTGGTAAGATTAAACCGTAGTCATTTATATTGTCAGTGTGGTTGTTTTAACAAGAGAAATAGTCGACTTTCACTTTTAACATAATACAGTAACGTACCATTGCATCCATGTGAAGACGTTGTTCTGCAGGTTCGTCGTCGTCTTTATCAAATCGCTCACTCTGGATCGCACATGTAAGGCTTGATGGACAAGTCTTCCGTTGTTGACATTTTGTTAACGTGTGAATAAAAATGTTCTTTGAAGCTATAGTAAATAATCGTATATCTCTAATCAAACTACAAAAATGGCCGAACGAGGTGGAGTTGAACCGACCGTGAACTCTGCGACCTGGAGAGCGGGCAGGGTGTGACACATCTTCTTTTTATTTAAAGCTACACTGTGTGATTTTTACACCCATCTAGTGGTGAAAAGGTGTATGACCATCCAGTGAATATTAGTTTCTGTTCCTCTCAATCCCGATTTTGTTTTAACTCCTGCGATGGCTAATGTAGTCCAAGATTAACATGGCTTCCAGTTCGACCTCGTCTATGATTGTTAACTCAAACATAAATGCGAAAGCCAAAGCTTGAATAACGGGTATGTCTCTCTTTGGCTAATGTACTTTCAAGATGGAGGGGCAGAATGGCGACTGACATTAGAAACCCTGACCCGTATGTATTTTCAATGGCATATTATACACTCACGAGAATACTTTATTACTTGAATGGAGTAAATATACATTAATGAGCACACATATTTTTGAAATAACTAAGTGTTTTTAGCTAAGAATGAACTAAAAGAGTTACACAGTGTAGCTTTAAAGGGGCTGCTTTAAAACAAGTTGCTCACAGACGCACCTTCACCAGAAATACCGCTGTGCATAGAGCCCATACCAAGGAACATTGACAAGTAGTGAAAGCCAATTGAACATTCCATTGCAACACCAGCGCCCAGGGGTGAAAGCGACTCAGCAGTCATATATTATAGATATATTTCGTCCAATGCAGAGGTCATTTTTAGGTTGAAATTATAATATAATTAGGTGATTATTTTAACTCACAACAGTTAACGTTATAGTAGTTAAAAAGAAGTTGCTACTTAAAGGGATAGTTCACTTTGAAATTAATTTTTGATATGTTTTAGCTTACCTCAAGGGCATCCAAGATGTAGGTGTCTTTGTTTCCATAGTATTTTCAATTTTGACATTTTTCAAAAAATATCAAAATTGAAAATACTGTGGAAACAAAGACACCTACATCTTGGATGCACTTGAGGTAAGCTAAAACATACCAAAAATTAATTTCAAAGTGAAATATCCCTTTAACCAGGCTTTTCCCCCACATAACTTGAGACAGGGAAGTTCAAGGATTTAATTAATTATATTACTCTCCACATTAAGTGTGTGTGACAGGTAAGAATAAAGTGATATCAGTTCATAAAGTTATAATAACGCTAGACCGTTTCCAGGAGGTACACATAACTGTCCAAAGTGTCCGGCATTGTGTACCTACTGTATAAGATCATGTTTGTAGCATGATCCAGGGGATTAAAACGTACAAAAAAGGCCTAGTGAAGTTGGTAACTAATAATAGTAGCCTAGTAAAGGTGTAAAATGGAAATACGGTACTCAGTAATGCAAGAAAAAAGTACCTCAAAGGCAAAATGGGCAGCCGCGCTACCGAAGCGCCACCTAGTGGTTGTTACCAAAAAAGCATCAGAGTTTCGCCTCTTGGCTGAGCTATGCCTAAGCGAAAAGACAGGAGAAGTGACACTGCATGCTTCCGAAGTTCCGATCTCAACCCTGCCGCTTTTGCTTTCCTTGGCCGAACTCGGCAGGCTTCAGAGCCTGACGATAAAGTTTCGCACCCGTTTTCCCAATTTGCGCAAAAACCTTTAAAATTAATTAGACCGTTTAAAATGTATTTATAAGGTAGCGTGGCCGAGCGGTCTAAGGCGCTGGATTAAGGCTCCAGTCTCTTCGGGGGCGTGGGTTCGAATCCCACCGCTGCCAATTTAACATTTTAGGAGGCAATCGTGGCTGCTCTGCCTAAGTGACAAGAGAAGTGACACTGTTTGCTCCCGGTCTCTTCCAAATCCTGCCTTACGTCTTCAGAGCCTGACGACAGGGTGCTACGACTGCTGCCCATCAGCAGCACAGATATTTCATCACTAATAGCACAGAGTAAACAATAAATAACTACATAAAATTGTAATACACTATGTACACACATTGTTATGAAAGAGTATGAGATTATTTTTTCTTACATCTTACGTTTATGTATTTATTTTATAAATTTTTTAGTATTATTTTTTTTATTTATTTTATCATTATCACAATTTTTATCATCATTATTATTATTTGAAATAAGTGTAGCAGTTGCTTTTAGTCTCTTGGAGCTTTTAGAGACCAAGGCAGAATGTTCTGCAAAGTTCTTTGAAACAACATGAATTGTTATAAGTGCTATACAAATAATAATGACTTGACATGTCTTACTTATATTTGTTTCTTAATGATTTGTTAGATTAATGAGATAAGGACTCTTTTTTTTTTAATACGTTATATGTAAATTTTGTTCATGGCCAAGAGAGGGAGCCCCAAGCTTGATTTACCGGAGAATATGACTGACTTCATATTTACAGTTTAATTTTTTTTTAAAGGCCCTTCGAAGGGATGTTGCCATTAGAAGTAACATGAAAATGTAACAAATAAATAAGAAAGCATAGTGAAATAACAAAAAAAACGGAGTTAATGTCATGGCAGTTGTGAGTATAAAAACGAGTTTTATCCGGACTGACAGCTATATTAACAGGAGGGCCCTGACCGCTGCGAGAATTGTCAAGATCCATCTATGAACCTGTGCTGCATCATGTTATGTTATTCTAAACAAGTGGATACTGTGAGGACTCATGGAAGGTTAGCGCTCTGAAAACAACATTTAAAGTGAACATTGGTTCACTTTACAATTAAGGAATAAAAATGATGGATAAAAAGACAATCAGTCACTGTTATATCCTGAAGAAATGTAATTTTTTAAGCATTGAAAGCGTCAGTATTTTGTGTTTTCTTAAATTCATTTTTAAGCTAATTTATTCAAATACAGAACAGCAAAAGAGTCACCAGAAGCAATTTAAAGTTTAAATTGCAGGTTACATTTTTCTGGAGGATAATGCAACGTGTTTACTAAACATAAAGATAAGAACCACCCACAATTTATGTTTTATATATATATATATATATATATATATATATATATATATATATATACCAAAATGTTGCATAAAATATGCAAAGCTGACATGTTTTACAGTGGTTTTAAGCAAGCCCCCTCCCTTTTACCAGGCTGGGCGTGACATCATAAAAGGGACTCCAAGCTTTTACTGTCTATGCTAAGCTACAAGTAGGATTGCTATATATATATATATATATATATATATATATATATATATATATATATATATATACCATAGAAGTCTATGAGACCAGAAAATGTCTGCTTACTGATATTCTTCTGAATATCAGAAAATCGACTGAATGAATTAGAAAACGGTAAAACTCAACTGTTTAACTCTGGGGGAGTTGTAAAATGAGCCTATTTCCCAAAAAAAGTGGAGTATCCCTTTAAGTTGTGGCAAAAGACAAACCAAAACTGTAGACATTTTTAAATATTGTATTTTTTTAGTGAGTGAGTGCATGTTTGAAGAAATGTGTATGTTTTATACTAGCCTATCTGTTTTATAATGTACTCAGAAAAGTCCAACCAGGGACAGGAGTTTAAGATTAGCATTAGCTATATACTCTAGTTGCAGGACTTGTATTGTAACTGCATTATCCCTGTTAAAGGAGAACTCCGGCGAACAATGAACATTTGGTCTAATAGATCATCGGTACCTAGTCAATCGTTCTCTGAGATTTGTTTTCATGATAATCGAATGTAAAGAGTTTTATCTCTAAAAACTGTTTAGCGTATAATGCTAGTACTGGGTGCATTGACTAAGTAAAAAGAAATCGCTAGTTTATACCACTAACAAGGCTCAAAATGGCCCCACACGTAACATAATGAGGCTCCATACATGCAAAACGAAGCATTGACAACTTTGTAAGTGTACAGACCGTTTAATAAGAACATAAGTTATAAAGACTGTTCAGTTCGTGTATACATTCAGAAGCCATCTTAGGAAATAGTCTCGATAAGTCAAACCACGAACGTCGTGCTGAGTGAGCTGAACTGTATGAAGTTCAACGAACTTCTGAACTGTATGAACGGCGTTCGGGGATCGACTTATCGAGACTATTTCCTAAGATGGCTTCTGTATGTCAACACGAAGTGAACTGGCTTTATAACTTATGTTATTATTAAACGGTCTGTACACTTACAAAGTTCTCAATGCTTCGTTTTGCATGTATGGAGCCTTGTTATGTTACTGTGTTAGTGTGGGGCTCTTTTGAGCCTTGTTAGTGGTATAAACTAGCGATTTCTTTTTACTTAGTCAATGCCCCCAGTACTAGCATTATACGCTAAACAGTTTTTAGAGATAAAACTCTTTACATTCGATTATCATGAAAACAAACCTCAGAGAACGATTAACTAGGTACCGATGCTTTATTAGACCAAAGGTTCATTGTTCGCCGGAGTTCTCCTTTAAATAAATAAACAAACAAATAAATAAAAGATAACTTCTTTTACCAGCCAAGATGTTGAGAATAATCTAAAAATAGAAGAAAAACATCCAATAAAGATTCAAACATTCTGTGTTTTTTGAAAACAATCAAAAGGCTATATATCTACAAATACATATAATTAATTTCCATCTAAACATGCCCTTTATTACATGTTAATATATTTATCTAAATCACTGTGCCATTTTTTTCTCATCCCTTATCACTTAAGCACTTGTACAACATGCATGTGGCATCTCAGTAACCTTTAGGAACCTGAGCTCCACCCTGCCACTTCTTTGTTTGCCTTTCCGAAATCATCCTGGGAAAGTGTTCCCCTTATATGCTGAAAGGGCAACCGGATCAAATAGTTCTTACTTCGTTTTTACACGCCAGCAGATTGTTTGTACAATGGAAGTCTGGTTGCAGATGTGATCAGTTAGATATGATAGATGTGAGAGGTCTGGGTGGTAATCATTTTTAAAACAAAAAAAATCCTTTGTAAAATCCTTTATTAAGGTTTAGTCTCTTTTTGAACACCAGGAAAAACATTTAAGACGTTATATAACTGACGTTTTGGGACGTCTTTTGACCATACGTCAATATTCTCCTTTTTAGGGCCCCCTTAAACGTCGGTAGATGAGGTTATGGGATCCTAACTCTACCCCAGACCTAAACCTAAGCCGTCACCTAACTGATGTTAAAGGTAAAGCGTCAGTTGTATGACGGCCCGGGATCGCCATCTACCGACGGTTAAAGGGGACATATCATGCAAAATCCACTTTTTAAGCCCTTAAATGCATTTTGTTGTATATTTGGAGTGTTTATAAGTACAGAAAAGATGAAATTATTCTCTTCATGTGCTTCGTTTATATCTTTATATTCTGTTTTGGTCATATTTTTCAACCTGTTCAGATTTTTCTGTTCTCTATGACGTTTTTTGAACAATAACGTCACAGGATTTGCAGCGGAACTGCCAAATAAGGACATCGACTACCTGTCCAACACTTCGAGCAATCCGCCATTATTATTTCTCGCTCCGATTTTGTAGTCCAAGCTCAATGATGCAGAAGTTACGAGAGGGCTAGTCAAAATGTTCGGTTGTTGGATGTAGTGACCTGAAGCACTTCAAGGATTCCCACTTCAACAACCTCCGCCAGTATACAGAAGGGTTTGCCGATCGACTTCGTCTGAATGAGGGGTAAATTCCTTCTATCATTTAGCTGCTGTGTTTTCTGATGCTTTTCTAAACGTAAGTTATCATATTATTATCAATACAGATTTTTAGTGGTAAGATTAGACTGTAGTCATTTATCTTGTCAGAGTGCTTGTTTTAACAAGAGAAATAGTCGACTTTCACTAATAACACAACATAGTTAACTTAACTTTACATACCACTGCATCCATATGAAGACGTTGTTCTGCAGGTTCGTCGTCGTCTTTTTCAAATCGCTCGCTCTGGCTCGAATACGTAACGCTTGATGGACAAGTCTTCCGTTGTTGACATTTTGTTAACGTGTGAATAAAAATGTTCTTTGAAACTATAGTAATCGTTTATCTCTTATCAAACTACAATAATGGCCGAACGCGGGGAGTTGAACCGACCGTGAACTCAGCGACCTGGAGAGCGGGCGGGGAAAGACGCAACTCCTTTTTATTTAAAGGGGACGCTTCGAAACGGGTTGCTCACAGAAGCACATCAGAAAAGGGGTAGAAAAGGGGCCTGTTGAGCTATAATAATGAGGAATTCAGACCCAAGCATTGCAGTTATGCTTTATATAGACCACAAATGTATGATTTATAAGTAAAATTTAATGATTTAAAAGCATGATATGTACCCTTTAAGGGGGCCCTAAAAAGGCGGATATTGACGTATGGTCAAAAAATGTCCCAAGACGTCAGTTGTATGACTTTTTGGGATAAGACTGTGTTAACTTGACTGCTTGGTCCCTCACAAACAGTAAACACTGGTCTAAACATTATAATATTCAATATATTACAGTAAACACTCACTCTAGCCTACTTTTATATCATGCCGCTTGGCTCCGCCCTCACTCCCGCTACAGATCACACTAAACCACGCCCCCCTGCCACATAAACTTTTATTTTTCTTTCAGACTTGAAAGAAGACTGGGTAAAGCTGTTCACCACACTAAATATCTCCCTTTCCACGTCTGATCATCCCTTAGTGAGAAAGTTTTTGAATGAAAAGGTCACAAATGGTGGAAGCATTCCCAAGTCCCATCAGCTCCAAGAGAAATACCTGGGAGAAGTGTACAGACAGGAGAAGGAATGACTACAAGTAAAACTTTCAAGGGAGCCAGTTGCTGTCATCTTTGATGAAACCCCAGATGGAGGGAAGATGTGTGATAAACATATTGATCGCACCACTAAAAAAAGATGGATCTGGAAGGATCCTTGCACTTCTAGTGAATACAGTCTTCAAGGAGAAATGCAATCACTCCACTGTTGTCAAAACTCTTCAAGAGTACGACATTGCCAATGAAGATGTCATTGTTTTTGATACAGACAATGTGGCATACCTACGCTATCTCACGACCAATACGTACGCATTTGACGAATGATTAAATAGTGTCTAATTCGTACGACCTCACTCGTACGATTTGTCTAAACCCACGTGATGGGTAGGTTTAGGGGCGGGGTAAGGGGTAGGTCATTCGTACCAATTCATACGAATTGGCCAATTCGTAAAATATGTACGATTTAGCAAAATCGTAGGGTGAGGTCGTATGAATTGTTACGAATTAGCCACTTTTTAATCATTCGTCGAATTCGTACGATTTGGTCGTCATAAATGCTTAAAGTATGCAGAGAAGCACTGAAGTACCTTTTTCCCCATTCCATTCATATTACCTGCATGGCGCACCTTATGGATTTGATTCAGGTCCAACTGAACACTGACTACGTTTACATGCAGTCAATTTTTGGGTTATGGTCGGGTTAAGGTCACTTTTTGGGTTTCTGAAACATTAGGGATAACCCGTTTACATGTGTGAACCGAGAGAGTTTCTCCTGTATACATGCTATTGCAATATCCCGATGTAAACGGCGACGCGCGGTTAGCGTCTAGACGTACGGACAACCTTAAGACGCAAAATGCGTCATTTCCGATTCTTCTTCCTGTATCCAAAGACAACAACAACAGCAGTATGCGGATAATGAATAGTTCGGTGCAGATAGCGATCGCCTTTGTTTGCGCTTAGATGCTGGTAACGTTACTGAGCTCGTTCCAAAAGTATGCTTTGCTGCGTCTCGCTATGTTTACTTCCGGAATACTGCACGCGGATTTTTGTATGCGCCGAGAAGTTTCTCTACTCAAAAGACCAAGATTCCTTGCGAATAGAACATGCGCAGAACACAAATCACAATGGGGATATGCCGATATGCGTTTACATGACTAAAAATTCGGGTTAGAAAAGGGGTACCCCAGGTATAATATCCCGGTTTTTAAAATCCGGGATATGAGCATTTTTCGGGTTTTTGCCGGTGTTTACATGGACGTTCGCAACCGGGTTATTGCTAATATCCCGGTTTTGAACGGGTTATTGGCTGCATGTAAACGCAGTGACTGTGTCTGACAAGTGCAAGGTGATCCTGCAAATGTTGGACCTCTTTCAGAGCAGACGTCCTGGCTGTCACAGCAAAGTTATTTGATTATCTTGAGGATCTACAGAGCGACAAACAAAGAGCTCGGTGATGAGGTGTGTAGCCAGTTTTTCTCACAAATTCTTTTGCCTCTTGAGCCAACCCGATCTCACGACCAAGTCGCAAGAATTCGACGAATGATTAAAAAGTGGCTAATTCGTAACAATTCATACGACCTCACTCGCACGAATTAGTACGATTTTGCTAAATCTTACATATTTTACGAATTGGCCAATTCGTGTGAATTCGTACGAATGACCTACCCCTTACCCCGCCCCTAAACCTACCCATCACGTGGGTTTAGACAAATTGTACAAATTGGTACGAGTGAGGTCGTACGAATTAGACACTTTTTAATCATTCGTCGAATTCGTACGAATTGGGCGTGAGATAGTGTTGCTTGGTTCGAGGGGGTCTGTCGGAGTTACGCACCGTTTCGCATATTTGATTAGCATTAAATGCAACGTCAGTTATATGACGTCTTGGGATGAGACTGCGCTGAAATGGATAATATTGTTTGAAGTTTAAATGTAATTGCCAAATGTTGGCAGAAAATGTTTGTAGATTAGCATGTATTATTATATTAGAATGGCAAATGTTTGCATTCTATTTGTTTGTAGTATAAGTTTATAATAAAGTTTTGGTTTTGGTCAGATCGATTTAATGTCACCTATTTTTTTTTTTGCAAATGTATGAATTTGATTCACACAGTTCTACAGTATAAATGAATACACCTGCTGTTAATATTTACATAGGTCAGATAGAAAAATTGCCCATTAAAAAGTTAATTTGATGAGAATTTGATTAGACCAAATAAACAAGCCTTATGCATTTTGTTTGTGATTTGTGTCATGTATAACTATCATGTCCTATTTATAAAATTTAAAAAAAATCATTTTTTTCCCCACATATTGCTTGAAATTACCACCAAAAAGTCATTTTGATCGCAAAAATCACATCACGAAATCCAGGAGGGACTGATAGCCACAGAGAATGCAATGTCATGCAGTGAGCACAATACAATCACCTATAGATAAAGCAGCTTCAATATGATTGACCTAAGGGCAAAATACTGTTGGCTATGAATTTTAAAAATGAATTATGTACAACCCTTTCGCTTTGATTTTTAATGTAGTAATATGGTGCAGCTTCACTATACTGGTAATGGAATAACAGACAGCCGTTTTGGAGAGCTACAAACACACATACACACAAACATCGTGTTACATTAAGTACATAAGTGCCAAGCAGGTCACAGATCAATCAGAATTAACAGCAGTCCACCCACACTCAGGTCATCATTTTAAAGTGCAACATGCAGGTTGATTTTATTTCTGAATTAATACTTTAAATTGTCTGCAGAGGTCTTTTAAAAACACTTATGTAAAAATTACTAATGAAATCTCATTTGATGTAGAGATTTTGATGAAAATGCGCTAGGCTCTGGAATAACGCCTTTCCAGCAAGCAACGCGTCATATGACGTGGCCCGAGGAAAACAAATCAGCTCGCGGCCGCTTTCTCATTGCTGGGTGTTGATGTAGTTAGAGCAGTAGCGAGAGACATATAGTTTTAGATCGAAGCCATAATGGTAAATTATTGTGTTTGTGGTTGTTGCACGAATTCCAGCCTGTCAGGACATCATATCCATCATTTTCCTTCAAGGAAGAACAAGGCTTTTTGGTCTTGGGTGCGTTATGTGCGGGTGAATAGAGCAGACTTCACTGCCGCGTCTGTTAACACACACACTCGGTCGTTTGTGGCGCACATTTCACTCGCTTTAAATGGTATCACAAACTGCATTTGAAAAGCATTATTTATTTGTTGTTATGGCATGATCATTAGTCAATGTGGATAGTGCTAACCAGCTTGGATGGTCTGCATAATCACTGTCAGCATAGAATATGAGAAGACAAAACGTTGCTGGCTTAAATAAAGACAATCTAAATAGATGTTTAATCAAGAACAAAGTAAAATGTATGTTTGCTAAAGCAGATTTATTGCAAAACACCAAGGTATAGCCATACAGTAGATGAATCAGCGTTAGCCGCGGTGCTAACTTACATGAACTCACTTGCCCTATTCGCCACTGGTTTTCTCGACACCACAACTCTAACGTTACTTCTTTCCTCTGCCCATTGTTCGTCTCCCGATCTCCCCCTGACTTCTATCTCGCCTAGAAGGCTCATAATTATTTGCCTGTGGGTCATCATAGGCATATTCGTCAACATCGGAGAACGCGGTTTCGTCGTTCGCATCCATTGTAACCTGAGCCTGAACTTGAACAGACTGCCTCGCCAATCGTCACTTCCGGTTAGTGCGTTGTAGACGCGGGAGTTATTTTATCACAATTTTTCTCAAAATATCGTTAATGGCTAAATATATATTACTCCACTTCAGAAAATCTTGTTGTTTTATCGTCAACTTACACTATGCTATATAGGGGTGTCCAACCTGCATGTTGCACTTTAAGTAGCTGTCTGGTTTAGTTTGATTGTGTGAGACAGACATAAAAGAGAGAGAGAAACCGACCCCCCATCTCTCAAGTCAGCTTGCGGTCAGCTAAAGTAGTATACATAAAAGTCGTGTTTCAGCATGGAGGGAGGCAGTGATCTTTTCACAAATTAACATTTAAATGTGACTGGACAGGTACCACTGGCCTAACAAAAATCAGTTTTCTTTATAGAATCTAACGTGTTTTTTCTTTAGATTACAAAAAAAGAGATTCACAATCAAAGACAATGCAGCAATATTCCTAAAAATCCCAAAACGCAAGCTAAGGGAATTTCTGATAATAACTGTCTGGGAACAGTTATTTGGTTTATATGTTGTCTGGTGCTGTGCAGCTGGTTGCGTGGAAACTGATCTCTCTCTCTCTCTCTCTCTCTCTCTCTCTCTCTCTCTCTCTCTCTCTCTCTCTCTCTCTCTCTCTCTCTCTCTCTCAAATTAGTAGCTGATCGACTAAAAATAGAATTTTCAAACTACAGTTGTAAATAATGAGATGGGTTTCATTGATCTGTGTGTGTTTATATTATTAAAATATATATATTTTTCATATATATATAATGTGATTTGTTGAAATTTGTGTTCTTTTAAATGAAATGTAACTTGTACCCACCTCTCTCTCTCTCTCTCTCTCTCTCTCACACACACACACACACACTCACTCACTCTCCGCGTCCAGACGCATCCACGGCTCGCTGCGGATCTCCAGCTCTAAACTGGACGGACTATTTACGCAAATGACAAATGCCGAGAAGAGCAGAGGCGATTTTAAAAGACAGAGAGGAAAAATGTAAGTCATTTTTATGTTTGAATGAGAAGCACAGTGAACACTCGGTATTAGCTACTTCGGAACGCGATTAAACGTTAACATATGTTATATGTAACATATATGTTCCGATTAATTAACTATTGGTTTTGTTTGTAGGCTAATGCGTGAATGAAGAACAACTAGTAATTTTAACTAATATTTTGACTTGAATAAAACGTATTACAAAGTTAAGTTGGATCTCACAACATGAAGCAGTTGTCTTATTAAAAATGGGAAAAATAACTTGTGTTTTTAATTTTTTTTATATTTAAATAGACTGTCAGTTCACTTAATTTGTCAGTTGACTGACAATTGCTTTATGGTTATTAATAAGTCAAATTTATGTCGATTATTGATTAAAAAATCTGTTCAAAAATAGTGCAAGTTGGCATCCAGGGTTCCGTGTAAACTATCACACACTCCAGAATTCAGGAGCACTCAGACATTGTTTGAAATGAATTATTAAAGAAGACTAGAGACGAGGATGCACAATAGTTTGAAAGAACCGTTTCTTAAGGTCAAAGCTTCTGTTGGTTTCATTAACGTAAACTAAACCAAATGGTGAGCTGCCGTAGGGCCTACTTGTAATTAATAACATGCTGTTTGGTGTAGGCCTATACATCAAGCAACTATTATAATATAGCTAGTTGTTTTTCTTTTTTTGTTTGTTTGTTTGTTTTTACCACCAATCTCTGCCATCTCACACACATTTTACCTTTACACTATGTATAAAAGTGAAAAAGTGAAGTTGAAAATTATTTAATATTTTAATATATCATTAGCCTATGTAATTTAATTACAATTTATGTAATTGAAGACTTATTAAAAGTAATTTATTCATAAAACCCGTAGAGACATATTAACATGCATCTCAGTGATGGTTGCTAAATTGGCACCGGACGCCCCAAAATTGCTGCCATCTTTGCTTATGGGCAGTTGGTTTTTTAAGCTCTTGAGCGCCGAAGTGATGACGTCAGTTTGTAGGACAACTCGGAAGCTAGCGCCGCATGGGTTCCCTTGGTCAAAAAGCTATGCATTTTCCCCATAGACTTTTGGAAAATCGCAAAAAAATAAGATCTGCGTTTAACAAAGAGTTGTGACCCTTACACATTTTGTCTATCAAGATAATCTTTACGAGTTAATCCAAAATTTATACATTCTGAAGCCTAAATAAAGATTTTAAAAAACACAAGCAGACACAATAAAGTTTAAAAAACCACAAGCCAGTAATAACGGTGTGTTCTATAGATCAAAACGTGAAAATATTTGGAGGCTTTGTTCACCACAGACTTTATTTCAGGCGATTTAGCAAAAACCCATAAGCGAGGGAACCGGGAGTGCTAAAATGCTAACTCGCTTCCGCATTTTGGCCTACAGAGTGATGTCGTAACTTCGGCACTCTATTACTTGAGCCATAATTTGAATGTGACTAATCCCGATGCAGAAAAAAAATTACACCTTGGCAACTCTGATTGGCTAATGGCACCACAAGAATGTACATAATCCAAAGAACCTTGAGTTGTGATGTGAGGGGGAAATAGTCAATTTCATTTTATTTAGTCAGAATAAATTGATACATTTGAATGGCCAACATAGGTGCACTGATTTACTTAAACTTCAACTCATGTTAGAGCTCTAAAGAGTCAGTCATGTACCAGGCTGTCTTGTCTCATAATGCTTGCAATTCAGAAAGAGAAACAAGAATAACTGCTTAAGAAAATGACAAAGTGGCAATATCAGGCCAATTGTCACCTAAGTCAAGTTCAATCTAACGACACGCCATTCATTACACTTCAGATCCCAGACAGCAAACTGACATTGAATCAACGTGGAAACGACGTCTCTCATGACATCGAAACAACGTTGATCTGGCATTGTTTTGCTCATCGAATTAACGTTGAACCAACGTCCGACGCGGCATTCTTCAAAGCTAAATGAAAATCGAAAATTGGTTTGCTTTCCTAACGTTGAAACAACGTTGATTTGAAGTTGATTTTTCCGTTAGTTTTGAAGAATGGCGCGTCTGACGTTGGTTCCACGCTAATTCGATGAGCAAAACAATGCCAGATCAACGTTGTTTCGATGTTATGGTTCCACGTTGATTCAATGTCAGTTTGCTGGGATGAGTTCAGTTCAGCTCTGTCAAAGCTTCTATCCACCTTTGCTGTCCCTACGCAACATGATATCATGACTTTTGCATAAACATAAAGTGGCGTGTTATCTATACACATTTTGAGCTATCCGCGAGTACGCCGTTAAATGTCCAAGTCAAAATCTGGGGAGCGATATTATTTTTCCTAGGATGGTAGGGGAAGACTCATAAATTTTATCAACCCCAGTGACGGGTAGGTTTAGGGATGGAGTTGGGGTAGGTCATATATTTATGTTTACAGTAATATAACGTTAAGTCAGCTGCGTTCATCAACACACTGAAAAGCGATTATGTGTGTTGATAGCACGCCAAAAATGGAAACACGAATTGCCGTGTCATACATACGCCATTACCCCACTGTATTTTTCATTCTCTTCACTATTTACTTGTTTGAGAGTCTGGAGAAACCCTATGGAATTCATTGACAAGTCATAGAAGAAGTTAGGAATTGATGAAGACAACTACTATCGGCATAGCCATGTTTTTCAAAAGGACATAATGCTAGATAACTTATGCAGCCGACAAACATGAACTAATGAGGCAAAAAATAGTAATCATATGTCTGTAATTTGCGAATCTCATCCATATGTTGGTCAATATCACTCTTTACATTACTGTTTTACTTTCCTACTCCAATCTGAACCTATTTGTTGGCCTTTCATTGCAGGATCAGGGTCACATGAGTTTTCTCCCCCAAAATGTTCGGAAACTGAACCTTTTAACCTCATTTTTCGTCCTTCTCTTCTTTCTTCTCTTCTGTAATGGAAGACTCGCTCCTCAGATTCTCTTGTTTCCTCTCTTGTTCTCTCTGTTGAATCATGTAAACATCCTGTGTGGTTTCTCCTCCTCTCATGTCTTGTTTCAACCTTTACTCTGTCCATCTCGGTCCATTCAGCTGTTGCTGAGCTTTCATTGATTTTTTTTTTCAGGCTCTCTCAGCTACAGTATACTTCTCTCCAAATCTCTGTTTTAGCTCTTTGTTGTCCTCATCTTTCACTGTCTGTCTGTCTCTCCTTATGTGTCAGGCCCACACTATCACTTGCGAAAATGTCATGACAGAACCTTGTTGTGTATTCATGAGCGGTACAGTTTGGGCTTTGGGACTCTTATCTAACCTCTCCTCTACCACTTTTCTCATTTTTCCTAAGGTCAACTTTCCCCACTTTAAGAAAGAAAACTTTATGGGACAGCAAAGCTAAAATCAGTTTCCTATAAACCTGGGTAAATAACTGTCTTTGTTTTGTTTTTGTTTTTGTTTTTTTGGCAGGGAAAGACTTTGGTCAATGAAGCATGAAAGCTAAAGTAACGTCCTCCTTTCTCTCTTTCTCTTTCTCAGCCTTCAGTGTTTGCGTGGCATTTCAGCTGCTTTTGTAGAACGTCTTATTTCCCCCTCCCTTCAACAAACAGTCCCTCCTTTAGGAGACTCCCACTCGTTATGTGATACTAAGAGGTAGGACTACTTAGAGATCGATTTCATTTTTAATCTGCGTAAGTGGACAGTGGCGGGTCCGCTGCCATTTGTCAACTACAAACCGCAGTGACTTTTATTGTTTCTGGATTTGTTCTTTAAAATTGAGAATTATACGTTAAATTGAAACGAATCCAACAAATTAATTATCCATTCTGATGACTTAATCCATTTGAGTTGAGAATATAGAAATGATTTTGTTTTGTGTTATTTTCACTTCCTTTCATGGTTTGCACAGAGCTAAATAGGTAGAGTATGTTGAGTATATTATTTTTTTAGCATGATGAGAAAATGTTTAATGTTCTATTATGTTGGTATTTGAATAGTTTCTCTGGTATTGATGAGTTTTTTGGTTACCATTGGTGTAGTGTCGAGCATTCAAACAAAATTCAAGTTTCTTTGATAATCGTGGAACATGGAGCAACTAGGGGTTAAAGGGATAGTTCACTTTGAAATTCATTTTTGATAGCTTACCTCAAGGGCATCCAAGATGTAGATGTCTTTGTTTCAACAGTATTCTCAATTTTGACATTTCTCGGTCAAACCGTTGCTGTCTATCAGTCATATAATGGAGATTTACGGGGCCCGCTTCAAAGAGCCTGCACAGAGAAGTCCAAATTAAACATGATTTAATGACTCGTAAGTACATATTGATGCCCTAAGACACGAAACGAGCGGCTTGTGTGAGAAAACGAACAGTATTTATATCATTTGTACCTCTTGTGATCACAGCCAGGTAGGCTGACCACCGTCAAATAAACCAAATGTGGGACGATTATAAGTTTGAGTGGGACAATGTGGGACATGTTACCAACACTAAAACATACCCTGAAACTGTTATATAATGTCTATCTAAATCTTTAGTTTACATGTCATTTAAATTCAACATTACTAAAATCCAACAAAATAAATAATGAACAAATAAAATATACAACAACATGAAATTAGATAGACAGTCTTAGGCTATATGTTAAGCATATATTAAAAACCAAAAACATATTTTTAGAAAGGATGTGAATTAAAACAACCACAGCAGACACAACAACAGGTTAAACAACAACAGATAAATTCTGTTAAATTAAAATATCAATTGACCAAATTGTCCATTTGTTTTCTGACAGGGAACATGGAGCGAATCACCGCTCCACATTTTGATTGACAGCCGTCACAACCTACTAGTGACCGTGTTTACTCCTTTCTTTTCAACCATTGGATAGGATATAAAAAACGGATTTTGTATTTGTATTTGTTAAGACGAAGCACTGTTAAATATTGGTGAAAAACTATGCTGCAAAAGAATGCATTCACGTTTTCTTAATATGATCATTCAAAACCAATAGACTGATGAAAATGCGGGACATTTCGTCAATATGCGACGTGCGGGACAAGGGATGAAAATGAACAAGAGAAGTGATCGCTTGCGCGTGTACGTCACTCATAGTTTACACAGAGATTTAGATTAAACATATTTAGATATATCAAAATCATCTTCCATTGTGATTCCCTGTATATCTAAAGATATTTAGATCTTCACAGTGAAAGGTAAAACTTCCGAAATCTCGGTGTAAACAATGAGAGACGTACACGCGCAAAGCGATCACTTCCGGCGCATGCGCAGACCGAAGCGCTCATGCCTTCAGATCAGTTAGACATGGCTATGGTTACAAGAGGTAAAAACGATATAAATACTGTTCGATTTCTCACACAAACCACTCGTTTTGTGTCTTACGCCATCAATGTGTACTTACATTTATCATTAAATCATGTTTAATTTGGACTTCTCTGTGCATGCTCTTTGACGTGGACCCCCTATACCGGCATTATATGACTGCTAGACAACAACTTTTTGACTGAAAAATATCAAAATTGAAAATACTGTGGAAACAAAGACATCTACATCTTGGATGCCCTTGAGGTAAGCTAAAACATATTAAAAATTAATTTCAAAGTGAACTATCCCTTTAAGTGTCTTGCTCAGGGACACATTGGTGTCTCACAGTGGATTCGAACCCGGGTCTCGGCATGTGTCTTATCCACCGCGCCATCACCACCCCTTTTAGAATGGTATGGTTTTACTATCAGAACATTATTTAAATCATCTGGTCATTAGCATGTCTTAAAATTTGGTAAATACAACCTCAGATGAACAACAACAAATGATTTATTTAACAAAAATAAAGCCAAAACAGAAAAGCCATGGGTGAGTACACCATAAGATTCAATTGCTTGTAGAGTCACTTTTAATTTTGGGTAATGCTTCCTTTTACAGTACAGCACTTACAGTGTACTTACCTAGAAATTACTGGGTAATAGAAGGTAAGTACATGGAACAGGGGTAGGTTTAGGGGTAGGTTCAGGGTTAGTTCTAGTTATTATCCAGTAATTGTAGTTACTAAAATAAGTACATAGTATTTACATGGGTAACTGGACTGTAAAAGGAAGCGTTACCGAATTTTGGCCCGCTCTTCTTTACTACGTTGCGGGTATTTTTTACGCACAGCTCTCTTAAGGTCCCGTCACAACATTTCGTTCAGCCTGGACTTTGACTGGGCCAGTGCAAATCCTTGATTCTTTTGTTTTTTCAGCCATTCATTTGTGGAGTGTTTGGTGTTCTTGTGATCATTGTCCTTTGGCATGACCTAATTCCGGCCAAGCATTAGCTGTTACTTTGGTATAGAGTGGAGTTCATGGTTGACTCGATGACTGCAAGGTGCCCAGGTCCTGTGGCAGCAAAACAAGCCAAAAATCATCAACCCTCTATCAGCGTGATGGACAGTTGGTATCAGGTGTTTGTGTTGTTTAGTTTTCACCTAACTTGGTGCTAGGGTTGGGTATTGAGAATCGAGTATCGATTGGAACCGGGACTAACTTTCCGTTTTTCCCAGAATCGTTCAAAAGTTAAAATTTAGATTCCTAGTTTCGATATTCACACTCCGCCAACCAGAAGAGGAAACCGCTGAACAACACAACCGCGCGAGTCAAACATTAGTAGCTTACGTCGGCGGTCCAAAGTGTGGCTTCACTTTACTAAAAATATCAAAATCTCAGCAAAATGCAGAGTATTTCCCTTCAGAAAGGAGTATTTCCTTCAGAAAGGAGTATTTCCTACCCTATCTCACGACCAATTCGTACGAATTCGTACGAGTGATTCAAAAGTGGCTAATTCGTACTAATTCATACGACCTCACTCGTACGAATTCGTACGAATTGCCTAAACCCACGTGACGGTTATGTTTAGGGGCGGGGTCAGGGGTAGGTCAATCGTATGAATTCATACGAATTGGCCAATTCGTAAAATATGTACGATTTTTGTGAAATCGTACGAGTGAGGTCGTTCGAATTGTTACGAATTAGCCACCTTGTAAAATTCGTACGAATTCCCGTGAGATCGGGTTGGTATTTCCTTCAGAAAGACCATTGGTTAGCAAGGTTAGCTAAACTTTTTTGACCCTGCCTCTTAAAAGAATCGGAATCGAGTATCGAACAGGAATCGAAACGAGGAATCGGAATCGTTCAAATTCAAACGATACACAACCCTACTTGGTGCTGTGCATTATAGTCAAACATCTCCACTTTGGCCTCGTCTGTCTAAAGGACTTTGTTCCAGATGTCTTAAGGTTTGTTCAGATGCAACTTTGCAAACCTAATTGTGCTGCCATGTTTTTTTTTTGTTTGTTTGTTTTGAGCGAAGAAGCTTTCTCCTAGCAACTCTTCCAAACATGCCATACTCGTCCCATCTTTTTCTGATTGTACGCCATGAACTTTAACAATTTACATGTTGACTGAGGCCTGTAGAGTCTGAGGTGTAGCTACAGGGTGTTTTGCGATTTCTCTGAGCATTGCACGCTCTGACCTTGGGGTGAATTTGCTGGAATGTCCTCTCCTGGGAAGATTGGCAACTGTGTTGAATGGTTTCCACTAATGAATAATCTTTCTCACTGTAGAATTATGGACTTCAAATTTTTGGGAAATTGTCAAATAATCCTTCTCAGATTGACGGCAGCAAGAATTACTTTTCCAAGATTTATAGAGATGATCACAATTGATGAAGAATTTATGACATTTGATTAGCGGTGCATGACTGCTACTTACTCTCTTAATTCATATGGAAGCAGTAAGGGTTGACTTGCACGTTTTTCCACCCTTGGCTTTTCCATTTTAACTTTTTGTTAAATAAATAATGACGCAGTGTAATATTTCATGTGTTGTTGTTCATCTGAGGTTGTATTTACCTAATTTTAAGACCTGCCAAGGACCTGATTATTTTTTTATTATGTCCTGATACATACAACCATAGAATTCAAAAGGGTGTCCTTTATTTTTCACATGACTGTATATGTTTAGCTTGCTAGTATATAAACACGTCAAAATAATTTGCTATATGGGCGCGTCTATGTTAAGATTGCTCAATTAAGTTAAGTTCATCCTACATGAAGTATTTTAGAAGAGAAAAAATGCTTGCATTGCGTTGCACTGAATGTAATTGGGGGCGGGGGTAAAAAGCCTTAAAGGAGTAGTTCACTTTAAAAAAAAAAAAGAAATTTGCTGATAATTTACTCACCCCCATGTCATCCAAGATATCTATCTCATTCTTTCTTCAGTCGAAAAGAAATTAAGGTTTTTGATGAAAACATTCCAGGATTTCTCCATATAATGCACATTCAATGAACGAAATGAACGAATTGACTCGGGAAAAGATTCGTTCATTTTGATGAACGAGTTCGAACAGGAGAGTCACGAACGCGCACCACAGAACAGAGCAAGGCGGCCATTTGAGCTTATAAAACTTTATCTTTGTTATTAATTTATTAAATAAGCGATCGTTTCGCTTGATCAGACCCTTATTCATCATCTGGAATCGTTTGAAGCCCTTTGAACAGTTTGCAGTTTGAACCGTTTGGTTACCAGTAAAGTGTATATGGAGAAAAATCCTGGAATGTTTTCATCAAAAACTTTAATTTCGTTTCGATTGAAAAAAGAATGACATGGACATCTTGGATGACATGGGGGTGAGTAAATTATCAGCAATTTTTTTTAAAAAGTGAACTACTCCTTTAAAACATGAATAAAAGGAAAATTTGAATAGTAGAAAATTTGAAAATCTGAATAAAAATACTGGTGGAAGCTGTAGGCTTTAGATTTATAAATCATTTTTCTTACAATAGTTAAGGTTGGACGTTATTGAAGCCAAAATACAGTAAGGCTTCTGCCTTCTAGAACATGTTGCCTTGAAGATTTGTAAGAGGATAGCCTCTTCTTATATGGTGCTGATATATTAATGAGCTGAGGTGGAAAGCTGTTTTTAGAAGGCTGGACAAAATAAATAAAAAAGTGTGAATTACAAGGCAAGTTGTTGCTCATCGTTACTTGCACTTTAGACAAAATGAGCTGCATCTTAAGTGAAACAATTATTATGGATTACTGACCACAACACTGGTGGGATTAAATTTCCGAAATGGCAACCACAGTTCGAATAACAGGCAGTGTTTCTTGCCCGCTCTCTCTTGTACTGTATAACATTTGGGCTGTTGTCTTTTCAATCTGCAATATTTAGGACAAGTCTAAGTTAAATACAAGTATTTAAATTAAGATTTTTGGGGGTGAGTTTATGAAATACAGATGTAACTTTGCCTCTGGATAAAGAAGCATATTGCACTTTGCAAGTCTGTTATGTTCAAATGTCAAACTTAAACTGAAAACAAAAAAACTGAGTATTCAAGTTCAGATATCCGTAAAAACTGCCTTTTCAATTGGATTTTACATCGTGAAGAGACTTGCTTTTGCATTTTAAAGGAATTAATAAATGTAAAATGTGCTTAAAGCTACAGTAAAAATAGCTACATTGGAAAACAAATTTTCTCTATCTGTCAGTCTGTCACAAACTTGCCATGGAAGGACGACAAATGATGCAGGATCCAAATAACAATAAAGTTTACAGGTGAGTAACACATACAACGTGTCCAAATTCAAAACAGGGAAAATATGGTTTTCTATTGCCAGTTGCATAAACTGCTAAGACTTATCTTACAACTTATTCATCACAATTTTATAAAATATTTAAAGGGGTGGTAAAGTAAAAAAGGTGAAATGCATGGCCGTACACTCATTACCAGTTTCACTTAAAACTAACCAGATTTACTTTATTTAATTTCAGAAATCATATTTTGTATTTTTAAGTCACCATGATGGTGGTTAGCGTTTGCTTTAGTTGTGCTCTTGACCCTTGACACTTTAACATAAATTTTTTTTCTCTGGCTGCTATACATGTTTGTAACACAATTATAGGTAGAAATGCCATGAGATCAGGTGATGCTGGCTGTTTATTGATGATACCATTATGTATATGTAATTGCCTGAATCCTTGATCTTATTCAGGGTTTAATGCTTTGATTATTTGACTAATGCTCGTGGTTTTAATATTGTTTTATTCATAATAGGAGTCATTTGATTCTACAGCATATCTAGCAGTGTTATCACATAATATATTTGTTTTTTTATATTATTTAGTACACGATAATCTTTCATCTATGTCATTACTTAGATGCACACATATACATCTCAACAATGGTGACAATCAAACAAATATCCAGATAATCAGATGAACTCACAAACTACAAAAAATCCAGCTGCATAATTTATAATTTATTAATACCACAATTCATGCTGGGAGATATGGCAAACGCTAACCACCATCATGGTGAATTTTAAATACTACCATTGATTCCATACAAAACGGAAATGAAATAAAGTAAATCTGGTCAGTAATAAGTGCTGGTAATGCTGTTTGAGTTGTATACTCCTCCTCTGCTGAGATCTTCACAGATTTAATGTGTTGCTATGCATGCTAGTCGCGTGGTTATGGCGCAACCGTTAGCCTCTTTTACAAAAAAACTGCTTCTACGGGGACATAACATAAGCTACAAGGTAATGGAACATTTTATACATTGTTGTGTTTCTTTAGAAATAAATAATGGACCAATGGAGTCTTCAAACGCCTCAGATATAAAGTTATTCGCTGTCAAAGTGACGCCAAAATGAATGGGAATCAATGCAAATGCTAACTCAAGTGAAGTTCTGCTACAAAATGGCGGCACCCCCGGCCGGCTTCAACTTCCGGTCGATGGATTACATCGAATTAGATTCCTCGCGGCTAGGTTACTACAAGCAAAGGCGACTGAAATAGAGCGGATCATGTTGGAGTTGGAGCTTATTGAGGTGGAAAAACAGATAATGTTAGTCAAATTACTAAAACTAATAGGCAGAAATGAGAGAAGATGTTGGAGATGGTACGTGCGGAAATGCGTGAGATGATACGTGAGGAAATGAGATGCTACCAAGCCGAATAATCACATATCTTGTGGTCCGCGTCGTCGCGATGTATAGTTACATTTTTGAGGAGGTGCGCATCAGGCTACAGCGAAGGGTACGCGGTAGGGGTACCGTACCTACTGCGCGCAACCTACGCAGAAGTATTAATTGGCTTTAACATATACAGGTTCTTACTGACTTACTGCCAGTTGGACACATAATGGCTATTTGTATGCAACTGGCAGGTCTAGCTGATCTTCCAGCCTGGCGAAGTTGACAAGTTCTCAAAACCCAGCTTAAACCAGCAAACAAGTCCAATCTGACCAGACTAGACAATATCTGTAGAGGTATTAGAGTAATTGTTTTAGAACTGTTTATTAATAAGAAATTCCATAAATATTTCTCATGTGAACCCCATGAGAACTTCAGATGAATGAAAAAAATTGCCAATTCTGAAACCATGGCAGTCCACTCTCACAGCTAAATGTTGGTTTTTACCACAATGTGCACTGTATGATTTCCATCAAACTCTGAGACAAGCTAAATAAGTTGTCTTGTAACAATGTCAGAGAAAGGAATGGCAATTATCTGCCTCTCTAAAACTTTTTATTTAGCTAGGCCTCTCTGTCTAGTTGAATAGAATATATAACAGTTATTGGTCCTTAACTAAAGAAAACTCATGAAAGGTATTTGGTCACTTCGTATGATTTACGTGAGCAAAGGGAAGAACTGCAATTCATGTGTGAGGGAGCAATCATGAACTAGAGATGTGAGAACTGAAACACTAATTGCACATTCAACAGAACATTTCTCTCAGGGAATTTTTAGAATAAAAATGTAAGTTAACACCATTTGCAGATGTGGCTAAGAGCGGATGGATCCCAAGGAGACAGCAAAGTGTAAATTGGCTAGGGAAATTTCTTGGTAATTCTGCTGTGCGATTCATACTAGATGTTTAAAAATAAAGACAAGGGCAGACAGACATTATGTAACCGTTTTACCTATTTGAAGTTCTCTTCTTCACATTGTCATCTTTTGTCAGTCCTGGATTACATTAATGCCTGTGGCAGAGCTTTGATTTAGGCCAGCATAGCTGACTATAGCAGGGATTTCAATCAACCAACACTTTTGAGGAAGTGCCGCTTTTCCCCTTTACAACATGAATACATATTCTTTGAAAGTTTTCTGATTGTTTGAGCCTTCCTTAGCGTGTGTAGTTAAAAGAGTTTGAAGCCTGTGTAAAAAATAATAGCTAAAAACACCATTGCTTTGAGCAATAAGCATACCATTTACCATGTGTAAATAAAGATTTAAAGGTTAAGGCATCAATCTGCTTATTACACCTGGGTCGTGTGGGTTTGTGATCCATCTGAATGCGTGTCTGTGTACATACATTAGAAGGTAACGCGTTAATTACGGGCAAATTACAAATCCTTAAATCATAAGCGAATTGCTGCAATAGATGACAATAATAAGGAAATTAGATTTAATAATAGAGTATGCAGTTAAACAAGCATGGCTGCATTAATGGGTATTTATGATGTCAAGACCATGGTATTAAATAGCACTGGGCGATAAATTATAATCACTGCATTACTCATTCTTTTGACAATGGTTAAAATATATATATATATATATATATATATATATATATATATATATATATATATATATATATATATATATATTCATGTATATTGGTATATATGAATTTGCTCTAAAAGGGTTCAGGGACCATTCGTTTCAGTTAGATATCCATGTCTTTCTTTATTCATTCGAAAAGAAATGAAAAACATTCCAGGATTTTCTCCATATAATGAGGCCTTCAATGGGAACCAGACAGTTCAAGGTCCAAACGAGAGTTTCAGTGCAGCTTCAAAGGGCTTTAAACGACACCAGACGACAAATAAGGGTCTTATCTAGCGAAATGATCGGTCATTTAAAAAATAAATAAGTTTTATGAGCACAAATGCTCGCCTTGCTCCTGTGGTGGAAAATTTTAAACTGAATATTAAGCTAACCATGTTTTAACATTTGACCTCATTTAACCAGCTAAATCTCTGATACAATGTCCTAAGACATTCTGTACTTCAGATGAATGTATGTGTGTCAAACACCTGACTGTGTGTATAAATAACAAATATGGGAAATGGAACTAGACAGATGACTAAGTTAGAATCATTAAAACAAAGTCTCCTCTACCCAGTAACAAAACAGTCTACCTATGAAGAACCAATGGAATTAATGTCATTACGCCATACCTCCCTATTGTATAAAAACGGTTGTATCAGTGTTTTCGGGGGGATTCTCAATGTAATTTGTCTGAGATCCACAGGCCTTGTTTTTACTTGGGAAGTTCTCTGAGTATTGCTCGAGAACTCTCCTGGCCGTAATTAAAAGCATTGAAAGGACATTTGCTGGAGTCTGTCTGTTATTTAAGCTGCGCAGCAAGAACAAGTAAGTTAGAATTATTAGTAGTGATGCACCGATGTGAAAATTTGTGGCCGATACCGATAACCGATATTAACATTGCTGTTACGGCCGATACCGATATTTACCGATGTCGATATCCCTGTATAGAAAACACATAGCGAGGATTAGGGCTTCACGATATTGGTAAAAAATGACATTGTCATTTTTTATTTTTCTGTGATATATATTTGTGATATAAAAACAATTTCACCAGATTACTTGAATAGGCCTAGCTGTATTTGGAAAGAATGAATCAATCTAGAATGACTGGGGTAGTTTTGTCATGGAGTAAATCTGCATAGAAACTAATATTAATAGAATGTTAACAAATGTACACTTTAATAATTTATGTCTCTTGAGCTCAGTGTTGGACAGATCAGTTGTTTTAACCATTCATTAAAGTGAATCAGTTCAAAGGAGTCATTAGTTCGCGAATCGGACGTGCCATCAACGAACCACGGCACACGTTGTGTGATTATCCAGGCAGTTTAGAACATCGCACGAGATTTGTCTCGACCTATTTTTACAGTCTATGGTCTCGACAGTCGACACAGAAAACATTTCATCACCAGGTAGACTTTTTTGGTTTATTGAAAGTGTGATTATGTAATCTGATCTAAATGTGTAGAAAGCTTTTCAGAGAAGATAAGGCAGTGACGTTATTTTAGCACAATTCACAACCAGTAGTTCAGAAGAAAAAAACTTCGGTCTTCCGACCTTTTACTATCGTGTATTTTCAAAGATATTCAGTCAACTCAATTCATAAAAATGCGCGAGGGAGGGAGAGAGCGCGCAAAACATTTTGAAGACGGCGCGCGTGACCGGTGCTTTCTCTCTTGTTTCCTCAGTTAAACAAGCGCAGCAATCCCTCATATCACTTACCGGTCAAATATGGCTTTAGCGGGACAAAAATACGTATTAGGAAGGCTGGCAGAAAACAGCTCAACAGTTCCAGTCTTCGTGCGCTTGATGTTTAAACGCACTTGCGCTTTTAATACGCTCGTGCAAAAAACAAACATCCCGCCCCCACACTCACATCTACACGCACGTCAAATACAACACAGGGATGATCATCGGCCTGTTCACATCGGCCCTATTTTGACATCGGAACGAAACCGATGTGTAAAAAATTGACCAAATCGGCCGATGTTATATCGGCGGCCGATATATCGTGCACCACTAATTATTAGTACCCAGCCAGACGTCGACTGTAGACGCGCTGAGGTTATAGGATTAGTACCCAGCCGGACGTCGACTGTAGACGCGCTGAGGTATAGGGTAGGTTTATAGCTCAACCAGACGTCGACTGTAGATGCGCTGAGGTAAAAGTATAAGACTTGGCCAACTAGAGTGAGTATTATTGTAGAGTAGTCAGGTTCAGGGAAAAAAGAATCCATCACACTCCGTTCTGTGATGAGCGTTCGTGACTCTCCTGTTCATACTCGTTCATCAAAACGAACAAATCTTTTTTCGAGTCATGAATCGAAGGGTCCTAGATAAGACCCTTATTCATCGTCTGGTGTCGTTTAAAGCCCTATGAAGCTGTGCTGAAACTCATTTGGACCTTGAACCGTTTGTTTCCCAATGAAGTCCATTATATGGAGAAAATCCTGGAACGTTTTCATCAAAAACCTTAATTTCTTTTCGACTGAAGAAAGAAAGAGATGGACATCTTGGATGACACTGGGGTAAGTAAAATATCAGCAAAAGTTTTTTTTTTTAAAAAAAAGCGAACTTCTCCTTTAACGTTCTCATACTTCAAAATCATCTGACACATGAAACACACTGGCATTTCATTCTGATCTTTACATATTCCGAAGTCTGAAACATTAAAGAAGTCTACATTCTCTATTAACCGGTTATGGTGTTCTTCATTTTTCTTGAAGGCTTGCAAGCTGTTGGGGATTTTGATGTTGGGTACAGCCTCCTGGAAGTTCTCAGCCCAGGTGACACTCCAAAGGGATTATGCCCGCCGTCCCACGATGCTGCTACCCTCAGGTTGGCTGCTTCGGCACTCTGTGGTCATGTGGTTGCTGTTTCACAGTTTGGTGCTGATGGCACTGTGTTTCCACCACGCTACAACTTCCTGCTCCAAACGTTGCTACTGTTCAGACAGCGAGGGCTCATTTGGTGGCAAGACCATGCGCTGCAGCAACCTGCATCTTACGGAGATCCCTCAGGACATCCCCAATGACACACAGCGCCTCTATCTGGACTACAACCTCCTGACCAGCATCCCTGCCAATGCTTTTCATGATCTTCCACTGCTAGCCGAACTCGATCTTTCCCATAATGAACTGGCTTTGCTTGAACCTGGAGCCTTTAGAGGCTTGGCAGCCTCTCTGCAGTTTCTGGATCTCTCGTCCAACCTGCTCACGATGTTGGACCCAGATGCCTTTGAAGGCGTTACAGCGAGGTCTAACCTCACTGGAAACCCCTGGCACTGTGACTGCAGGCTGCAGACAGCCCTTCCACGCCTAGACCTAGAGCCTGTGTCTTTGACTGGTATTATCTGTCAGACATCTGAACCCTCAGACTCAGGAGCCCAAGGTGTGCCTTTCCTGCTGGCCAAAGACCTGGACCTGTGTGTGGTGCTCAAAAAGACCACGGATGTGGCCATGTTGGTGACCATGTTTGGATGGTTCACCATGGTCATCTCCTATCTGGTCTACTATGTGAGACACAATCAGGAAGATGCCAGGCGCCACCTGGAGTATCTCAAGTCTCTGCCCAGCAGGCAAGGCAAGTCTGAGAGGTCTTCCACCATCAGCACTGTGGTATAGCACACGGCCAAGTGCTCATGACATGTGGAGGAAGCTTCTCGGGCTGCCGAAAGGCAACGGACACACTGGGCAATAGGCTACCTGTTTCTGAAGTTTAAAATTGATTGAACCCTTTGAAAAACAAAGACCCCTTGAATCATATACCACACCAAGTAACCATTCAGGATTGATCTGTAGCCTCCCAATGAACCAGAAAGAGCATATGTCAGATAATGCTTCTTATCCAGTGGAGTGCAATGGGGAAATGTGAATCATGCTGAGACTGAAACCATCCACAGACATGCAGATGGACATAAATGGCTAGAGACCGAAGAAGGGAAATCACAGAGGCCATCTAATCCAATTCAGATAAATAATTGATTCCGAAATGGCTGAACTTGAGGCTCATCTTGACTAAGAGGTTTTTCTACTCTGCACACTTTTAAAGGAGGCGTTGTCTGTTTTTTTCTTCAGCCAGACCTCCATTTGACAGGCAACGCACGGAGCGTAAAGCACTCGTCCCACTGGGTATTTACAAAAAGTACTGTTGTTGTGAGGCTTTTTTTTTCCCAGCCAGATCTCCATTTGACAGGCAAAGCACGGAGCGTAAAGCACTCATTCCACTGGGTATTTACAAAATGTACTGTTGTTGTCCCTGCAGGCAACATCGAAATTTTACCGAGCAACACATTCTTGCATGCATCAATGATTTTTCAGGTGTCTCAGTAAACAGTACAAACTGTGCAAAAGTAAAAAGCACTGTCGTTTGCTTTGATACTCAGTGGTTAGGTTTTTAGGGAAGCACAGAAGAGCTACTTTCTTCATGGATCCTGCAGCGTTAATGGTGTTGTGACTTAAAGTAAATAAACGGGCTGGCTTTTTATTTTCATGATGAGTCACTGTAAGATAAATGAATTCATTTCAAGGGAAAACACCATGAGGCATTTTTTTATTTAAAAAAATGATTTCGAATGTTTCAAAACTTGTATGGTTAAAGATAATGAGACCATTCTGACGACCACATAGTGTGTTTGCACTGTTAGAGTGGATCCTTGGTATGTCACGTCCAATACTGTGTGATTGTTCAGTTTCTTACGTGCCAGCAAGAATAATTCAGAGAGTCTGCCAAGATAATCCATAACTTAAAATCAGCCTGAATGTTTTAATGTCTTCAAAGCTTTACCCATAAATGAAGAAAATAGCTTTGTCTTAATGCTTTAATAAAGGAAATGAGGGGTGTGTCATGAAATTACTCAAATACTAAAACCTAATGAGCTTCCTACCAAGACATTTTAAGGTGTCATACAGTATGTAATCATGACAAAAATGCTGTAATTGTGCTGGCATTTGGCTAATTAATTCCATCTCATTAATGGTAACATTTTACAATAAGGTTTCATTTGTAAACATTCGCTAACTGCTTACTAAATACAACCTTATTGTAAAGTGCTAGTGAAATAAATGATTTGCTGGTCATGTAAATGTTGGATCTTTTGTTTCAGTGCAAGCAACAGAAAAGGATGACTTATGTGGGAAAATGAATAAGAAAAGGTATTTAATTTTTCCCATTTGCTTGAAAGTGTTCTCTGTAGTGCCAACGTGGCATTGTTTTTGGTCTCAGTGATATGAGGGTGTATTCAATCCATTGATCCTAACAAGAAATGTCATGATTAGGGTTGTGTATCGTTTGAATTTGAACGATTCTGATTCCGATTCCTTTTTTCGATTCTGGTTCGCAACGATTCTCGATTCCGATTCTTTTATGAAGGAAATAATCCTTTCTAAAGGGAAATACTCCTTTTGACACAAATTTTGCATTTTGCCGAGATTTCATTATTTTTAGAAAAGTGAAGCCACACTTTGAACCGCCGACGTAAGCTACTCATGTTCGACTCGCGCGGTTATGCCAACACTTCCGGTAGACGCTTCTTCGTTGGTGTTGTTCAGCGGTTTCTTCTTCTGGTCGGCGGACTGTGAATATCGAAACTAGGAATCGAAATTTTAACTTTTGAGCGATTCCGGGAAAAACGAAAAGTTAGTCCCGGTTCCAATCGATACTCGATTCTCGATACCCAACCCTAGTCATGATGAAAATTAAGGTAAACTCTGAGAGGTAAATCTTATTTTCATTTGTAAAACTACTTTATATTTTGCTTTAAACATGGATTGTGCACTTTTAGCTATAAAAAAAATAACAATAAATTAGATATGCAAAAAAAAATTATGTAGGATACATTTTTTCACTATCTAAATTGTTTAAATTCTGCATTGCTTGAATCAAATCCTAGAAGGTCAGTTCATTGACACATTCCAGGCTATCTGTAAAAGCATACATACACACACAATGGCCTGCATCAATGCATGAAGCTACGAAAGTTGCCCCAGTACAAATTTTGGTTGAGGAGGGTTGAAATTTAAATTTAATACTCTGTATCAAACAATATGGTTTTTGTTTTGTTTTTCATTTTGTAATTTTTGTAATTTCGTTTCGTAATTAGTGCCGGGCGGTATGACCAAAAATTTACATCACAGTATTTCTAAAAAAGTATTCCGGTTTCACTGTTTTTTCCCCAAACATGACTGTGGTTGTTGACCAGGAATATTGTCTTCTGCGTGTAATGTTTTCCTAGAACAGGCGGCAACTTATTGGACATACTACGCTTGCCTTCCAATGCTAAAGCCAAACATCGCAGTACTTGGTCATGGCGCCAAGTAAATCGACCTTGGCTAAGAGCCACCTTACATCCTGTCAAATGTGTCTTAATGTGGCAGGTGATGAACACAAATGACAAGAGGGATCCTCTCCAACCCAAAGGTTTAGGTTCTGTGGTGGTGGGAAAACATCATATGTTCCTGATAAGGAAACTGATCCAACTCTCTTCCATTGGTCAAAGGTCTTGCCAGCCCATCTTGCGTTTTTCTACATTTTCCCTTCTCACCCACTTACAACAGTGGTCTCAAACTCGCGGCCCAATTTTGTGGCCCCCTACTTGACATTAAAGTTTAATGTTACTGCAGCCCGTCATTTCGTGTGCCATGTTTTTTTGTTTATTTTATCCCTTATGGGCTACCATAGACAGTCCCGTGACAGCTTACGGTGGGTTTGTTGTAAGTAGTTCTAGTACTACGAAGTACAAATACCAACCCGATCTCACGAGAATTCGTACGAATTTAACGAGGTGGTTAATTCGTACGACCTCACTCGTACGAATTAGAACGTTTTTGCTAAATCGTACATATTTTACGAATTGGCCAATTCGTATGAATTCGTACGAATGATCTACCCCTGACCCCGCCCCTAAACCTACCCATCACGTGGGTTTGGACAAATCGTACGAATTCGTACGAGTCGTATGAATTAGTACGAATTAGCCACTTTTTAATTACTCGTAGGAATTTGTACGAATTGGTCGTGAGACAGCGTAGCAAATACACTGCACCTGGAAAAAATGAGCGCGTCGCTTCAATTATGAGCGCGCCTACATTTGAAATGAACTTGAGCGCGCAAAATATGTGAGCGCGATATGTGAACAGCCCCAAGGCGAGCTTCCACCACCAAATCAGGCCACAAGCTACTGGTAGCTCGCGAGCGATGTGTTGGAGACCCCAGCTCTAACACAAGTACGAATAATCATTTTGAGCTTGTAATATGTGTCCACAGTGTTGTGTCTGAACGCGTTCAATGAACGATAGTTCATGAACTCGTTCATATTTTGGGTGAACGTGAACTCAACGCAGCCTACTCTAGTACTGCCTGATGAACGTTACAGTGAACTCGTTCATTCTGGTGTCTGTGAACGCACGCTCTCTCAGTTGAACTTCTTTCAATAGGGTGCCAGATATAGCAGGGAAAACCCAGCTAAAACACACTGTAAACAGGCCTTGTTGTGGCAATAATATTAAGCCTAGTAATAAAAAAAGAAGAAGCTCGCAGCAACATATGGGAAAAAATAACTATGGACTAGTTCATTTTTTGAAGTATGAACTATGAACTGAACTAGTTCATTTTGAAATTTGTGAACTGAACTTTGAACTAGTTCACGTAGAAAATAAACTTGGTCCAACAGGTTGATAAGAAGATTTTCTTTGATATGTGTAGTCAGTAATTTGCTTGAGACATTATACATGTGTAGAAAGAAATCAATAAGATGGGCAGACATGGCTGCAAATATTTGTATTTCAGAATCAATAATTGTTTTTCTAAGTATAATAAAAGGAAATGTGCCTTCCGAAAAACAAAACAAAAAATATTCAATATAATATTAGTGTTGTATAAAGAAAATAAAAAGGACATGAGCAAATATAAGTATCACAAACATTGTTAGTGAGGTAATCAAGTGGGGCTAGTTTATAAAGGGTTTCAGCCAATAAACAGGATGGTGTATCGGTCAGGACACAGGAGGAGATGTAATTTCCATCTTCAACTATTAAATTTCAGTGGTACTCACCAGAACATTCCAATATCCAGTACTGTCATTACAGTCTGATAAAGCAAAATAAATCACAATCAGTTACTGTAGTTTTAAACAGTTCCAGTACTAAATTATTATGCAACATGAATAATAAATCCACACACATAATACAAATCAGGATCATCAAACATAAATCTCAATAAACATTGCTATGCCCTTTTAAACAATCTCCAATTACATAAAAAAATATTCTTTATAAAGATATTAAGAGTTTTATCCATCTCACTAACCAGTTTGCAATGCATATAACTGTTTTAAAAGGGGTTTACAGAAGAAATAATGGCGACATCCTCTGGCCAGACGAGGCTACTACACAATACAGCATGATATTAACTCTCTTTATAAACTTCAGAAACTCAATGAAATAAACATAAGCGCGTAACTAGAACATCAGAAGGCTCACACAAGTTAGCTGATTATTTCCCACAGCCTTTTACAGCATGAACACTGATAAACCTCACTCACCTCGCTGGGCACATGTGAAGAATACACGGTAAATCTACGACATAGAAACATAAACACAACAAAATAACAGTCACTTACTTTTCTTCATTGACTCAATACATGGAATACTGGAAGCTGGATTTCACAGGATGAACTAAAGAGACTAATCAACCCATACACGTGGGCTAAACTACAACTGTTAAACTTGAACGCGTTTCTTTTTGCCCACTGAGGCCAACACACACTTCGCACTTCCTTCCCCGTAACCATAGAAGAAGAGTCTTAAAGCGGCAGGCACCCCAAAATGTCAAAGCCTTTTATACAAAGATGTTGTGTATAAGGAAAAAACAAAGAAAGTTTGTAAAATGAACTTCAACTCTCAGAAGGACAGCTCATGAAGAACCAATCATGTACAGAAAGGAATGTTCAAATTCAGAGGAACAGTTATTGAACGTTTAACAGTTAGTGAAACGTTAATAATAAAGATTGAGAAGATTGGATCAGTTGTGCTCCTTTTTTGGAATAGGCTACTTGTTTTTAGTGGAATACTTGATGCGACCCAGAGTCTACCTCCTGACCCAGACTCTACCTCCATCGGCCCCCAGTTAAGTTGAGTTTGAGACCCCTGACTTACAACATAACAGTACAACCCACCGAAGAGATGTATGCCTGCCTATCCCTCACAGCCTCGCTTTTCATTCTCATTCATCAAAGATGGCTGTGCTCTCAGAAATACAGTTATATTTAGCAACCAAGAGCCTTCAAGTCATCTCCCACCACTGGTGTAATCCACATTTTTAGAGTTGGGTTTGGAGCTCAAGATCTGATCCCTTATCGCACTAAAATCACCAAACTGACCTCAAACCAGCCCCAAAACAATAAAAAATGTATAACCTACCAGGCCTACCACTGATCTAATATGAAATATGAAACTAAAACCATCAGTTTCTTTTTTTAAACTGTCAGTAGGTGGCGGCACGTCATTTTAATGCAAGTGAATGGGTTACCGGATAATTCAACGAATCCGAAATCGCAAACTGTCTGAGCAGGTTCTTTGCAAACATTAAAAAAGTTAAAAAGTATGTTCTATAGTGTGAATATGGGTAGTATTAATGAAATTCAGATGTACTACATCCGCAACATTGTTACTGTCAACTGACCTACCAGTATCGGTTGTGTCGCTTCACTTCCATTCATAAATCCTCTCTCGTGGCCTCATGGGACAAAGTACCCATCGAACGCACAGTTCAGAATCTTGAAGAAAGTAGTAGGTTTTCCGGATACTTTTCGCCTACTGTTTTTCAAATACTTTGTATCTGGGCTACTCTTCTGGCGTCCTGCATACTATAAAGCAGGGAAGTATTCAATTTCGGATGCAGCAATTGACTCACTTGATTTACTCCAAAATGCTCAATTCATTAACGAACACCCCCGTTGCTCATTCAAACTGACCCTTCATTGCTATGACAGCAAGACCAGGATGAGAGTCGAAGAACCAAAAACCAAAATAAGATCTTGCCAAATCGCCAACAATCAAATTCAGCTAACTGAGTTAGCGTTTTACGAAGAACCGGCCCGTTTATAAAGGCAACCAAGAAAAAGTCGGAGAGAAAAAAGAAAAGAAAAACAAACAGGTGGTGGTCCTGCACCCCCACATTATAGCCAGGCAGAAGAGCTGACCCTTGGGTTGAATGTGAACCTACCCATCCCTGGGTTCAGCTCTTCCTCAGACCCACAGCTAAAGGCCAGGAGCAGCAACACCTCCACTGCTGGTAAATTAACTTTAAATGATACAAGTACACTGTAAAATCATTTGTTTCTGCTTTAAATGAAGTAGGCCTATAATCCAAACGGCTGTCCAGTCATATCAACTGTCAAACCTTGAGTAGAAATGAATTGCTTTGACTTGTGAAAGTCTACATGTGTGATTATGAAACTACATAGTGAATGTAAAAAATATGTTGCCATGAGGTATTGATCACATTTCTCCCCAGTGTACTTCATTGAAATGAAATTGTGTTTTCCTCTTTTTGTGCAGTTTTAAATAATACACAAACACTTTTACCTGTTCCCAAGCAAGTGGTGGCTGAAGCATGTGCAGTAACACTTTTTCTAACGTTGCGTCAAAAGGGAAGAAAGTACAACCAATGCCCATTTTTCCCCAATGCACAGGACATTGAAGAAACCCTCTCAGGTATCTTTAAGTGCATACATAACTTTATTTAAATTACACTTAAGTAACTATTATTTCTGAATGCAATATGAGTTGCAAGAGTCCACATCTACAGAAGAGTCTGCACAAAGCAGAGATGGTGGGCAGTGTTGTCCTTTTAATTTTTGATGCATAAGCCGCCATGTGTTGACAGGTTTACCCCTACCCCTAAAAATAAAATAGCGTTTTGAAAATACTTGACAACTTAAAAGGCAAAAAAAAATGGCACTAGAGAAGATAGAATTGTTTCATAGGATGCTCAGAGTAGTACTATTGCATATTATTGCAGGCAAAAGATGAATATCACTGGCTTTTCTTTACAAAGAACAATTCAAATAAAACTCAAAGAACTAAGCATATTTGTCTTGTCTTTTATTAAACATTAATGAAATGTTTTATATTTTTTCTGATGATGCAATGTTGTGTAATATGGTCAATGCAATGTCACAGGCCCTGTCAGGTGCAACCCTCAGACTTTTCAGACACTTCAGTTGGCTAAATTTCACTTCATTGTGTGCCTTTGTCCTCTTGGCTAGAGCACCATTGTATCTGGTCTGGGTTGGGTCAGGGAAGGGAGACATAAAACACCAGTCTCCAAGCAGGTTCCTGTTGTAATCACCTGTAATGGAAAAAATCCGTTCCGTTAGGATGAACATAAGTGTGTAATACAGTGAGCTTGATGTTTATATTTTTCCTTACCACGTTCAAATAATGTGCATAAATCTCTGAAAATCCTTGAGACATACACAGATCCTGGCCATAGGCTATTTTTGATATGGAACACATCATCTAAGAGATTTTAGTCTGTCAACTGCCTTTTTTAAATTTGATAGGCTATAGCTAATACGAATCTGGATAAGAATCGCAATATAACTTGCCTGCACTGTTATTAAAGCCCGACTCAGCCGAGTCGAACGTTGCGTTTCCAACAAATTAATGATGTCAACGACATCCTCACGAGTTATGAGAAAAATTAAATATCGCCCAGTGCTAAAAGACTTCCCGGTAAAGCCGCGATCTAATCCTGTTAAAGGTATAGCGGAGGATCTTTCCGAAATTTAGAGAAGACCCGCCCTCTCCAATTTTTTTTTAAAAAATGCAAATGCACAAACACAACACTCTTGCTCCCGCGAGGGAACGCCTATTACGCCTTGCACAATTATGTTGCAAATTATAAACTAAAAACATTCATAAAAACAGACATGTCAAATGCCCTTCCGTGTTTTATTTACTTATTATATTGATCGGTTGAGTGACCGAGGACTCAAGACATGATATGTGCAACCCTGTATCACACGAAATACGTTCTGAGGAAACTATTTTGCAAATCGCAATTATGTTACATGGCAACATATATATGAGCAGTGCTATTACGTTGGTCCTTGACCTAATCTCATTGTTTATACGTAGGTATTAATACGTTATTTTTATAAAGAGTTGCATATGGAGAAGTAGCTTGTTGCGTTTGTGTAATAATAAAAACACACGGTTTTTAGAATATGAACACACACGGTTTTAGAATATTTCCGCGCGATACCGTTTACCATTTGGTCAAAAGGCTACTTTAGACAAATTGAGATGTTTACCGTGTCTATGCGGTGCATGACTTGTGCCAGGGCTAGCATTGCTAAGTAGCTTGCATTAACTTTTACTAGTGATTTTAAATGGATTTCTCCAAATAGCATGACAAACTTTACCTGTCTAGTAGAATTGCGACTGCGGCATCAGTGAGAAGCCCGACCTGTGCTTTTAGCGCACGCCAGCGTGTGATATTCACCCAAAATCACTCTGGTCTTGTTTCTATATTCTGCAGCCTTTCTCTTCTTATTATACACTTCGTACACATTTTTTTCTCTTTCGACCCTCTATCATTTTCAAAAGAATGGCTGAAACCGTAACTCCGACATAATACACCTGAAAGTGAAAACTACATAGAGATGAGCACGTACGACGGCCTTACGTAAACATATCGCCAGAATGATTGACACTTAGGTGGACCAATAAAATAGACTACCCACTCGGAAAAAGAAAATCCTCCGCTATACCTTTAACATGAAATAAGTCTGCTCGCCGGACACTTTACTCACCTGTTGCTCTGACAGCAAGTTCGGGATGAGCGTCAAAGGACCAAACAATCCAAGATCATGCCAAATCGCTAATCAAATCCAGCTAAGTGAGTTTGTGAAGTATAATCGGCCCCTGGGTGTCTTGTCGTCATCTCCACCCGTCCACACCCGTGACAGCACCATTACAGATTCTGGGAGTGTCAACGTTTTGCATTGCATTCGGAATGAAACTGCCTCGCGGCGCTCATCTGTGTGGTAATGCACTATAGTCTATAGACTAGAGCATCGGCCTTCACCTTGTAGGCTACTGCAGAATTTGCAGAAAGAGAACATTTGTACGATTTTATTTTAAGTTCAAAACCTTACAAAACCATATAGTAGCTATACAGATGTTATTGCCAGACCAGTCTAAAACCTTGGCATATTTGCATTGAATTTTTCAATTGTCTAGATGTTGTTTTTTGGTTGTTTTTTTTAATAATATTTTGCTGTATGCTTCAAAGAAATTTATATTGTATCTTAAAGTGAAACATATGTTTATTATATTGTCCTGTAACAGTTGGGTTCACTAATTCTAAAATGTTTAATGTTGCATACTTGGAGCAGGTTATCTATAACATCTGGGTTCACAAGCTATAGGCTAATTTGACACAGTACATTGCAAAAATTGGTAACCTGATTTTGTGGGATTTTTTTTTACTTGAGCCAACACTGATGTAACTGTTGTCAGATAAGTTTAAAGGACAAGTTCGGTATTTTACAATTAAAGCCCTGTTTTAAGATCGTCCCTGATGAAATAGAATAGTTAAGATTGTTTTTGAGACAAATGCTCCTGTCACGAGAATTTTTGGATTGTGTGTTAGTACCCCCCCACCTTTATAATGAAAGCATAGGTGCACTCGAACAATCATTCATAAAAATGCATAAAACTTTAGTTTACAAAGACGTGAAACTCACCGAGTGGTCTGGGGTGTTCACTGATATGCTCACACAAAAATCGCGGCAAAAGATGCTTTTCCAACAGGTTTTTATCATAGTTTTTGTCCAAGTCTATTTTCTTCCTGTTTTTGGTTGAAGTCCACAATAGTCAATTGTCGAGTTTGCGTGCACGATCCTTAGTTATCTAGTTACCAATGATCGCGCACGTTAACTCGACAATTGACTACTGTGGACTTCAACCGAAAACAGGAAGAAAATAGACTTGGACAAAAACTATGATAAAACCTGTTGGAAAAGCATCTTTTGCCGCGATTTTTGTGTGAGCATATCAGTGAACACCCCAGACCGCTCGGTGAGTTTCACGTCTTTGTAAACTAAAGTTTTATGCGTTTTTATGAATGATTGTTCAAATGCACCTATGCTTTCATTATAAAGGTGGGGGGGTGCTAACACAGAAACCTAAAATTCTCGTGACAGGAGCATTTGTCTCAAAAACAATCTTAACTATTCTATTTCATCAGGGATGATCTTAAAACAGGGCTTTAATTGTAAAATACCGAACTTGTCCTTTAATAGGAATTTCTTTTCAGTATAGCATAATAATAATAATAAAAAACAATAATCGCTGAATGTAAATTTTCACATGAAACACATTTTATTTATTTATTTTTAGCGTTTTTTTGTGGGGGTGAAGGGGTGGGGGGGAATCCAGATAGCAAACTGACATTGAATCAACGTGGACATGACATCAAAACAACGTTGATCTGACATTGTTTTGCTCATCGAATTAACGTTGAACCAACGCCAGACGCGCCATTCTTCAAAACTAACGGAAAATCAATTTTGAAATCAACATCGTTTCAAAGTTAGGAAAGCAGTTTTGAAGAATGGCGCGTCTGACGTTGGTTCAAAGTCACAAATCTGGGTAGGTACTCTGTGTAAGTTCCAAAAAATTGGGTTGACGTCAGAACGTGTGAGTTTGGTTGGAAATGAAAGTTGGGTTGATGTCAGAACCAACCAGGTGTCAGTGCAGGGTCACCAAATTGTCTTAATCTGCCACTATCTTTATTGTGCAATAAAGGTGACCTGACTGGCCGTCAAGGAGTGGAGTTTGACATATGCTTTAGGCTGTCGCAGCTTTGATGAATAGCCTTCCAAAAGCAATTTCAATTCATTTTCAGGCGCGGAGCCCTCTGGGGCCAGTGGCATAACGTAGTCACTGCTAAGAATGTGTATTGAGAATTAGTTTGACCAACTAGCAAGACAAGAGGTTATCTTACTCATTCGCAGTTGTCTTCCTCTCTTTCCCTTTTTGGCTCATCTTAAAACTCACCATAATTATTTCAATAACTTGAAGTTGGCGTTGCTATCTTCTTCTTCTTCTCTTCGAAGATTATTACTTCACTTTATATGATTGTCCTTCAAACAGTTTTCTAAAATTGATAAAGCATACATATTAAAAAGAGTACATTCCCTACATTGCCAAGAATACATTTATATATATATATATATGCCTGCGTCAACAGAAGAAAAACAAATGTGAACAAAATGCAAGTTTTGTTTCTAAAAAAAATACTTAATGTGAAAGTGTTTATGTAAATAAAAGCCTAAATTAAATCTGCTAATATAAAGTGAAAATTCTGAAAATTTGGTCTAAACCTCTCAATTCATATGGATTAGTTTTGTAATCTCTTTGTTAATTTATAGGCTGTCAATGGAGGCACAAGAAAGCTCTCAGATTTCATCAAAAAAATCTTCATTTGTGTTCCAAAGATGAACGAAAGTCTTAGGCTACAGGTTTGGAACAACTTGAAGGTGAGTAAATGACAGAATTTTCAGGTTTGGGTGAACTATCCCTTTAAACGGTAGTATACGCACAAGCATTTTGACTGGGAGACATTATGTTATTAAACAGCAAACATTTATTGATTTAAATGTAGGCTAATAACTGAGATCTTTCACAGCTGTCATGCTTTAGACATTTAAAACAATTCTATATAAATATACAGAATCATCTAACGTTGAACATAATTACAGGTAAGTTTCATATAAAACATAAGCAGTCTATTTTGGATGTTATTGTTGTGACGGATAAAAAAATTGTGCGTTTAAAAATACAATGCGTAGTATCACAAACAGTCAAGTATCATCAAGATAAGAAGATACAAGTGACAAACTTAAAATATTACAAAAAACATCAACCATTATCAAAAATGATCAATGAAGCAGACCCATAATGTACAAGAGAAATCAATTAAACTAAACAAGCTCCTATTGGTGTGCAAAACAAAAAACACAAATGTATTTTCACAGCCAACACAAACTTGACAAGAGGAGAACTGTGATGGTAGATATAGTGGATGTGGCCGCAGATGAAAATGGCGTGGAGGGCTGTGATGTCACAACTCTGCCATTCAAGGGCTGAACTCCTCTGAAGTTGTTGGTCGTCAGAACTGAAGGACTTGCTTTGAAAAAGGTAGATGTGCTGAAGAGGTTGATCTGTTTGGAGGGAAAAAAAAGTGACTTAGGTTTAAACTCAGAATATTCATGTTGGCATCCAGTAATAGAGTAATGTGATTTTTTTGTGTGTGAATTTCTCTACTATAGAGTTGCCTTGACTTACCAAGTCCTGACTGACTTTGATGGGATCTTTGAACACAGTCCAAATCACAACTTCATTGCAGCTGGGTGTGGTAAGAGAGCCTTGGTACCGGTAATATTTAGTCCTGTTCACCCCTTCAAGCAGACTGTTCATTGTGATTTGATTCATGATGTCTATTGTTGTATCACCTAAATACACGAAAACATCAAGAGAGAGTAAGTTAACTACTTGGCCATCTTCGATTATGTGCTAATTTGTTAAATCATACCGGTTAATTAACAAGTTTTTGTTTAATGGTGTGAATTGCAAGACTCTTCATACTGATAAAAAGATTATGTTACATGCTTGAGAGGTTTAATTGCATAACATTTAATTGAGATATAATTGCGGCAGCATGTGCAAGAGACAGAAACAACTAATAAAATAGAATAACAAACAGGTCAATTTATCTGAAATAACGCAGTGTGAACAAATTGAAGAGATAAAAAAAAGATTCATGAAACTGGATAACCCCAAAACCCCAAACCGAACTAGAAATTGAAGAAACAAAACCGAAATCTTCAGTGTATTTGACGCTGTACATTAACTACGCTACATAAAACCAAAAATACAAAAAGTGGTGGTCACTCTAAACTAACCATGAAAATATAACTGTACATGTTTGCAAATTGCTGTAAGAACACCAATCGACAGAATTAGAAAGTGACACGCCTGCATCGTATAGTAGTAAATTCAGAATTAGGCCACTAACAAAACAAACATGATCACGTGGAAAGACCACAATGACCATGTTCATAACTCTGGCCAATCAAGAAGAAACACGAATTTGGAAAGAAGTTCTTCGAATTTCGAAGTTCAAGATCACATGGCAAACATCGCTTTCACAGAACTGAGTGAAGTCTGATGCTGATCCTTACGCAAAAAAAAAAATAAATAATAATAAAAAATAAATTAAAAAAAAAAAAAAAATCGTTCAACATTGTTGTTCCAAAACCTATATGACTTTCTTATTTTCTGTGGAAAACGAAAGAAGGTATTTCTCTATGATTTGTGCCTGAATGCCATTGTTGTTTTGTACCCCCGTGACACTCAATGTATGGGCAAAAATAGTGGAAACATTCTTCAAAATATCTTATATTGCACGACATGATCAGTAGGGTATCGAGAATCGATAGGAACCGGGACTAACTTTCCGATTTTCCCGGAATCGTTCAAAAGTTAAAATTTCGATTCCTAGTTTCGATATTCACAGTCCGCCGAGCGGAAGAAGAAACCGCTGAACAACACCAACGAAGAAGCGTCTACCGGAAGTGTTGGCATAACCGCGCGAGTCGAACATGAGTAGCTTACGTCGGCGGTCCAAAGTGTGGTTTCACTTTTCGAAAAATAACGAAATCTCAGCAAAATGCAAAATTTGTGACAAAAGGAGTATTTGTGACAGAAGGAATATTTCCTTCAGAAAGACCGTTGGTTAGCTAAACTTTTTTGACCCTGGCTCTTAAAAGAATCGGAATCGAGAATCATTAGGAACCGGAATCGAAACAAGGAATCGGAATCAGATTCTTTCAAATTCAAACGATACCCAACCCTAATGATCAGTGACAAAAATGTTCATTTAAACTATCAACAACAAACTATTTCTTTACCTGAAGCAGGGATCTGACTCAAAAAGGACGTTAGGATATCCCAACTTTTTGTTTTGTTTGGTTCATTGGTTCCCTGTTGGTTAAATAAAAACACATACACATGAGCATACAACCAAGCTATGAAGATACTTTAAGGTTTGCGCTTCCCTCTGGATATAAGAAACGTGGTCTTGCTCACCTCAATTAAGAAACCAAGAACAGCCAATCCTTTGGGGTCATTAGCAGCTAGAGCAGCTGCCAAACTCCCGTTGTATTTGGAATGGACATTCACAATGTGTAGCTGAGAAACAGAATCAGATGTATAAAGATGATGCATTTGGGATAATGCTATGTGGAATAATGCAATGCATTTGCATGGAAAATAAATTCATACCTCCACTGGGTATTGTTTGCCATTCACAGTGTGTTCGGAGCCAGGCGAGGAGCTGCCGTTACCCCAGTGGAGATGGAATTGTTTAGTGTTGTACAGGCCTGGAAGAGCACCTCCTTGCACTGCCATTTTATCATCATCCAAGTTGACCACCACTGTGAAGAAAATGGACATATTAGATACAAGGTCCAGGACATGGAATACAGTGATGTTGTGCATCACGGATGCTTTATCTGCACCCAATCCACCTTATATTTCAGTTAAGAACAGACGCGGTTAAGAACAGACGCCATTTGTAATTGTAATTTCAATGCGTTTAAGGCTTCCAGTATTATTCGCATTTGGCTGTTTTTAGCTGTACAAATCGGTATGCGTCTTTATTACAAAGAATAAAATATCCAGATCCAACTCCTCCCACCTTACATACACCTAAACTTAACCAACTCCGCCCCCTAATCCCTAAACCCAACCCTAATCCTACCCATCTCCACCCCCTGGATCGTGATCGACTCCTCCCCGTGGATCTCATGTTCTGCATTGAGGTGCTACTGGAAAATTGAGCAAGTTATGGTCATTTAAATAGTACATGTACCATTTACACAATGTTACGAGTGAGCGAGCTGCCTGTGACAAGATGGCCGCCAGGTGCAGACGTTGACCTCCATTGGCCAGCAGCGTGGACGACATATCTATCCTTTATATCTATGCTCAGAACTACATGATGGTGAGTAATCAGCCTACTGACAGAATTTTCATTTTTGGGTGAACTAACCCTTTAACTTTGGTTAGTGTGTAGCTAACGTTGCTGTTTCAGTAGGCTATTAAAAAAACATCTGCAAAGTTAGACGATCTAAATTCAAGGCAATCACCTTCGTCAAAAACAACGCCTTCAACCAGAGGAGAGAGGAGCTGTAATAATTTAAAATATGTGAAAAACAATGTGTTTTAACTAGGGCTGTCAAACGATTAATCGCATCTAAAATAAAAGTTTGCGTTTACATAATATATTTGAGTGCACAGTGCATAATTATTTTGTATATATATATATAAATACAAACACATGCATGTATATTTAAGAAAAAAAATATTATTTATACATAAAATATTTATATTTATATACAATATAAATTCTATATAAATCTATATACAGTATATACATGAAAATATTTCTTAAATATATACAAGCATGTGTGTGTATTCATATATAAAATAATTATACACAGTGCACCCACATATATTATGTAAACACAAACTTTTATTTTGGATGCGATTAATCGCGATTAATCGTTTAACAGCCCTAGTTTTAACAAACAAGCATGAAAGCATATTCTAGTAGTAGCCTACACCCTAAAAGCAAAATCAAGACTTCGTAAAAAAGGCATAAAATGACCCTTTTAAGTTATACAACCCTGCTATGTAATCAGTGAGTCCAAAGAGGAATTAAATAACATAATCCATTTGTTGTCTAACAGTTTCACCTAGACCTCAGTTTTGTAGCCTACTTTTCCTCAGCTTTTTAATGTGAAACTTCTCATGTTACCATCTCGGATTGATCGCTTTTGTTAGTCAGCAGCCATTTCTCACGCATTGTCCCACGAGTCGCGAGATACCCGCATTTGATCGAGAGTACTTGCGTGTGCAAGCCTCCCTCCTCCCTCTCACTTTTTTTCCTCCCCCCTTCTCAAGAAATTTGCTAAATAAGTGTAGCTACTATTTTGCTATTTTGTGAAGACCAACAAATCCTATAATAATACTATATATATATATATATAATCTATATATAACAAATTATATATATATATATATATATATATATGAAGAGTTCAGATGCAAAAGCCTCTAAGTGTCATTTGAAATTTTCTTCTAGATTGATCATTTTTATCAAGCTTGTATTTAAATTCAGTAATTTCACTTAAATTGCAGTGAAGATTACCTATTAATTGTCAATCAAGTGAAATTACTGAACTTGAAAATTTAAGCTTGATAAAAAATGATCATTTTAGAAGACAATTTCAAATGGCACTTAGAGGCTTTTGCATCTGAACTCTTTATATATATATATATATATATATATATATATATATATATATATATATATATAAAAAGGTTTCCAGTGCTCCGTGTTTCTTACCAGAGTCTCCCAAGTTAGCGATTGACATGAAGGTGGAGTTGTCATCAAAACCAGTGAAGTTGAATGAAGTCAGGTTAGGATCTTCCTTAACACTTGTAGTCTTGATATCAATGGGAGATTGATTGGATCCATTGCAGAATTGTGCAGCAATTTGGGGCCAGGTGGTAAAATCTATTACACATTGGGGATCACAAAAATCTACTTAGGAACAAGGTTTAACTATATAACATTTTGTAATAAGCTTTAGCCTATATTAACTTTTATACAGTGGAATATTTTTAATGTAATAAACCGCACTTACTGCATGTTGGCTTGTGATAGCACCATGCTGTTTAGGTTTAAAAGGAAAGCATTAATGAATATAACCAACAAAACAGCAGAATTTCCTTCCAAAAAAGAAAAAAAAAAGTTTCACGTGGCTTTAATATCTATTTTAATTGGAGTAGCCTAGTAATTTAAGGAGTAAATGAAGTTGAACTTGAGTTACTCACCCACTGCAGAGTCCGCACTGTGGACGGAGGGACACAAAAGAGCAGCAAGGAAAGTAACCAACAACAAGACAGCCATCTAAATCAAACAAGAAATCATTACAATGGAAATCAATACAGAATTTAACCTTAAGTTAACTGAATTTGATATAAGAAATGAAATAAATCAAGAATAGGTAGTTTCTTACATCTTCTACTTGATTCTGTAGCTCTGCTGAAAATGAACGGCTTTTCTCCCGTCCTTTAATACTCTTCACCTGTAATGGGTGTGTCACTTTCATGTCCACTCGTCGACATTCCGAACAAACGCATGTGATCCCATTATCACAATATCTTTTACTTTTGAACAGCAGTTATTAACTCACTTGAAGTCGCGTTCCTTTCTTTCAGTAGAGCCTATCACTTCGGTCAGGTTATCCAACCTGATCACGGGAGAAACCACGGGTTTGCAATCTCGCCTTGGGAATGATGATCAGATGAATGATATTGATTACAGCTTAGCTACTTGTCTGTTTAAACGTTTTTTACTTAATCTCTTTAATGGTCATCTTTTGAAGTTTCTCATTTTTTAACACATAGCCTTAACAATGTGTTAAAAATTAGAAGCTTCAAAAGATGATTATTAAAAGGCAGCAGTTTTTTTTTTTGCCTATCTAAAAGTAGCTATATCCCTATGGAAGCTTGTTTCCGCCATAGAATGAAAAATATAAAAGGTAATTGCGACTTTTTATCTCACAATTCTGACTTTTTTTCTCACAATTGCGAGTTTACTTCTCGCAATTCTGACATTATTTCTCAGAATTGCGAGATATAAAGTCAGAATTGCGTGATATAAAGTCGCAATTGCGAGAAATAAAGTCAGAATTGCGTGATATAGCCTAAAGTCAGAATTGTGACTTAAAAAGTCAGAATTGCGAGTTATAAACACGGAATTGCGAGATATAAAGTCGCAATTGCGTGTTATAAAGTCAGAATTGCGAGTTATAAAGTCAGAATTGTGAGATATAAAGTCAGAATTGCTTGATATAAAGTCGCAATTGCGTGATATAAAGCCGCAGAATTGTGAGATATAATGTCAGAATTGTGAGATTTAATCTAGTATTTTTTTCCCCTTAGAATTGGCCTGATAAGTCGCAATTGCGAGTTTATATCTCACAATTCTGAGAAAAGATGTCAGAATTTCGACATATAAACTCGCAATTATGTGTTAGAAAGTCAGAATTGCGAGATGTAAACTCGCAATTGTGAGAACTCGCACTTCTGTCTTTTTTCTCAGAATTGCGACTTTATATCACGCAATTCTGACTTTATAACTCGCAATTCTGACTTTATAACTCGCTATTCTGACTTTATATCACGCAATTCTGACTTTATATCTCGCAATTCTTACTTTATATCTCGCAATCCTGACTTTATAACTCGCAATTCTGAGAAATAAAGTCAGAATTGCGAGATATAAACTCGCAGTTGTGAGAAAAAAAGTCAGAATTGTGAGATAAAAAGTCGCAATTATTTATGTTATTTTTTTATTCAGTGGCGGAAACAAGCTTCCATAATATCCAACTCGGTAGATCTTATGAGAAAACGTAATTTTACGATGGGATTTCGTTACGATGCGATTTCGAATTTGTGCAAATGTGATAAAAGATCAATTTAAATTAAAAATATCTGTAAAATAACTAAACATTTGCAATTCCATATGTTTCTTGCAAAAATTTGAATAATATAATATGATTATATATATAAAATATCATCAGGATAAACAGATAGGCCTACTTTTGAATGGATGTCAGTGGTGAAAGATGTTTCCAGAGGGAGTCATGACATGACGGGGTTAATGGGACCATGCAAACTACAAAAACCTTAAGAGGCAACAATACAATACAGGTAAACGTCAGGTAATTAGAGAGAAGGCAGTGCCAGTGCAGGAGATCTTATGTAAGAGTTTTAGAACAAAACGAATGCAAATCCGTAGCTAAGTGGTGCTTAAGCGGATCGAAAGAAAACGTATGAATGAGATCATAAGAATTCATATGAATAATCCAATTCGCCAAAACTGAGGAGTATGTACAATTGTACATGTACTATGACCACTTCTGTATGAAATACAAAGGTGCTATAACGAGTCGAGTGTATTCATATACAAAAGCTTTAATTTCTCAAGGAACCACGTTGTCATTACTTTGATCACAATCATTTAGCAGTAATTACAGCAGATTATTTTAAGGATAGGCAAAACATTCCATAAAGCAAATGTGTCCCATCATTGTGTCATCATGGGTGTCATCATTTCAATTCAATTAGCCAACAGACTGATGCTGGGATGGTCTATGAAACTGAACTCCTAAAAAAAAGAAAATGGGCTCACCCAAGTCACCATGCCTCTGCATGTCATTGTTGTCATTATGACACCAACCTGTCAAGCTGTGTATTCTGATGTTTTTTTTTTGTTTTGTTTTGTTTTAAATCAGTTGCTAAGGTAAGAAAATAAAGAAGAAAAAATTCAAATCTGAAAACATTTCTCTTATTTTGCCAGTTTAGGTCATGCAGTTACAGAAAAGAAAAGAAAAACCGGCAGGATGAAAAGTGGGACAGAAAAGATTCTTACCTTCATTGTCACAAGTTTAACACATGATTTTAGCATGCCGCCGACTCACTGTATCTAACAGTTTGATCTGTTTGAGTCTCTTAACTACAGGTTCTTATGAAATGCATGACTGACTATTTCAAATCTTACATATGATCTCTATTACAGTCAGTGTCACGAACTGCTCCGAGAGACAAAGGTTGAGATCCACATGCAGCTTTGATGACAAGCCAATGAAGTGGTGGATCTCACTTGGAATTACATCGTGGGCGAGACCACCTTCGAACGTAAAAAAAAAAAAAAAAAAAAAAAAAAAAAAAAAAAAAAAATCACAGCAATAAAATCACACAACGTTCATTTGAAAGAATCCAGTTATTTTGCTAGATTAATCTAGCTTTCAAGGGAGTACTGAATTACTGAATTTAAAAATACAAGCTTGATAAAAATGATCATTCTAGAAGAAAATTTCAAATGGCACTTAGAGGCTTTTGCATCTGAACTCTTCATATATATATATACTGTATATTTGCATGATTAAAAATTTATATTTTTTGTACATATTTGCTCAATATTTGTATATATTTGCTCAATAAATTGTTTATATAAACAATTACTCAATAAATTATATATATATATATATATATATATATATAGACCATTTCAAAAGATGTAAACAACACTGGCCCAGAAGCACTTCCTGTTTCAGTTTGTAACTGTTTTCTTTATTTCACATGTAAAGAAAACTTTTTGAAGATGTTTGTTTAACTTTTGATTCAGTTTTAAATGTTCTGTTGGTTGTATTTTATCCCAGCTTTTATGTAGTGTTAAAAAACTGAAACAGGAAGTGCTTCTGGGCCGGTGTTGTTTACATCTTTTGAAATGGTCTATATAGTTGTTTACTTCCCATCTATTCATTAATGCTGTGTTTTTGGAGATATAGCCTAAAGTACTTTTGTCTCATATATTTGAAATAACGACCTTGAGCATGCAAAAGACGCGATACGTGAATCAGGAGACCCCCTTGACATCGCTTCTGTGCACGGCACCTTCTCAGGAAGCAGGGGCGCTGTTGCCAATAGTTTAATTAAAATGATAAAAAAATAAAAAAATAAAACCTTCGCGGCACAGGGGATTGTGCCGGCCCGTGGCATGAAGAAATGCTGCCCCGGGCGACTGCCCTGTTCGTCCGTGCCTAAAACCGCCACTGCGTAATCCAAAACACAGGCAATATGTCTAGGCCAAACAAACAAACAAACAAACGTCAAAGGCAAAACAGTCATCCACGGAACAGCTAAGAAATCCAAAAACCAAGAGACATGAAACCAGGGAAAATGATCAGAAATGCAGTGCAGCAAATGAGTGAACGAGGTTGAAATAGGCTGAGACTAACAGGGTAATGAGACACAGGTGAAAGCAATTAGTGTTGATGAGTCCGGGCAGTGAGTTATGGGAAATGTAGTTTGTGACTGAGTGATAAAGTCTGGTGTGGAGTGCCCTCTGGTGGCTGTTGTGGAATTTAATTTTAATCTTACATATATTGCATATGGTTAATAGATCTTATGTTTTGCCTCCTATGTGTACTATGGAGGAATGCTTTCTAACCGGCTGGGTCAGAGGTCATCTTAGACGGGGAGGTAAATCTAACATGATGAATCCTATGGTGTGTGGAAATTTACAGAGAAGGATTGGCCTGCAGTAAAATAACCTTGAGGGAGAACTATTTAGATCTCACCCCAGCCTGTGTTCTGCGCGTCACTCTCTTCACAGTGTACCAATCTGTGTTAGCGACTGGGCCTATTCTTGCAAGAATAAACTTCTCTTTCTTTATTAATTTGACTCTGAAGTGTCTCTTACGCAGTGATGTCTGTTTATTGAATTTTTGCCTCAACATGGCTCTCAGGACAGGGACGTGGGAACTATTTTGTGAGAGGGTGGGGGGCGTTTATCCGTTTCCGCATATTTGATTGGTATTAAATAAATGCATTTTCTGAGAATTTAATTTAAGTTTTTACTGCAAATGTCGAAATGAATCCAGTCAACTTGTTGATTAAAACCATTGATTAAAATGAAATACAATTTATAAAAAACGACATTCTTTTAAAAAACATAATAAGTCAGAATTAGGCTATGTCTGACCCATTCCAAATGTTTTCCGATATATGGTGACTCAAGCACTCATGGACCGCTCCTTGATCCATCATTGCATCGCCTCTCCCGCCCCCCCTGTTCCAACGTCTCAGGGGCACTGGGGACCGTTACAGTTACCTATATCTTGCATGGCACTGCTTTCTCTTACCTGATTTTGTTACCTTTAAAGTTTTTTCTTCTGACATACGTCATACTTGTAACTCCCACCATTTAGTCATGAAAGCATCTTTCCCAACCATTAAAATGTACGATAACGATAACACTTTAGTTTGAGGTCCAATTCTCACTATTAACTAGCCTATTAGCATGCATTTTATTGGGATATTGGCTGTTTATTAGTACTTATAAAGCATAATAATGCCTTTTTCTGCATGACCATATTCTACATCTCTAATCCTACGAATGCCTAAACTTAACACATTACTAACTATTAATACGCATTATAATGAAGAGTTTATTAAGGCAGAAGTTAGTTAGTAGTGAGAATTGGACCCTATCTAAAGTGTGACCGAAAGTATTTGTGTATTCTGATGAAATACTTTTTTTCTTGTTGCAAGAAACCAATTTAATCATTGTATAGAGATTTTTTAAAATGTAAAATGAACCTATATTTTCTGTCTGCTGCCTTTTATGTCACAGCTCAAGATAGGCTCTAATAAAGGATTTGGGACTGTTCACATTCTTGTGAAGCTATCAGCCAATCAGTGAAGTGATTTGCTAAACAAAAACAGCCAATCAAAAAAAAAAAAAAAAAAAAAAAAAAAACACTGAGCAACTGCTACAAGATGAAAATGTGTGAAATGACCTCATTCACATCAACCTTAAATAAGACAAAAGTGAGGCTTTCTTCTTAAACTTTATCCACCAGTGGACTAGGAACTATACTCTCATTCATGCGTAATAATCAGGAAACTTCACTGCCGTACCATGAGTGCAGCAGGCGTAATGTTATGACGCAGCGCCTGAAAATAGTGCCCAGCTTCCAACATGACCGGGACTAAGTTTGTGTAGTCATCGTGCCTGCTGCACTCATGGTGTGACCGTGAAGTTTCTTGATTATTACGCAGGAATGAGAGTATAGTTCCTAGTCATATCAGCCTAGAAAATTGCAACTTTACATTTTCCATCTGTCTTCTTAGTGCACAATGTAACTATAGAAGAGTCAAGTTTTAAATAGGAAAAATATCGAAACATACTTACTATATCTTAATTTTATAATAGACTATATATAAATAATTGATCTTTTTATCTTGTTTTTCATAAATGTATTTTACAACAATGCAAAGAGCAATATGCAAAGTTTTATCAGATTTAGTGCTACACAATAAAGCTCTAATAGGTTTCCTTTGGAAATATGTTTCAAATTCACACAGAATACATTAAAGGTTCTATAAGCGATGTCGAGGCAAAACATTTTTTGTCACGTACAGCAAACGTCTCCTCACTATCGGCTAGCTGCCTGTCCCCTAAACACACTGTAAAAAAACGCGGTCTCTGTAGACGCCACAGGCTCCACAAACGGCAACAAAAACAATCATGTCTTACCCGGACCACGGAACCTAACAAACAGTGTTCCAGCCAATCACTGGCAAGAAGTATTTGAGGGTGGGTCTGGGGGTTAGTGCGCGTGCACATGAAGGGGGTGTGTGTGTGAAGGAGAGACGAGCGTCAGTCAGAGGGAAGTTTGAAAAATGCCCGAGACACAACCAAAGAGACGTCGTTCTGAAGAACAAATTAAAAAGAAGAAGGAGTCGGATAAAGAACGTGCGAAGTTCCGAATTTACATCGGTGTCACAGCCCTCGTCTGCACCAGTCTGTCTCGTCTTCAGCACTACACTACCCAGGATCCTCTTGCTTCCCTTCATGAACTCACTCCCTCATCAACCACCCGTTCCTCGTCTATTCATCGTCTTCACCTGTTTGCACCTCATTATGTTTGATTTCTCTGTGTATTTAGCCTCCTCTGTTCCAGTCTGTCTTTGTCGGTCGAGGTAAACGCATGTTTGTTGTTAGCCCGTGTGGCCCTGTACTCCTGTCTTCCTGCCTGTTTGTGATTAAAAAGTAATCTTTATCCGATACTCCGGTCTCCTCGTGCTCCTTGCCTGAACCACACCCGTGACAGATCGACCGACCGCAAAGTCTAGTAAGATGGATCTTCCAGCAGTGATTCTCCTTTGTTTGGACCAGGAAGACCGCTCCCTGGAGTCCCATACCAGGGATTTTCTGGAGCTGGCGTGCCTCACACACTATTCGGACCGCTCGCTGTGTGATTTCTACATCGCCAGCCTCAGCGAGCGGTCCCGGGCACGCCTCCCAGGGAGCGGTCCAGAAGATAATTTAGCCGCCTGTGTGGAGTGGGTGCTGGTGTGCTGTGAATCTCCATTCACCGTGGAGGAAGTCACCAGCACCACTTCAAAGCCTGAACCCTCCTCATCGCTGGTCCCGTCCAGCCCTCCTGAGCCCGAACTTTCCTCATCGCTGGTCCCGTCCAGCCCTCCTGAGCCCGAACTCTCCTCATCGCTGGTCCCGTCCAGCCCTCAAGAGCCCGAACTCTCCTCATCGCTGGTCCCGTCCAGCCCTCCTGAGCCCGAACCCACCTCATCGCTGGTCCCGTCCAGCCCTCCTGAGCCCGAACCCACCTCATCGCTGGTCCCGTCCAGCCCTCAAGAGCCCGAACTCTCCTCATCGCTGGTCCCGTCCAGCCCTCCTGAGCCCGAACCCACCTCATCGCTGGTCCCGTCCAGCCCTCCTGAGCCCGAACCCACCTCATCGCTGGTCCCGTCCAGCCCTCAAGAGCCCGAGACGGTCCAGCCAGAGCCCGAGACGGTCCAGCCAGAGCCCGAGACGGTCCAGCCAGAGCCCGTGACCGTCCAGCCAGAGCCCGAGACCGTCCAGCCAGAGCCCGAGACCGTCCAGCCAGAGCCCGAGACCGTCCAGCCAGAGCCCGAGACCGTCCAGCCAGAGCCCGAGACCGTCCAGCCAGAGCCCGAGACCGTCCAGCCAGAGCCCGAGACCGTCCAGCCAGAGGCCGAGACCGTCCAGCCAGAGGCCGAGACCGTCCAGCCAGAGCCCGAGACCGTCCAGCCTGCGCCCGAGACCGTCCAGCCAGAGCCCGAGACCGTCCAGCCTGCGCCCGAGACCGTCCAGCCTGAGCCAGAGACCGGCCAGCCTGCACCAGAGACCGTCCAGCCAGCGCCAGAGACCGTCCAACCTGCACCTGAGACCAGGATCCCACCCAGCCTCCCTCTCCCGCCTCCTCCCATCAGTCATCCGTCAGCCCTTCCGTCTGCCTGCTACCCTGACCCAGCCTGGTCACTGGATACCCTGTGTTTGCCTCACTCCGCCTCCACCTGGACACTTCCTCAGCCCCCGGTCCCATCGGCTCCCCCGTGGCTCTCACCTCCCTCAGTTCCTCCATGGTCCCTCGGTCCACCTACTCGGCCAGGCTCCCTCATTCCGCCGGATTCCCTTCACTCCCTCGTCATCCTCCCTTCACCTTTGGACTTCCATCCTTTGCCTTCGTCCCGTCATTCCACCCCCCCGGTTCAGTCGGACTCCTCACTCCCTCCAGTCACCCATCAGCCCTCACTCCCCTTGGCCTCACCGTGTCCCTTGGTACCCCTGTCGTCACTTCAGTCACCTGAGCCTGCGGTGTCCCCATGGTCCCTCGGTCCCTCCTCAGCACCCGATGTCGTCAGTCCCTCTGCTTCACCCTGGTCTCCTCTCTCATCTGCTCCGCCCCTGTCAGTCGGCCCCCTGGTGGCGTTAGCCCAGTTTCCATCGCCGCCACCAGGGGTCCTCCCTCCATCTCCTCCGCCCTGGTCTCATCCTCAACCCGCTCTCCCCTGGTCTCGCCTTCAGCCTGCTCCGCCGTGGCCGCTTGAGGGGTCTTCACCGCCGTGGCCGCCTGAAGGGTCTTCACCGCCGTGGCCGCCTGAAGGGTCCTCACCGCCGTGGCCGCCTGTAGGGTCCGCTCTGCCATGGCCACGCCTTCAGCCTGCTCGGCCACGCCTTCAGCCTGCTCCGCCCTGGCCACGCCTTCAGCCTGCTCCGCCACGCCCTCAACCTGCTCCGCCCTGGCCACGCCTTCAGCCTGCTCCGCCCTGGCCACGCCTTCAGCCTGCTCCGCCACGCCCTCAACCTGCTCCGCCCTGGCCACGCCCTACTCTGCCCTCAGTTCTTCCCCCCTCCTTCCTCTGTGCTACGGCGTGAGGTCACGCCTTCCGGGAGGGGGGAGTTCTGTCACAGCCCTCGTCTGCACCAGTCTGTCTCGTCTTCAGCACTACACTACCCAGGATCCTCTTGCTTCCCTTCATGAACTCACTCCCTCATCAACCACCCGTTCCTCGTCTATTCATCGTCTTCACCTGTTTGCACCTCATTATGTTTGATTTCTCTGTGTATTTAGCCTCCTCTGTTCCAGTCTGTCTTTGTCGGTCGAGGTAAACGCATGTTTGTTGTTAGCCCGTGTGGCCCTGTACTCCTGTCTTCCTGCCTGTTTGTGATTAAAAAGTAATCTTTATCCGATACTCCGGTCTCCTCGTGCTCCTTGCCTGAACCACACCCGTGACAATCGGTAGCAAAGCTTTTGAACGATGGCGAGAACTCCGGCGGCAGAAGGGCTTCCAGTGCGACGGTTACAATTATTTCAGGAAGCACGGAAGGGAGGGGGAGGAGATGAGATGCAGAGGAGGGAGGGTCTAGCTAGCCTCCGATTTGTTTGGAAATATTACGAACGTCAACACTCCCAGGATCGCTTATAGGACCTTTAAAACTGTAAAGCGTGTCTAGATCAAACAGAACGGGAGAAACACCAGTGCACAAATCTTCTTAGTAACAAATTTATTAAAGGTGCAACAAATAAAATTGCACCTTTAATTTATTATTTTTGTTGCACCTAAATTTGCTACTAAGAAGATTTGTGCACCGGTGTTTCTCTCGTTCTGTTTGATCTTGTCCTGCCCTGGTTGCACCGGATCGTTTGGCATTTTTCAGAAGCGCAGTAAGCCTTCCTTTTTATTTTGTAAAGCATCTCTGTTTGTGTCAAAATCGTGATTAAAACCGAAATCGAAAAAAAAAAAAAATCAAGAAATTGTGATACATTTTTTTTGTCCATATTGCACAGTCCTATTAAAGAGCATTTCAACCCAAAACCTAGTGAAATTGTGCAACGGTTTAAATTCAATTCAAGGTCAAGAGAAGAGGTGGAAAACTGTACTTGATTATGTAGCAGTATTGAGGAAATTGGCTCATGATTGTAACTATGGAGAAAAGTTGACAGAAATGCTTCGGGATAGACTGGAATGTGGCATAAATGATGACCGTATTCAACGTAGACTGTTGGCAGAAGCAGATCTAACGTTTGAAAAGGCTTTGAAAGTAGCTCAAGCTCGCAATGGAAATGGCCAATAAGGATGTAAGGGATTTGCAAGCTAAACGCTCAGAAACATCCATGTCAATGAGAGTCCGTAAAACCGGTTGTGGTGTGACTGTGATGAATGGGTCCAATTACAAATTACAAATTATGGACGAAGCATAAAATTTCAGAATTAAAGACCTGTTTGAAGTTGAAAACCTACACTGGTCAAACCTTAACAGCAGGTGGAAGTTATAGACACAAAGGAGCCATAAAGGAGTTACCAGTAGTGGTAGTACCTGGAACAGGACCCAATCTATTGGGTAGAGGATGGATTAAGGAATTGGGCATGGAATGGGAGGCCATACTTAAGATTCAAGGGGTGGAATGCAACCTTGACTGAAGTGCTTAGCCAACATTCAGAGTTGTTTAAAGAGGAATTGGGTGAATTGAGAGGTCCAGCAAAGATTTATGTGGACAAGAAAGCGGCCCCCAGATTTTTCAAAGCCAGACCCGTTCCTTATGCAATGAAGACAAAATCATAGACAGAAGGAAAAAAATCATAGAACCTGTTAAACATTCTGAATGGGCTGCCCCTGTAGATAATACTGTATGACTATGTGGTGACTGTAAGCTAACAGTGAATAGAGTTTCAAAGTTGGAACAATATCCCATCCCTCGAATAGACAATTTGTTTGCAACAGTGTCAGGTGGGCAAAAGTTTACCAACCTGGATATGAGCCATGCTTACCACCAGATTGCATTAGATGCTGATTCCAAGAAATATGTCACAGTGAATACCCACAAGGTTCCTGTTTATTTACCGTGTTTGACCCTTTGGAGTTTCTTCTACTCCTGCAGTCTTCCAGAGGACTAGGGCTGGGTATTGTTGGGCATTTCACAATTCGATTTGATTTCGATTCTTGAGGCTTCGATTCGATTTCGATTCAATATTGATTTATTAGCTTCGATATCGATTCAATAATAAGTAAATTCACAAGTAATTAAGTGCCTGAGTATATTTTTAAATAATGTGCGCAGTACCAATGTTAAAGAACAAATTGACCCCAGCATGTTTGTTTCCTGTCATTGTTTATTTATCAGAATAAACTGTACAAAATTGTATGTGTTGAATACAAACACAACTGTGACAAGAACAGTGCTTTAACAACACCTCTAAAGTGCATGTAACTAAGTAGTAGAAAGTATATTTCTTTCTTCCTATACATTCAAGTTATAAAAGAAATGTAAACAGAAGCACAAAATGTGCATACTCCAAAAAAGTCTAATATTATAATTATAATTTTGTAAACAATAACACTTAACAGCTGATCACTCTTAACAGCAATTGCGAGTTATCAGGGGGAAAAAAGACTAACTTAACCTTATTCCCTCTCAGAATAGTTTATATCTCACAATTCTGAGTTTATATCATGCAATTCTGACTTTATGTCTCGCAATTGTGACTTTATATCGTGCAATTCTGACTTTATAACTCGCAATTCTGAGAAATAAAGTCAGAATTGCGAGATGTAAACTCCCAATTGTGAGGAAAAAAGTCAGAATTGTGAGATAAAAAGTCGCAATTACCTTTTTTTATTTTACATTCTGTGGCGGAAACAAGCTTCCATAGTTCCCGGCTTACAGTGGAGCCCAAACGTCGACTTTTAATGTTAGTGGGGCAGGCTTGAATCAGGCTTGAACGGAGCGCAGCTGCTGCCCGTCATCGCGCTGTTTTGCTAATTGCTAAAGCGCGTCTTGTACAACGCTGAACGCTCTCACTAGAGTGTAGCCCACAGCGCCGCCACTGGCCTGGATGGCTGAATCGATTCATAGGATTTGATGAATCGATATTGAATTGAGAAGCAAAGAATTGCAATGCATTGATGAATCGATATTTTTACCCAGCCCTACAGAGGACTATTGAGGGAGTACTGCAAGGTCTTCCGTATGTGGCGGTTTTCCTGCATGACATCCTGGTGACTGGTCGTAATGATGAGGAGCATCTCCAGCCGCTCACTAGGGTATTGGAAAGATTGCAGGAAGCAGGACTGCAGTTGAAACGGAGCAAATGTTCCTTCATGGAAAAAGAGGTAACTTTCTTGGGCCATAAAGTAGATGAGACTGGCCTCCATCCAGTACCAGAAAAGGTGACTGCCATTCAGAAAGCTCTCTCACCAAAGAATATGACAGAGATGAAGACATATTTGGGACTGTTAAATAACTATGATAAGTTCTTACCCAACTTGTCTACCATTTTATCAGATATCGCGTCTGTTTTAAGCGATTTGAACGTTTCCATTTTGTATAATAACTGACTGGTTAACGAATTAGTAAGAAATAGCACACATATGACAGTGTTACTACATACTTCTATGGGAATTACTAATTATTTGGATTCGTATTATAAAGTGAAGATCATGGGAGCTAACCAACAATGACTCAAGTGTTACTGAAATTTTCTAAAGGTATACTAAAATCTCAAACGCTTGAAATGACTTTAGTGTTTGGTTGCACAAGTCATGACTAGATCATGTGGTAACACTTGAGTCATTACATTACTTAGTTAGCTCCAATGATCTTCACTTTATAATACGAATCCAAATAATAATTATTGAAGTAAGTAGTAACACTTTCATCTGTGTGCTATTACTTACTAATTTGTTAATCAGAGTTTTTTTTAGGTAATGGTATTTACTAGATTGTTAATAAACTTTTTCAGTAGTTCTCTGGCAAGCATTCAAAAAAATAGTAGTTATTGATTAGTTAACAGTGAACTACCACTTTCATCTGTGCACTATTACTTAATTCGTTAATCAGAGTTTCTTGTTAGTTAACAATTGTTTCTAGATTGTTAATATTGTGTTACTCATTGGTTGTTGTGTATTTATTCATTAACGACGGAACCGTATTCTAAAGCGTTACCCCAATGAGAATTATTAATACCAACATCAATGCTGATCAAACACAATGTTTTTAATGAGTACCCCTCACATAAACATTTACCGTAAACTCTATAACATGAAACGAGTGAAATAAAATGCAAATATATAACCACATATCACGATTTACTTCATAAATGAACAAGATCCATTATTCTATAACTGATTGTGATTGATTATTGCATGCATAATGAATGCTAATTTATTAAACATTTGAGATTAAGTTATATTAACTGCCTATTCTATTTGTAAAAAAAAAAGAGTTTGGTTGTATTTTTTATTCTAGCTATTTCTTAAAGGCTGTGTACTATGCAAACCCACAGCTTTTTCTGATCTTTTTGTTATTTTCTTTGTCTCCTCTTTCTTTCTTTTCATTTAGGCTGTACTGTACATACAAAGAGAATAAGGTCATGTGGTTTCACTTGCTGTTTTGCACAGTGGTTTTATATAACACATAAATGCATTTTTGGGTGTGTGACCTGTCATTAAACCTTTGCTCATTCAACTTGTCTTGATTAATTACTCAGTGACCTCCAGCATTTCGACCCTTGACAAAAAATATTTTACTTTTTGTGAAAAGTGTTTCCTGTTTATCCTAAGTCTTTGATAAAATAAATGATTGATTAAAAAAAAATAATAAAATGGGTTACGTGCTCACCTACGTCTACTGACTTTCAATAATGTGCTGGGTAGAGTAGTATTAGAATATTAGTAGACTAGTAGGGTTAGAATAAGTTACTTGCAAATACTTGCAAAGCTACTTTTAGTCAGTAGAATCGGGGAGCATCACAAGAGTTAGAAGATATTAAACAAAGAGTACTCTAATGATAGCGAATAGTTGCAAAGTTACTTATAGTCACCAGACTTTTCAGAGGGGACCATCAAAATAAAGTTTTCCTAAATAAACAAATGCTATGTTCTCAAAAACGTACAGCAGATAGTATCTCATCAAGCAGTTTAGCTTGTATAGTTGGTCAACCAGCAGAAAATCCCAAGCAAAACAGCATATCCTGCTGAGTCATAGCGAAACCAGCATAACCTGCCGAGTCATACTGTCATACTGAGTCAAACAATAAAACCAGCATAACCTGCTGAGTCATACTGTTGGCTGTTATACAGTAAATAGTTGATTTCATTTGACAAAATGTACAATAAATTACTTGGTAACACTTTACAAAACGGGTGCACTAATGCACAAATCATGAGTTAATGCATGACTCATGACTAACTAAACCATTAAAGGGGTGGTCCATTAAAGGTTCACTTTTTTGATTTTAAATAGTGTGTAATGTTGCTGATGGTGCATTAACAGTATCTGCAAAGTTGCAGCGCTGAAAGTTCAATGTAAGCAGAGATATCGTCTTTTAAAAACCAGGAAGTGTAAACGCCTACAAAAACGACTGGATTGGGACTACAGCTGGGTTATGGTACGTCACTAACCCGCACATTTGCATCAAACACTCCCTCGGAATATGCAGGAAATGGCATGCGCAGCACGTCGAGTGAGCTGTGTTCACGCAGCTGTCAGGTCTTCTGTGTTTCAAGCTTCCCACGGATGCTATACTTCATCAACAATGGATACAATTTATGTTTGATTATATTCCTGAAAGTGACGATCGTAATCTAGCTCTCTGTGCTGCGCATTTTACGGAAGACAGCTTCCAGAATCTCCACGAGTTCAATGCAGGATTAATGCAGCAAGAAACTGTTAATAAACAATGAAGCAGATCCAACTTTAAAACCAGAGGCAGCAGTTGTTGGACCACAACCTGTAAGTAGGCTAAGACTTAATCGTTTTAAATGTATTTGCATGTATAATTCCAGACGTAACGTTAGCCTGTGTTGTATTTATTTATTTTTCAAAATGCCAGCGCTGGCTTTTATAGCCACTATATGCTACTACTTATGCTAGTATTTTGTGTCTACGACAAACGCGTACAAACATTATGGACCTGAATTTTGTATAAGTACTAATGTTTTAAACGTATTTTTCATGTATATATGCTTTATGACGTTATTTTCGATTTGATCAAGAACGTAAACTTGCCAACGCTGTTTGTGCTTAACATTAGTAGGCAGTCAGTTGCTATCGTTGCCAGTCAGATGCTATTGTGTAAAACAAACGTGTATATGGTTAAAAAAATATGGCAAATTATCATTCAGAAACGTTTAGTAAGAGCCGTGTGTGGTGTGGTTCTGTTTGACTCGCTTCATCGCGGCTTTCTCGGTCTGATTCTGCCTCAAACTGATACTGCAGTTCGACACCATTATTTACATCTGGACCGGAGCTGGCGTTTCCCCGTAAAGGTAATGGGCGTTAACCTTCCGGACAACGTGAGCGACAGTTTAGCCAATCACAACACACCCACCCAAACGAACCAATCTGAGCCCACGACGTGTTTCTGAGGGAGTGTTTTCATAGAATCAGGAAGTGAACCGCTCGTTCAGGGGACAGAGGAGAGCGCGGCTGACGATATAGGTGAAGTTTATGAAAAATAAGACTTTTTAAAAAAGAAAAACCACGAATACATGTTATATTGCACCCCATAAACACAATCATGCAAAGAAAAAGAGGAGTAAACCACCCCTTTAAACACGGTGTGACAGCGTCAATATTTCAGATTCTGGTGTGCTGATATGTGTGTGCGGCCCAACTGCACTGCATGTGCAACTGTCAAAACCCATAATAACCGTAATGACATATTACATAACAATTAGTTAATAATGATGTGCCTCAACAAGTAAAGTCATAACATAATGATATCTTTGCAAATCATTAGTTAATTGTTAATTAAAGGCAGACAACGGGAAGTGGAAGTGCATAAGGTTGACTAATGTGGTAATTAACACATTAATTTATACTATTAGTTAATAAAATATGTTATTAAGGAATTAATGCACGATGACACATTTAATAGCAATTCATGTATTATTTAATCTATTAATCATGTAGACCCTTTATTAGTTGCCGATGCAGTAATAATTAATTAATGGTTTAGTTATTCATGAGTCATACATTAACTCATGATTATCTGTGCATTAGTTCTTATTAGTGCACCCGTATTGTAAAGTGTCACCAGTTACTTTTTACTAATTTTTTTTTTCAATTGTATTACTGTTTTTCCAAATGACAATAATTAAAAGAACAGCTTTTGCATTTTTATATCATTTTCTCATGGAATAAAGATGTGTTTGTAGTCAGTAGGTAATGTATTTTCAATAACGTAAGGAAATACATGGTCCCGGCATCGGATGCGGGCACCCACGGGCAGAAACATAAATCGTTCATATCAGCTGAACAATTACCCCGCAGGTGATGAAACGTCAGCCGTGAGAGCACCTGACGAAAAGACAACACAGCGGGAGAGATTGCTGTGGCCGATAAGCGTCAAAAGGCATATTTGTCAGAATTCTCAGCTTCGGAAAAATAATAGAGTCACAAGAGAAAGAGTCGACTGAAAAATGCGATGGCGTCACATAATTGTACTGATTGCACTGATTTAACAGAGGCACGTCTGTATGTGGAACGTGATCCGATCACAAGTTGCACCTGCTGCCCAAAAGGAATTCAGTAAAAATGTGCAGAATGCTGCAAGACAGTGCATGGTTCTCAAAATGTGGTAGGCCTAAGTTACGCCTCCGTCTAGTGGTAGGCTACGCAGAGGAATCACTGAATTTCCCATGTAAGATCGAACCGGTGTGATCTTTTACCGTCTATTGAGTGGTCAGTCTTGGCCTGTCCCTGGAGCGTACGATACAATCTGTAGCGTACAGTGGGGTCTCATGCTGCATTCACGTGCTATGGTAAATAGGATATTTTCCACTTGTGAACTGGTATTTACCAGTGTGTTGCGTTCAAGTGCTTTTGTTGTCGTAATGTGGTAAAAAGATGGAGATCCAGACCTGTTATTTAGCTAAAACTATTTTAGATTGCTTAAGTCATCTGCAACAGCAAGAAAATGATTTATCAAAACTCAAAAGGTAAATAATATGGTAATATATTTTCTAGATCATGTATAGGGGAGCGCAGGCACAACCTAACGCGGGGTTGAATGTAACACGGACCGTTTACATAGTTCGTCAGGATCAACCCGGCCGTCTTTCTGCTCTTTTTCTCTTGCTGCCAGAAGATCTCCGGCGAATTTGCGGAAAGTTTTGACTATATTTCGTGAAGAGATACTGGGCAAAGAGTGTTTTGACACCATGAAAGTAAATTTTTTCATCATAGATTTTTTTTTCGGTTTCTGAGTTGGATGTATACGTTTCCAAATCTAACTTTATATTGCCTTAATCACTGTCTTGTTGGCTCAAACACAGCACCGTTTTGAAACATGTCAGTAATTCCTAGCGACTGTTAGCTAGGTTTAAAATATGTAATACACAGCAGGGTTGGTTGTAACACAGTGTTCCAACTATAATCAAATTAAAACGGAGCCACACAACTTTTCAAGTTTGAGTATACATTTAACTTTGTTGGATTTTCACAAACAATGTTGGAATTTAAAATGTTTAAAATTTAGTGTACTTTGAATGATAACTTGTTTATTTATTAAAAATATGGCCTGTTTTTAATGTAATAAACTCTTTAAATTTTTATTTTATTTCTCATTTGTATTATTATTACTGTTATTATTATTAATAATAATACTTGTACATGCAGCTGCCACACACAAATCTAATTTAATTGCAATTACAATATTTATATATATTTTATTTTATTTATTGCAAAACTGTGCAGCCCTTTTCTACGTCTCTATCCATGATATTGATCCATAACAAAAGGATGATTGGATGAGGGATGGATGTATGGATATCAGATGCACAAACAATATCAAACTATACAAATAAAATAGTACTGAATTATGTGTGTTACACGCAAGTGTTACAACTAACCCCTCTGTCTGTTACTATTAACCCCGCATATGGGGTAAGTTGTAACATTTGCACTTCTGTCACTTTCAGTGCAACTGTACGAAAATGGTAGGTCCTAGAAAAAAAACTTTAAGTGGTCATTTGTAGCAGAGATGTGTATGTTGCTTGTGTAAAAAAAGTATTAATCTAACCTAATTATTTTTTAATTAATTGAGCCAAAACCAAAAAGCGTTAGGTTGTGCCCCGCTCTCCCCTAGTAGGCCTATATATTTTTACCATTCACGACTCTCGCGGTGCTCTCCGCCATTTTGAAATGGTCAAAGGTTATATAATCTCGGCAACTCGTCCATTGAAATATTCTACGAGTTGCCCAGTAGAAAATACCACATGAGAGGGTGTTCATGTGGATTTTCCACGACGGCTTTTGGTATTTACCATAATTACCATAGCACATGAATGCAGCATCAGAACGCATTGCGGGCAAAATAGAACAGGAAAAGTTTTTTTTATATGTTATTTATTATGTACACGAATACATATTTATAAATTTCATTTTGATCTTTGAAAGTCTAGGTTTTGACATAAATTCAGATAGGCCTACAAATATAATTTAAAAATAAATAACTAATTATCAATTTCCAAATATTGTCCTGTCAAAACAGAACAAACTATTCTGTCTATTTTGCTGTCAATAGGGCTGACAGTGTCTTTATCAGTAGGCTTTATATTTATGCTTAACGTGAAGTAGCCCAGGCAGTCACCTATGAAGTCACCAAGCAGCAGCGCCGCGTCAGACACGTGTGCAAAGACAGAAAACGCCACGCAGCCATGTGTGTCACCGACCTAACACTCATTTATTACTTGTACAATAAAATACATCCTCTGATCATTTCTGATGAAACGTTCAATGACCTCCTCATGCAGTTGTGCGTCCTGCATAGGATGAATAAGCATTCGTTAAATACCTTTTGATGCCCTTGAGAACGGAGAAAGATCGCTCAACTGATGCGGTGGACGCTGGAATGGCCGCGATCAAGCATGAAGCTGGGCATAAAGCTGACATTTGACATTGCAAACCCGCTGAATTTTCAAACAGCTGATGACATCAGCGGGGGCTAGCGCTGCTGATACACATCGCTGCCCCCTGGGGCGTTCTGTCGCTGCGCAACAAATTTTGATTGGCTAATGAGACACGTCAGTCAAAGTTAAGATCAAATGGGAAATGGCAGCTTCAACGGAAGGCTAGCTATAGAGAGCCTAAGTCCCTCCCCTTCCGGTCAACCACCATGGGACCTTACTTCGGAAAAATATTGAATGGTAGTCAATGTCAAGAGACAACAAATATTTTGATCTGGTTTGAATTGTGCCCTGAATTACACATATGATGATATAATCTGAAAACAGAATGACTTATGATGAACTGACACATATTTATAAAAATAGACATTGACTTGAACTTTCACTATTATTTTTCTATACTGTATACCATTCAAATGCATTCAAATCTATATAAAAGAAGAGTCTTATGTTCACCAAGGCTGCATTTATTTGATCAAAAACAGTAATATTGTACAATTTTATACGAGAACCTTTACACTTAATCATATTTAATTGTTTTTCATTTAACACAGCATGTAAAGTCACCTTTAAAGTGCCATTAAATGGTAAACATTAGGGTCCTGGTAGTTCCTCAGTTATATCTTGTACAGTAAGTTGTCCACTCCCATTACTGGCCTCAGGGTGAAAATCCCCTGATCTGGTCAGTCAAATAGACAGGCCTAAAGTGAATGATCTGACCGCTAGTCTGTAGTTCCTCTGTTCACCAAAAGATGGCGCTGTGAAGAACACCGAACGTATTCAGAGTAACGTGTTCACAGTCCTGTGGGTGAAGATGAGGACAAAAACAAAACAAACACACACAAAAAAACGGATAATATGAATGATAACAGGTATGAATGAATATTGAATGTGAAAGTAAAGTCTGGATAGATCCTTACTGGTAGAGAGAACCGCTCAATACATCAAGAATTCCTCCTAAAAACAAACATTCCCAAAATATAATCCTGAAAATAATTACATATAAAATATATAGTTCTGAAAAAGTTTTTGGATCAGCATAAACTATGCACTGAAATTGTCCAAACTCTAGCATTAACCGAGAGTGTTCATCCTATTCATACCTGGCTGGCAGACGGTCTCACAGATCACCGGACAAATGTAGCAGTATGAACAATCCTGTGGAAGGAGAAACTAAATGTAAGAGGCTAGTTTGATATATGATAATATCTTCATGGACTTTTTTAAAGGTTAAAATTAAATGTATTGTTCGGTTGTGTGTATTAATATCGATAATAGTAAGAAGTAACACTTACTTCACAGTGATGGCAGTGTGCTGACGTGTCTCCTTCCTCACAGGGACATTTGTCACAGGTACTGCAGTGCTGAGGGGAAAGAGAGAGCCAGACACAGATAAAGTAAGTTACATCTCTGCCCTTTACTGGGGGAGTTTAGGGAGGGATCACACCACAATCACATACTCTTGAGTAGCTACTTATTTTGAATAAGTAATTACTTCACAACCACTAAAAATATGTTCTATATGGTATGAATGTGTAGTAACGTATTACACTCGCAATGTTGTCATTATCATGTGACCTATAACAGCATCAGTTGTGTCGCTTCACAGCCACTCATAAATCCTCTCCCGTGGCCTCATGGGGTAGTAAAGAGTACATATGCGCACTTCAGAATCTAATTGGAATGAGTAGGTCATCCAAGTACTTTTTGCCTCAGTAATTTCAATTCGGACATACTTCTTTTGTCACATACTGATTTTCACCTACTATGTCGTAGAGAAGTAGGCCTATGTCATTTCAGATGCAGCCCAGATCTGTACTTAAAGGACAACTCCGGTGCAAAATGAACCTTTGGTCTAATTACACATTGCCACCTAGTCAACCGTTATCTGAGATTTGTTTTCATGATTGCCGAATGTAAATAGTTTTATCTCTAAAAACAGTTTAGCCTATAACGCTAGTATAATGCTAGTATATAGGGCATAGAATAACGACAAATAAAAATCGCTTGTTATTACCACTAACAAGGCTCAAAATAGCCCTACACTAACACGACAGCATAATAAGGGTCCCTACATTCAAACCGAAGCATTGAGAACTTTGTCAGTGTCCATACAGTTTAATAAGAAGATATTTTATACACACAATCAACTTCGCGAATACAGGAAGAAGCCATCTTTGAAATATAGTCTCTACCAGTCGATCTACGAACGCTGATCCACTGTGCAGAATCTCATATGGTCCGTTATTTTCGGGAGAAACACAAACACGAACCGTTTTCTTCTCTTCAATATGTACACGTAGCCTACTGTTCGCGCTCACCTTATCACCTTATTCACATCTCACCGGCGCACATGGATCGGCGTTCGTAGATCGACTGGTAGAGACTATTTTTCAAAGATGGCTTCTTCCTGTATTCGCGAAGTTGACTGTGTGTATAAAATATCTTCTTATTAAACTGTATGGACACTGACAAAGTTCTCAATGCTTTGAATGTAGGGACCCTTATTATGCTGTCGTGTTAGTGTGGGGCTATTTTGAGCCTTGTTAGTGGTAATAACAAGCGATTTTTATTTGTCATTACTCTATGCCCTATACTAGCATTATACTAGCGTTATAGGCTAAACTGTTTTTAGAGATAAAACTACTTACATTCGGCAATCATGAAAACAAATCTCAGATAACGGTTGACTAACAATGTGTAATTAGACAAAAGGTTCATTTTGCGCCGGAGTTGTCCTTTAAGCATGTGTCATGCAAGTGGGTTTGGAAGTGTGGCAAAAATATATTAATACCTCATGCACTGATCATGGCATGATGTTTTACATGATTGTGGAGTTTGTTTGAAACTCCTTAACATATGTTGAGGCTGTGGAGTGTGTAAGTTAGTAAAAAGTGTGTTAGAAGCATGGTTTACCTCACAGACTGAGCAAAGGCCACAGAAAGAGCCTGATCTATACTGTTCATCCTCCTTGGAGACCACCTCTTCTGACTCTACATTTTCCTCCTCAGCAGTTTCTACAGCATGAGGGAAAGATGAGGTTTAACAAAGGTCTTCATTAGTAATGGGTAAGGCACCAGAGGTACATTTAACTGTAAAGAAAAAGTGGTAAACGCCTCCGTTTACAGTCCAGTTACCCATGTAAATACTATGTACTAATTTTAGTAACTACAATTACTGGGTAATAACTCGTTCTAACCCTGAACCTACCCCTGTTCCATGTACTTACCTTATATTAGCAGTATTTTCTAGGTAAGTACACTATAAGTACTGCACTGTAAAAGGAAGCATTACCGAAAAAGTATCCGTCAAACTTCAAAAAGCAAAAGGGCAGTAACTACGCAGAGTGCAGAACTGAGAAAAATGACTGTAACGCTGGCTTTTTGCAGTTACTTCACAAACGGCTACCATTTTTCGCCAAAACGACACACATTCGAGATCAAATGTTTTGTCACACAACAAAGGATGCCTTGAATGTCATGAAAATGATACTAACTAATGTTTGAACAAAAATGCAGTTACTGCTTTGTAGGGCAGCGTAACTATATCCCTAATGATCTTATCACTTCCTTGCATTTCACTGACCATCCCTTTCTCCAGTTATTTGTCACACACTTCATTACTGCTGACTAATGCAATTACTGCAAGTATAAATCCCTCATCTCCTCCTGTTGTTGTTTCTGCTGCCAAGGTCACTTACTACCGAAACAAGATCAGTAACACATGCAAGTAGTCACAGGATCTTTAACAAGAGATCTCTCCAACTCCACTCTCTCGCATCAGTGCATCTCTTGCTACTTCCCCACTATATTTAAGCAGGCTCAGCAACAACACTTAACCGTGCAACAGTTGAAAGCTATATAGTCCTGCCAACTTTCTGTCACAAGCTCTTGAAAGAGTTGTGTTCAGTCATCTCTCAAGTTTCTGGAGAGAATTTGTGTCCAAGACACATCAGCTAAAGTAACTATAAGTAACTTTTCAACTACATGTCAACTAACTGTAGACAGTCAGCTTAATATCTGCTAACACTTTATTTTGTTGATCCCCAACAGACATTCAACTGACTATAAGTATAACTATTACTTGGCGACTACAAGTAAACTTATTCTCCTAACCCAAACCCTAACACTAACCATAACCTAACAGTCTACTGTACTGACAGTCTACTATAGTCGACTAATACTCTAATGAGAGTTAGTTGACATGTAGTTGAAAAATTACCTATAATTAGTAGAATGTCTAAAGTGACTATCGAAATAAAGTGTAACCTTCTAAACTATCGACACTATACTCTCATCTCAAATCTCTGCATGCCTTTCGGACATTGTACAACTGGGTTCAACTAACTCCTGAAGTCAACATTTCATAGTTTATTTGTTTAAGAAATTACTTCAGAAGCGTAAGCGTAAATTAAGCGTAATTTTTATGGCAAAAAAAAAAAAAAAAACTTTACCGGTAAAAATACGGTAGGAGTGTTAATGGTTTTACAGACAAACTCAAAAATTACAGTAATAAACCGTATTTCATTTTCTGATGAAATTTTGATTTGCCAACCTTTTGAAATGTTTCAATCTGTTTTGTACCATTGTAATACATTAACAACCAAGAATCATCACAGCAGTGATGAGAGTTACATGATCAATCAAAGCTCATCACTTGTCGACTTCCATTAGAAGATTGAAACTTACATAAAGAAGCTGCACAGTCTCATTCACACAAACATTGAACACAATCATGGTTGCACACATGAAATAAAAAATGCAATGAATATTAATTTAACAACATTAAATGTAACAAAAAAAACAACTGATTAGAAAAAACAAGAAAACTATGAGGAACCATAGTTATTTCAACAAAACTACATAAAAATCGGAAGTGTCACACAGGGAATTGTGGGAATGTCAATTTACGTTTTTTCACTGTTAATTATACAATGAGTTGTTCTTTTTCACTTTCAAAAACTGTAAATTTAACGATGTTTTACAGTAAAATTATATCACAGTTATTTACCGTATAGTACAGAAAGTTTGTGCTAACCCACTGCAAAAAAAAATATTTTCATGATTTGTAATCACAACATTATTTCTTTTGTCAAATCAACTTAAATAATTTATGTAGTTTCAGATAACATAATATTGTAGGTTGCTGATGATTAAATCAATCACCTTCATTGTATTAACTCAATTTTTCCATTTCAATGAACTTAGCCAGGTTACTTCATTTTTTAAGTTAAACCAACAATATTTTTTTACATAGTCTTTTACCGTTAAAAATCACGATTATTTTTTACAGTTGGTTTATTAGATAATAGGTTTCTTTGTTCTATGTCAAATGGCAGCTAAAACCGAAATGTACTTTGTACTTGTACATTTTAACTTGATAACTTAACGCCGGATCCTAGGTTTCACTGGTGGCCATACAGTCATGTGATACCATGTAACATATATGCCATTTGTTAAGTGCATGTCAACAGCATTCAACCAGAAAGGACTTAAAGTGGTTGGAATATTTCGGCTGCTGTAGCTGGTCAGATATAGTGAGCTATTTTAGGGCTCATGTGTGACTTCACAGACTAACTGAAGGGTATACACGGGACTTTAGACAGCCAATAATGGCTGTGTTCCAAAACCAGTGAAATGCCAACGCAAACACAACCCTATAAAGCTACAGTGATACAGCAACTTTTAAAGGCCTCTATATAATCAACATGATCAAACTGGTAAAAAAAAAAAAGCATATACATAATCAACTTCATTATATCTGATTGATAGTTCTTAAAGGGATAGTTCACCCAAAAATAAAAATTCAGTTGTTAATTACTCACCCACAACTCATTTTTCTGATGAAATCTGAGAGCTCCCTCCATTGACAGCTACGCAACTATTGACACTTCAGAAAGAACATCTTCTGTTTACCACAACTGATGTGTGAGTCGATGAATGTTCAAATGATTAAAGCCTAAATTCATCATATAGGGCGTTAGACAAGCTTTAAATTAAGACAGGAGTGGGCCTTAATCCAGAATAGTTAATTGTGACTTAAAAAATGTTTTTTTGAAACACAGATTAAGTACGTACTAACACCTGGACTAATCTGAATTAACATGACAGAGATTGCCTAACATGGAATGAACCAGGAAAATCTTAAAATTGCATGGAACTGAGGAAACACAAACTAAGAAAAAAATATTTTAAAGCAATAAAAATAAACTGCACACATCAGCTGTGGAATTATAGAAAACGAATGTCTGGAAATCGGTTTGTAATGAATTGTATAGAATAGATCTATACTGTATGTGTAAATGGCTTTAGCTTTTACTTAAATGGTTTTCATTTAAATTTAATTTTTCAAATAATCCATTAATGCTTCTTGTTTAGTACTAGAACAACAAACTAAACTTAACTTTTCTTTACACATGTTCAGTGTTGGCTGTTATCACAGTGATTGCTTTATTATTAAAGCAATTAGAAGTCTAGAAGCAGGTCCCCAAGCACAAGATCAACACTTCACCAAACCCCCAAAACACTAACATAACAGAACTGTAATAATCGTGATTTTAACGGTAAAATGCTACAGTGCAAAACTGTTAATTGGTTAACAGAAAGTTTCAGTACTATCATATATATGGTAAATAACTGTGATATAATTTTACTGTAAAATACCGTTAAATTCAGTTTTTGAAAGTGAAAAAGAACAACTCATTGTATAATTTACAGTGAAAAACCGTATTGACATTCCCACAATTCCCTGTGGGACACTTCAGATTTGTATGTATTTTTGTTGAAATAACTACGGTTCCTCGTAGTTTTCTTGTATTTTTCTAATCAGTTGGGTTTTTTGTTACATTTAATGTTGTTAAATTATTGTTTATTGCATTTTTTATTTCATTTTATTTTTATTTTATGTGTGTTACCATGATTGTGTTTAATGTTTGAGTGAATGACACTGTGCAGTTTCTATATTAATTTTAAGTTTCTTGTGAAAGAGCTGCATATGATGAGGTTCTATATATCATATAACTCTCGTCACTGCTGTGATTATTGGTTGTCAGTGTATTATAAGGATAGAAAACAGATATTAATACTTCAATTGGTCGATAATTTAACATTATAACAGATAATGAAATACGGTTTATTTCTGTAAATTTTAAGTTAAGTCTGTAAATCCTTGTTACCGTAAAGTCTTGCTACCGTATTTTATACGGTAAATTTCTGGCAACCACAGCTGCCCATATTTTACCGTAAATTGAACTCTTTTTTTTTTCTTTTTTTTTTTACAGTACCTCTTTATGAACTTTTCAAAAGCATCAAAGTGGTATTTGCTTAACTGTTAATAGAATTATTTTACATTTGTGGCCATATTTTTACTATATGAACCATAAAAGCCTGATCAAATATGAGACTTAAAACCTTTTTCTAAAATGTCCTGACTATTTCCTAATATATCAGGCCTTGCATGGTTAAGGTCCATCCTAAAATGTAGACACTAATTATTTTACCTTCCTTTGGTATAATTAAGTCACCTTCCTTTGACCAATCTCATTACTCATTGAGACAAACTATTGAAGAAAATCCATCGAAGATAGTATGAACAAAGAAATAATGAAAAGCATTGATTTATAAATTGAATAATTTGATTAATAATTTGATTAATTTGATTTGTTATGCCTAGAGCATCACATTTTTAGTCTAGCAACATGTTAATGATCAATTCTATTGAAATCAATTCAATAGTGAGTTGAATTTGTTTGACAGAGAGCTGCTGCATTCAAGATCAGTTATAATGAGGTTCAGGGTCAGTCAGGATGTGGCCTTGGAAGGAAGCTCAATAGGAACCAGTGATTAGAGTGATACACAGAAAAAAAAGTGGTAACACTTTATTTAAAGGGGTGTGCATAAGACTGACATGACACTGTCATAAACATGACATAACACCTGTCATGAACACGAAGGAGTCTTTATGAATGTTAATGACTTTTGTCATTAAGCGTCATTCAGTAAATCATGACACTTTTAATGCAAAGTTGACATTGTTTAAAATGTCTTGATTATGACAACTTGACATTTACCAAGAAATCATAACCTGTCACAAATATGTCATAACAGGTCTAATTATCAAACTTAAAGAAGTTATTTAGCTTTGCGTTATCATTACATTACCCTGTCATATGTTATGGTTGGTTTTAACTTCGGTTGTCATGACACCATTATAACTGTTATGAATATTTTACTTGTCCTCAAGTAAAGTGGAACACATTGTACTAGTTATAAAGATGTCATCAAGGGTTATTACACTGTCAAATGCTTTAACAACAGTGTCATTAATATTTCCCCTTACCTCAAGTAAAGTGGAACACATTGGACTAGTTATGAAAATGTCAGGTTGACAGGTTATGATTTCTTTGTTAATGTCAAGTTGTCATAACAAAGACAATCTAAACAATGTCAACTTTGGATTAAAAGTGTCAGAATTTACCGAATGACACTTAATGACAACAGTCATAAACATTCATAAAAGACTCCTTAATGTTCATGACGGGTGTTATGTCATGTTTATGACAGTGTCATGTCAGTCTTATGCGCACCCCTTCAAATAAAGAGTTACCAAAAAAGTTCAGCCTGTTCTCACGTAACAACCCGATCACAATAAATGCGTCTTTATAGCACGCATGTGTATTGTCGTGTAATTTATACGCCAAAGTGAGTTTTTACGTGCATATGATACGCATTGGTTGGTTAGGGTAGGTTTAGGTGTGAGGTGCGTGTGTATTACACACAAATGAACTGCGTATCAAAAGCACGCGAAAAACTGCGTCTCACGTGCACGTAAAAACTCATTTTCGCGTATAAAGTACACGATGCGTGTTATAGAGACGCATTTACGTGCAGCCTCTTCTCACGGAAATGATTCTGTGTAAAGGCTTATTCAGTTTTACCTTCCGCATCATCCTCACCTACAGTCTCCTCATCTTCATCAGCAGCTGTTTCCTCATCTGCCTCGTCCTCTTCTTCCTCTGCTATCTTCTCATCTTCTGCTAATCTTTCTACGTCCACCTCCATCTGCTCCTCCTCCTCTTCATCTGCGTCCTCCTCCTCTTCATCTGTTTCTTCCTCCTCTTCGTCTTCTACTCCTCCCGTCTCATCATCTTCATCCGCTGGTTCATCTTCTCCTCCTCTCTCATCTTCCTCGGCTTCCTGTTCATCTACTCCAGTCTCATTATCTTCCTCAGCAGCTTTGTGTTCATCTTCTTCTCCTCCTCTCTCATCTTCCTCGGCTTCCTGTTCATCTACTCCAGTCTCATTATCTTCCTCAGCAGCTTTGTGTTCATCTTCTTCTCCTCCTCTCTCATCTTCCTCGGCTTCCTGTTCATCTACTCCAGTCTCATTATCTTCCTCAGCAGCTTCGTGTTCATCTTCTTCTCCTCCCGTCTCATCGTCTTCATCCGCTGGTTCTTCTTCTCCTCCTCTCTCATCTTCCTCGGCTTCTTGTTCATCTTCTCCAGTCTCGTTATCTTCCTCAGCAGCTTCTTGTTCATCTTCTTCTCCTCCTGTCTCATCATCTTCTCCTACTTCTCTCTCAGCTTCTTCGTCCTCTGCTCCTCCTTCCTCAGCTTTCTCCACTTCAGCTTCCTCCTCCTCTGTTATCTCGGCTTCTGGAGACGCCTCTTCCCCAGGAGCTCTCTCTTCTTCCCCATCAGCTGCGTCTTCCGATGCGTTTCCACCTTCCTCCTCATCATCCACCTCTTCTTTCTCACCTTCAGAAATCTCCAGACCTCCCAGGTCCTCGGCTTCCTCACTTTGGAGGCTTTCTTGGGTCTGCGCTCCGGTGCAAAGCAGAGCTATGATAAGCCCTAACAGCCACCTGCGTGAAACTGACATCTTGCCTTCACTTCCTCACACAAATGCGACAGGGAAAACCAGACAGACCAGTCTATGAGAATGTGTTTGTATCCACCTAAGATTTCAAGACTTAACAGGTCCAGGATTGAAGATCACAGACACTCGGAGCTGCAGTCTGCAGAGAATGAGAGTTAGTTGAGTAACAGAGTGACAGCTGGTCTCCGTTGTGTGGTCACATGTACACTCACACCATTCTCTTCACTGAGATGATTGACAGGGCCACGTGCATGAGACACTCGTCATGCCCTTTATTAATACATCTTTGTCTATATGTGAATGTGCGAGAGAAAGTGAGACTTGTAAACGGAAGATTACGGGGAGGAACGATTCGACTTTAGGACCAACAAACATTCACACAATTGAGTGAAGCTGTCCTTAGGCCTGGCTGGGACTGGCGTGTGGAAAGCTATATAAAGAGGTTCTCGATAACAGCGGTCCATGCATGATCTGACCTTCAGGAGATCACTCAGCTGCTGAAACTCCATCCCTCCCTCGCTCACTCTCTCGTTCCCTATACCAGCTCTTTCTAAAGGTCACATCTGTATTATTTTTTAACCGTATCGTACCCTTTTAACTCCTCTCTCTGCAGCTGCTACCTTTCGGGGCAACGTAAAAACCAGTGGAGTTCTCCACATGTTCCTCTACCGCGAAATCAAGATTTGAGTTTTTTTTTTTAACCCAGGTCTTTAGGTCAGATTTGATCACCCACAGGTCCTGTGGGTGATCTAACAATGCGCATATTAAAGAATCGACACAGCCAACTTGTTTCCATATCGAAACAAAAAAAATTATGCGGTTCAGCAAACAATATAGTATTTGGATAACATCTTCCTCTGGCATTCCCAATAAATGTCTCTTTTATCGCACGCTCTTGGTTTCTCTGCACATCCTTTTTAGCAACTATCACAGCATGTCAAGAGCAACATGGGTTTAAGGGACACTTCACCCGTTGCATTAAAATTTGTATCTTCAGAAACCCAGTCATATTTTTGAATGGTCATGGTTTAGGGTGACCAACTGTCCTGTTTTCTTATAACAATACAACAATTTTCTATCCATACACAGTGGTGGAATGTAACGAAGTACAAATACTTCGTTACTTTACTTAAGTACATTTTTCACGTATCTTTAATTTACTTAAGTAGAATAAATAGTGCCTACTTTTTACTTTTACTTCGTTACATTTTGCAGCAATTATTATACTTTCTACTCCGCTACATTTCTACAACTTCTGTTACATTTTCGTTACATTTTCTGATCAGTTTTTCCCCTGCCAAAACGTAATCTGACCGTCCGTCCGTTGCACGTTTGTCTCGTCAGTGACGTTTGGTTGCCATAGATACAGTAACCAGTCACACTAAAGGCGTCTCGCACGCAGTGTGTTTATCGTTCAACTTAAACGCGAAAATTTGTTTTTACGTGCGTAGGAAAGCACTGTGCGTAATATACGTTTGGTTAGGATTATGGCAAGCCAAGAGGTTCAGAATTACACCATAAATCAATCGCGTTTACTGCCAAACATAGTTATTAACATATAGTAAGGATAAGCATGATGTGTATGTTGCCTAATTGCTACTTTTACTTAAGTACTGAGATTCAGTACTTCCTCCACCACTGTCCATACAGAGGATCGAGGCATAACCTATAAATGTATTGAAATTAATAAGGTATCTTATTAATTAATAAATCTTAACTAATTAATAAGGTATTAATAAGGTATGAGTAAACTTTGAGTATCATTTGAGTAGGCCCATCTGTTTGTAGGGCCGAGTGTCCTGGTTTTTGGTAATCAAAATATGGTCACCCTATCATGGTTTATTCGCTTATTTTCCCCTGAGATGGGAGAAATAAGTTTATTCTTAGCTAAAAGCACTTAATTATTTCAAATATATGTGCTCATTAAAGTATATTTACCTTATTCAAGTAATAAAGTATTCTCATGAGTGTATAATATGCCATTGAAAATACATACGGGTAAGGGGTTCTAGTGTCGGTCGCCATGTTGCCCCTCCATCTTGAAAGTACATTAGCCAAAGAGGGACATACCCGTTAATTCAAGCTTCGTCTTTCGCGTGGCACCGTGTCGAATGTGAAGAGGGGGGTTGCTTGAAACTGATTCCGTATTTTCCGCACTATATGCGGCGGCAAATCAATGTCAATAAGAACCGAGCGCACAAATGATGCTGGCACGCGCGGTAAATGACTTTCGCGAGAGGATAACAGATCCAAATGCGAGGAAACGGGGACTCGCGAGCTCATTCATAAAACCTGCGCGTGCGCATGATCATTCCACGCGCTCTCGCGCTTGATCTGCTCTCACCTGCTGCTTTTGCTCGCTCGAACAATTTTATTTTTGACAGTCGAGGGGCGGGACTCCCCTTTTCCAGAAGTCAGTTGTGATCATAGTGTGATAGGCTTTATGCACAACTTACTTCCGCATTCTCTGTAAAACAGGTCGCATCGCTTCCGGTCCAGGTCTTTTGTATGTGCTTCATTAATTTTTTTGCGGTTTTACTCAAGATAACTTATAAGGAGCGAGCAAAGATTAGCATAACCAATATCCCTCACATGTGCAGATTGATATTTAAACGTTTTATATTTTTTATTCATTCACACTAACGTTTAGATATTTTTTTAAAAAAAAACGCCAATAACAAAGTGAACTAGGTAGGTTAGCTGATTGCCTTACAAATCCGTAGATATCGTAGTCAGTTCTTACCTGGTTCTTACGGCCGTCTCTGACAAACGGATGCGATGAGACCCGTTTTCCGGTTTGGTCACGTGACGCGCGGTGACGCACAACCGGCGCTGCGTCATCATAGAATGTTCACGCCCACTTTTGGGGGAAAGAAACTAGACTTCCCATAGACTTCAATACAAAATAACGGCAAAAACCAACGTCCGTACACAGCCGACAGGCGTAAATAACTTAAGAAATCACTTATATACACCGGATGTCCAGCCTGCCTGCCATAGAGCGTGAAAGATTCATTTTTTATGCCTGTTATCAACTAGCCCAGGCTACCTGCCATCATAATCATTAATTCATGAGATATACATTAAGGTTTTTTTACTTTAAAAAGCGAAATAAAATCATTCACTCGCTTACCTCGTGACTCGACGAGGTAAAAGTAAATGTCCGGGTAAGACACCTCTGGCCACTGGGTGGGGTTGTTACCCCATTTGACGCTGGGAGAATAAAGGGACATGTTTTTAAATTGGCCAAATTAAGTTTGTGTATGTATTTTTCACGCTCTATGGCAGGCAGGGTGGACATATAATTACTTGACATGTTTTATATAAATGATTTCTTAAGTTATTTATGCCTGTCGGCTGTGTACGGACGTTGCTTTTTGACGTTATTTTGTATTGAAGTCTATGGGGATTCTAGTTTGTTTTCCCCCAAAAGGGGGCGGGGACAAAATTGACAGTTAAGTTCCCGGATGTGCCGGTTGTGCGTATAAAGCCTATTGGACACCATTCCAATGACTTGTAATTCACTTGACTTGAGACATCACTTAATTTGTTTTATTTATTGTGGTTAATTAATGTGTAATTGTTAATATGGAATATATTCTTACCAGATACTTTTTTAACAGAAAGTATTACTAGTATTTGCATTGTGTTGTTAAGAGATATTTACAGACTGTAATGACACATTTTTCATGGTTATTATCATTTGTAAATCTGCCATAAAACACACAAATGAATAAAAGAAGAACTCATGTTATATTCAGACACTTTAATAGTCTTTGGATGATTTGTAGATCACATATAATAGATTACACTTTCTAGAAGATGAGGATTAGGGTGGAGAGAACATAGTGAAGGATCTTTGTTGCCCCTGAAATCCGAGAGGCAAACGTGGACACTCTATTTCTCTCATCTGTTGAGGTTGGCAAAACATTACAACCCTTTAAATAGTTACGCTTACAATCCCTTAAATAGTTATTAGATGTTATCAGGACATATATTCAAATGTAATTTAATACAAAAACAACCGGAAAAATACAATATCGTAAAAAAAAAAAAATAATAATAATAATAAAGAACTCTTAACTCTTTCCCCACCACTGACTGACTGTTCCAGCTTTCTTTGTTTTCACTGTTATACATTAGGGGGCGCTATTACGCATCTTCTGAAAGAATACTGAATCCCCTTATTAAAACACAGACAAAGAAGAAGCAGAAACAAGCGATAACATATGTAAACAGATGCGAATAGATGATCATCAACATAGGGGTGTTGATGGACTTGATCTCCATCTGTGTTTTGAACATTCGTTTCGTTTTCTCAATGTGTAGCGTTTTTATTTTTGTTAAACTTACCCGCATTCGAATGTTGAACATTGAATGCGCGAGGCTCCGTTCTTTCCTTTGAAATATTGCACGTTCAGATATTTATACAACACAGTATTCTGGGGGCTATGAAACTTTTGTGAAAATTATAATAAGAATAAATAAATGCTGCCACTGGCTGGACACTGCCGTTTCAAAAACGCTGGCGGGGAAAGAGTTAATAAAATGCTCTCACAAAATGTAACTATATAAATATCCACAAAAACACGCAAAATCCAAGAACATTGTTACAGCACGAAATACGAAAAGGTAGAAAATATTTTGCTGTGTTTAAAATGTAAACATTCACTGCGTCAATCTGTGAAAAACACTCGTTTAATTTGTTAGTTTTGTCAGTGAAATTATTAAAAAAAAAATATCGCTTAAAATTCACTGATAAAAAAATTTAAAGACTTCTAAAAAATAAATTGGGGAATTACTTTACAAAGTGACGAATTTTTGAGAACAATGAGAAGTTTGGAGGGTTTTTTTTTTCTCGAAAAAAGTTACAAATGAGTTCATAGCCATTTCCCGCCCACTCGAGGAAGGGTTAAACTTAACGGTTGCTTTAAATGCCATCACTCTAATCATTGTGATAATGTTGTACAAGATAAAACGTTTCTAGATGTACAGACAAAACATTTTTTTTATGTTTAAAAAAATTAAACAACGTATTAATTGTCAAAACTACTCATGTAATTTATAGAATGGAATGTCCTCAATGTAGAGTATTTTATATTGGAATAACAAAAAGATGATTGGCTGAACATAAATATGCCATCAGGATAGAATGAATCAGAGGGAGACATTTTGGATTCATAAATAAAAGGCTCATTTATATCCAGGATTGAATGAAGACCTGGATTTTACTCCTTTATTGTGATGATATTTTTAGGTCAAACCGTTCTTGTCTGCCAGTCATATAATGGAGGTCTATGGTCACCACCTCAAATAGCATGCACAGAAAAGTCCAAATTAAACATGATTTAATGACTCGTAAATGTAAGTATTGATGCCCTAAGACACGAACAGTATTTATATCGTTTTACCTCATGTAACCACAGCCACGTCCAAGTGATCTAAAGGTCGCGGGCGCTTTGTGACTACTTACAAGAGGTAAAAACGATATAAATACTGTTCGTTTTCTCACACAAACCGCTCGTTTCGTGTCTTAGGCCGTCAATGTGTACTTACATTTACGAGTCATTAAATCGTGTTTAATTTGGACTTCTCTGTGCATGCTTTTTGAGGTGGTGACCATAGACCTCCATTATATGACCGACAGACAAGAACGGTTTGACCTAAAAATATCAAAAGGTTTTCTAATTTGCCATGGTCATCCTAAAGTTTTTATTTTTTTTGATGGACTACTAAAAACTCTAGACCATAGAGCACCTCGACTGGAGACTTCTCCACGTTTACATGTATTTATTTACGCTTTTATCCAAATGAGAAGCAGTTTAACTAACAGTAGACGCGCTCTCTTCTATTGGATTTTATATTAAAAAAATATCCTTTTGAACATTAAGGCTTATTTAATGTGCTGTAACATTTACCAAGATTAAATAATCAATAAATGTAAAGTGGTTTTTTTTTTGTTGTTGTTGTTTGCAACCAATAAGACATAAAATGTTGATTGCATAAGTTCTACTATTCTGTGTTCCCACTGAAGCTTTAAAGCTACGTCGCTTTCTTCTAAATAAAGTTATAGCACTGTAAAATCAGATGAATACCGACAATAAAAGTGTTATTTCATTAATCTATAAATATAACATGATGGCATAACAGACCTTTCAGTGTACAGTAAGTTCAAGGATATTCTGTGCCCTGTTTCTTTACTCCAGCCATTCTCACAATCACAACGAGGACAGGTCATTTGGGAGTACTAAAGTCGAAAGAGCAGGATGAACCATGAAAAGGCCAGGATGAACAATTTAAAAATGGAAACCAGAACAATGAGAGTAGTTTTCTGACAAGTCATCACCCCTCCTTTAACGGGCTCTCGGTGGCTTCTTGCTGAATGTGTCCGTGAGAGTGAGAGACAGAAGACGAATGCAGCAGAAAGGCTCTTTTCATTTCTCAAGGGAGGCTGAAACAACAGCTGATGACGGAAAGACCAACGCGACAACATCAGGACATGCTGGAAATTAAAATGTCTACTAATAGTACTAAATCTGTGGTTCTCAACTGGTTTGATTTTTACCATTTTTTTTTTGGACATGAACAACATCCTTCATTTTAAAAGCCGATAAATATATTTACAATGCTATCCTAATTATGCATGAGTAGTTAGGATTAATTGTATTTTACATAGCATTTTACCAGTAAGGCTCCAAAATAAAAGCTTTGTTATTAGAAATGTTCAAATGTTTGAGAGTGAGGAATTTAAGACATTAGTATTACTACTTTGTGTAAAATAGAACTGATGCTTTTATTTTACAGTGCAATTGTAATTTACAAACATCTGTCATTTTTCATTATTAGAATTATAACTTATAACAATAATATAAGTTATAATTCTAATAATGAAAAATGAGAGATGTTTGTAAATTACAATTGCACTGTAAAATAAAAGCATCAATTCTATTTTAATAATAGTTATTTATATATATATATATATATATATATATATATATTTTTTTTTTTTCTAATAGTTATATATATATATATATATATATATATATAACATTTATTTTAAATAATTAAAGAATTTAAAACAACCCAATTAATTACGGCATTAATTCGTACTTAATTAATGCACAGATAATAATATAATAATATAAGTTATAATCCTAATAATGAAAAATGAGAGATGTTTGTAAATTACAATTGTACTGTAAAATAAAAGCATCAATTCTATTTTAATAATAGTTTCTTTAATTATTAATAATTTAATAATAATTCTTTAATTATTTAAAATAAATGTTATACAGTATATATATATATATATATATTATTTTTTTTCTAATAGTTATATATATATATATAAATGTTATATATATATATATAACATTTATTTTAAATAATTAAAGAATTTAAAACAACCCAATTAATTACTGCATTAATTTGTACTTAATTAATGCACAGATAATAATATAATAATATAAGTTATAATTCTAATAATGAAAAATGAGAGATGTTTGTAAATTACAATTGTACTGTAAAATAAAAGCATAAATTCTATTTTAATAATAGTTTCTTTAATTAATAATAATTTAATAATAATTCTTTAATTATTTAAAATAAATGTTATATATATATATATATATATTATTTTTTTTCTAATAGTTATATATATATATAACATTTATTTTAAATAATTAAAGAATTTAAAACAACCCAATTAATTACTGCATTAATTCGTACTTAATTAATGCACAGATAATAATATAATAATATAAGTTATAATTCTAATAATGAAAAATGAGAGATGTTTGTAAATTACAATTGTACTGTAAAATAAAAGCATCAATTCTATTTTAATAATAGTTTCTTTAATTAATAATAATTTAATAATAATTCTTTAATTATTTAAAATAAACGTTATATATATATATATATTATTTTTTTTCTAATAGTTATATATATATATATATATATATATATAACATTTATTTTAAATAATTAAAGAATTTAAAACAATCCAATTAATTACTGCATTTGTTCATACCTAACTAATGCACAGATAATCATGAGTTAATGCATAACTCATGAATAACTAAACCATTAATCAATGATTACTGCATCAGCAACTATTAAAGAGTCTATATGATTAATAGATTAAGTAATATATGAATTGCTATTAACTCATTGTGTCATTGTGTATTAATTCCTTAATAACATATTTTATGAACTAATAGTGTAAATTAATGTGTTAATTACCACAATTAGTCAAAGCTATGCACTTCCACTTCCAGTTGCTTTAATTAATCATTAGCTAATGATTTGCAAAGGTATCATTATGTTATGACTTTACTTGTAGAGGCACATCATTATTAACTAGTCATTTAGTAATTGTAGTAATTTGCACATGAATTTGCACTAATATTGAAGTAATTAATCATGTATTAATGCATATTAGTGTACCTGTCATATTATTTGGAAGTTGAAATACAAGACTTTGGCTCATTCTGGTAATTAATAAACACTATTAGTTAAAAAAATGAGTTATAATGGAATTAATCCACAATTACATATTTAATTAATAACAATTCATGTATGAACTAATACATTAACCTTACAGATTCTTAATTAGTTCCTAATGTGGTACTCATTATAGCTTAAATAAGCATTAGGTACACATTAATTCAGTATTATCTGTGCATTATTATTAGTGCACCCGTATTACCAAAACATTCAATATTTTATCATTGTAATTTCATATCATGTGACCATTAACCGATTTCAGAGAACCATGAATATGTGTTGTTAAATTATTGAAATATTACCTTCAAATCTCTCTTGGGGAACTTAAAGTGAATTATTTTAAGAGCAAGTTGTTGGACTAACAAAACGTTTCAAAGCCCTTTATTTAAATGATCATTTATTATTATTGTTCTATATTTTTCCATGCTATACTTGTGACCCACCAGTTGAGAAACAATGTTAAAATGTATGTACTGCATCACAACAAACAGGTGTACCTTTGCGTGTCGGGTGTGCTTTAGTGCCCTTCGCCGTACTGCTTTGAGACATGGCTTCCATCATCCACTGAAGAGAAGATGCACAGAACTCCATCTGCATATAGAGGAGTATTCCTCTTTGAACAACAGCTTCTACAGTCTATAAACAGTGCAATGCAGATATCACATCGTGTGTCTTTACCTCTGATTCTAATGTTCGCAGTCTGCGGTCAACATCTTTGATCTCGCAAACCTGTTTGAGGACACCATCCACCCTGAAACATGCACAAAACAAGTCAAGTCAAGTGAAAGCAGACGGCACAAAACATCAGCATTCCACACATTAATCTGAGGTAGGAATTTACAATCACATCTATCCAAATGGAAAAGAAGTAGTAACATGTTTTCTTCCATATTTCAAAAAAGAAAAAATGTACGGTGGGGACTTGGTTCTATTCATCAGGTGTGTGATGTGGGCGTGGCACTCAAAAGTGTATGCAGCTGTGTATGAGTTCACCGGAAGCTTCACTTATGACATTTTGCTGAAATATTACTAGGTCACAACCTTTATAAAAATTTTTTTTTAAAAAATTACATTTTTTAAAAAAAATCATTCATTCATGGATGAATTTTTTTACAATAATGGTCATTTACATTGCTTGATGAAATGTTATGGGTGAAATCGAGTCACAATGAATGAATATGTGTGATCTGAAAATTCATGTGAGGGCAAAAAAAGCTTCCAGCACAGACTGAATCAACAGAAAGCTGCTCGATTTGAAAGTGACTTCAGTGTGAACAGAGCTTCATAGACAATGAACAACGCTTTTTGGTCTGTAAAATTCCATTAATGTAATAGCACCTTAAAGGAGTCTTAAAGGAGTAGTTCACTTTAAAAAAAAAAAAAACTTTTGCTGATAATGTAAATGCTGATAATTCGAAAAGAAATGAAGGTTTTTGATGAAAACATTCCAGGATTTTTCTCCATGTAATGCACTTCAATGGAAACCAAACGGTTCAAGGTCCAAGACAGTTTCAGTGCAAACTGTTCAAAGGGCTTTAAACGATTCCAGACGATGAATAAGGGTCTTATCAAGCGAAACGATCGCTCATTTAAAAAATAAATAACAAAGTTTAAGTTTTATAAGCTCAAATGCTCGCCTTGCTCAGTTCTGTATGACTCTCCTGTTCGAACTCGTTCATCAAAACGAACGAATCTTTTTCCGAGTCAATTCGATCACTTTGTTCGTTGGATGACCCAAATGACACAAAAATCGATTCATTCATTTAGATAAACGAATTCGAACAGGAGAGTCATGAACACGCATCACAGAACAGAGCAAAGCGACTATTTGAGCTTATAAAACTTAAACTTTGTAATATTTTTATTAAATGAGCGATCGTTTCGTTTGATAAGACCCTTATTCGTCGTCTGGAATCGTTTAAAGCCCTTTGAACAGTTTGCATTAAAACTGAAACTGTCTTTTGGATCTTGAACCGTTTGGTTCCCAATGAAGTGCATTATATGGAGAAAAATGCTGGAATGTTTTCATCAAAAACCTTCATTTCTTTTCGAAGAAGAAAGAAAGACATGGACATCTTGGATGACATGGGGGTGAGTAAATCATCAGCAAAAGTTTTGTTTTTGTTTTTAAAGTGAACTACTCCTTTAAGATCTAAAACACGCTTAAGGGGGTCATGAACTGGCTTTTTAAATGTTATTATATTGTTGTCTGAGGTCAACTTATGACGTTCGCTTGGTTTTTGCATTCAAAATGAATAAGTAATAGGCTATTTTCTACCCTAGTTTTGAGCCTAGCTCAAAAACGCTTGGTTTTTATGGGCGTCTCGCATTGAAGACTTGGAAGTAAACGCCCACTGCTGTGAGTGGATAATAGTTTTGCATATTTCAACTCACTCGCTTATGCAGCGACTGTCTTCTTCCACAACCAGGAACTGCGCACTATTTTGTAATGTTTATTGCATGTGTTTTAGCTCAAAACGGTTTGTCATCACGAGGTCTATGTAATTAAGCTATGCGTGTAATGTGCCAATCGGTGGGCGGGGCTAAACCGGCCATGTTGAAGTAGGCGTTGATCTTCTGCGGGGGTGGTGTTTTATCCTCTTTGACGTCATAGTTCCCCACCTTGAAAAATGAGTCGTTTGCTGAGTCTGGTGTCAATAAAAGCTTTTATTGGACTAACCAGGACGATTCTTATCTTATTATTCTTAAAGGATTAGTTCACTTTTGAAAAAACTTCTGCTGAGAATTTACTCACCCCCATGCCATCCAAGATGTCCATGTCTTTCTTTCCTCAGTCGAAAAGAAATTAAGGTTTTTGATGAAAACATTCCAGGATTTTTCTCCATATAATGGACTTCAATGGGAACCAAACAGTTCAAGGTCCAAAAGACAGTTAATATCAGTTTCAGATGCAGCTTCAAATGTCTTTAAACGACACCAGACGATGAATAAGGGTCTTATCATGCGAAACGATCGGTTATTTCAAAACTTATTCCAAAAATGTAACTTTTCTAAGGACAAATGCTAGCCTTGCTCTATTCTGTGAGGCGCGTTTGTAACGTCACGTAATACGCAATTACGTTCAAAAGGTCACGGGCGACGTAGCCAGAAGTACAGAGTCAGTGTTTACAAGTTGAACGCATAGGTTGAACGTGCAAACCAACTCAAACCCCGTTTACAAAAAAAGGAATTAAAAGGTAAAACAACAATGTCGGACGATTTTGATTCTGTACTTCCGGCTACGTCGCCCGTGACCTTTTGAACGTAATTGCGTATTACGTGACGTTACAAACGCGCCTCACAGAATAGAGGAAGGCTACCATTTGTCCTTAGAAAAATTACATTTTTGGAATAAGTTTTGAAATAACCGATCGTTTCGCATGATAAGACCCTTATTCATCGTCTGGTGTCGTTTAAAGACATTTGAAGCTGCATCTGAAACTGATATTAACTGTCTTTCGTCTGGTTCCCATGTAAGTCCATTATATGGAGAAAAATCCTGGAATGTTTTCATCAAAAACCTTAATTTCTTTTCGACTGAGGAAAAAAAGACATGGACATCTTGGATGACATGGAGGTGAGTAAAATATCAGCAAAAGTTTTTTCAAAAGTGAACTACTCCTTTAATATGATGACCTCTTAGATGTCAAATTTGATTTCTCAGTTCATCACCCCTTTAAACAATTTCTTTTTTTGCAGCCAAAAACAACTATAATTTAGTTTGAGACATTTTTCAACCCCTCTTTATCCACTCTGAGAAAGTTGAAAGTATTCAGGAAAATGTTATTTTTAATGCAAGTTGGACTCACTTAGCACTCATGCGTTTCAGCCTCTCGGAGTCGGTCCCTTTTTGTTTTTTGCTCTCGAAAGCCAGGTAGTTCTCCTTCTGCAACGTCTCCCATTTCACCAGCTTGTTAGCCTCTCTACCCTTCAAATCGAGAGCTATTAAAGAGAGACAAATTCACACAAACATTTACATTACGTCATATTTTTTGAATTATAATTAAAGGGTGTGTTCACACAATACAATAATTTACCAAAATGGTGGATTTTGGTGGATGGCACTTTGCGGATGTTTCTTTTGATGAAGAGGTTGATGTGGGACAGGATGATGAAGGGTGGAGCGAGATTTGGACGAGAATGGTACTCCACGATTAGATTATAGCGCTGAAACTTCCAGTATGTGTCACTGCGCTCCTGAACCTTAGAGAACGTATAGCTGCACAAACAGAGAAAAACATGGATGGATGGATCATTTGATGGCTACATACACCAGATGAATGAAGGAGCAGAAAAAGAATACCTGAATGTGGCAATGAGCAGGTTGATAAGTAGGATGTTGGTGACCAGTAGGAAGATGACCAGCAAAATGACCACAAGCCAGTTGTGGCTGGTGTCTCTACATGGCTCTTTCCCTTCATTAATCAATGTGAGATTATCCGTGCAGTCCCTATCCCAATACTTGCCAGCTTAACACACACAAATATATAATATGGTCAGTGGATGCTAACATATGTACATTTAATATGTATATATAACATGTAATAATGTGTAAAGTGAAGTGTGAATCAGAAGTGAGCATACTGTCGATTTCTTCCACAGGGATCTGTCCAAATATATGCAAATATGGTCTGTACAACACTCGACGAAACGCTCTGGTGGGGTTTGGGTCGTATGTATACAGTAGAGCTTGATTGGCCACTCCATACGCACTCAGCCACACCGCCAGAAAGAATAAGAAGAAGAACGCATCCTTTATCTGTGGTTCAAAAACATTCATACAAAAAAAAATCGAAAGAGTGATTTAGTGGATATAGTGGTCTCCAGTATTTTTCATTCTTTTTACATATGGAATATGTTCGACACACAATGGGATTTTAGCATCTCAAGTAGTCAATAAAGACATTTATTAAAGATAATTAATGACCTATTTTCAACCCAATAGATAGAATCTGTGAGATGATGTTCATTACCTCAGAACAATTTCAATTCCTAATATCAAACAAAATCATGGTATATATTTTTATATTTTTATAATTTATATTTAAGCTACACTGTGTGATTTTTACCCCCATCTAGTGGTGAAAAGGTGTATGACCATCCAGTGAATATTAGTTTCTGTTCCTCTCAATTCCGATTTGGTTTTAACTCCTACGGTGGCCAATGTAGTCCAAGATTAACATGGCTTCCAGTTCGACCTCGTCCATGAGTGTTAACTCAAACGTAAACGCGAAAGGCGAAGCTTGAATTAAAGGGTATGTCCCTCTTTGGCTAATGTATAATGTATAATGTTTGGCTAATGTAATGTATAATTATTTTCTATATATGCATGTATATTTAAGAAAAAAATATTATTTATATATAAAATATTTATATTTATGTATAGTATAAATTATATATAAATATGTACATGAAAATATTTCTTAACCCTTGTGCATCAATTTTAAAAGTTACACTTAGGTAAAAAGAGGACAAAAATGTCCATGTCAAAAAACTGTCATAAAAATGTGACGCTTTGGAGCACAGACTTAAGTTTGGTATCGTTTTAAAGAAGACCCTTTGCAGATTATTGCTGAAGTAAAAAAAAAAAATAATAAGTAAATCCAAAAAAAAGTTATATAGGTATAAGTTTATGAAAATTATTTATAAAAAAATATTTTATATAAAATATATATTTTATAAATCAGGTTGAACTCAAAACTGCAATAAAATCAAAGCCATAAATCTAAATAGGTTGTGTTTCAAATTTGAGGATGATATCTCAAAAAATGAGCTTTCTGTAACAGTTTGTTTGGGCGTAGTAACATATTTTCCCCATTGGGTCCCAGCAAAACCCCACTGGAGCTTAGACTGATTGGATTATTTTTTGCAGTTTTTCTCTCTTAGTATTACAAACACACACATGCGCACACACACACATATTTTTTTATAACACACATACTAACCACACTCTGACATCCATACCAACACACCCACACAAATATTGTTGCATAATTTATCCAGTTGGCTCTATAGTATGCCGAACCAGAAAACAGGAATAAAGCGATATTTGTTTTATAGGCCAAACTTAAAAAAATGACACCATCTGATAAAAAATAGTAAAAAATTAAATTTTGAAGCCTTGCCATCAGAATGAAAGCCTCTTAACAAAGATTGCATAATTTTATAGTTAACTGAACCGGGGATTAAAAATGGCAGTTTTAATGGGTTTCAATGGGGACATTTTTGTCCAAAAGGTGCTGAGAGGGAGTATTTTTTGTACCTAATGCAAAAAATATTTTTTTAAGAAAATGACGCTGAAATACTAAAATTCCAATAAAAATACACACCTGAGCCAAGTTTTTTGCAGTTAGCTTTAACACAGGCAAAGTGATCAAGAAAACAAAACTGAAAAGGACAAAAATGTCCATAAGGATGCACAAGGGTTAAATATATACAAGCATGTGTGTGTGTTTATATATATAAAATAATAATACACAGTGCACCCTCATATATTATGTAAACACAAACTTTTATTTTGGATGCGATTAATCGCGATTAATCGTTTGACAGCCCTAATATTTAGCTATATTTGTTCAATTTGGAGACTTTCTTTTAGTTATTTATTATGTATTTTTCTAATACAGTAGACATTATGGCAACACTTTATTTCGATAGTCCACTTTAGACATTCTACTAACTATAAGTAACTTTTCAACTACATCTCAACTAACTGTCATTAGAGTATTAGTAGACTGTCATCTTGATATCTGCTAACACTTTATTTTGTTGATCTCCCAACAGACATTCAACTGACTATGAGTAACTTGGCGACTACAAGTAAACGTATTCTCCTAACCATAACCTAACAGTCTACAGACACTCTACTATAATATACTAATACTCTAATGAGACTTACTTGACATGTAGGTGAAAAGTTACTTATAATTAGTAGAACGTCTAAAGTGACTATCGAAATAAAGTGTAACCCATATTATTTCTGTCATTATGTTATTCATTCATTTTTAAACATGTCATAATAAAACATGTTGAGTAACATCTGAGAAGCCTATCTGGATTTGTGTCTTTTAATATAACATCTTTCTATCCATACAGAGAAGGCATAGTCTACTTTGTATTGAAATTAATAAGGCATCTTTGAGTAAACTTCGAGTATCATTTGAGTATCTGTTTGCCAGGCCTAGTGTCCTGGTCACCCTACATAAGCAACAAGTTAATAATGCATATGTGTACCATAATATTAAAGTGTTACCAAACATTTTAACCGAACTGTAAAGTCTAAATCGTCCTTCTACCTCTTTAGGCAGAACCAGAGTTCGCATTGAGGGAGGGTTCCGATTGAACGCTTAATTTTCACTGAACTACAATGTGTTTTTGTTTGTCTCACCATTTTGACAAGTATGATGATTTTGGGACCCAGCTGTCTGTGAACGGCGAAAATGTGAATGAGTCGGAGTGTGAAGACCATGTAGTCAATACACAGTATACCACGTCCCATGCTGTGTGACGATTCGAACATCCTGAGACAGACACAAAGGTACACGTATACAGATGATTACGCAAACATTTAGTAGAATGCTCACAGGTATGATGAACATTTAGTAAACAATAACTGCTAAATTGTGACACCATAGTCTGCAATACTTGACTTCATGTATTATGTTTTTTTAAATATAAAAAGGAAAAGTATCTATCTATCTATCTATCTATCTATCTATCTATCTATCTATCTATCTATCTATCTATCTATCTATCTATCTATCTATCTATCTATCTATCTATCTATCTATCTATCTATCTATCTATCAGGGCTGCAACTAACGACTATTTTAATAGTCGACTAGTCACCAACTATTGAAACGATTAGTCGACTAATCGGAAAATTATGAAATTTTTCTAAAATTTAGCATGAATTGCTTTAATCCTGTGGAAAATGATAGTAAACACAAGAAAGAATGGGGTACTTCAATGAAAAATGCATATTTTATTGAACTTTGCTGCTGATAGGCCGATTCATACTAAAAGTAAATAAAAAATGCCCTGTCTAAAACCAATTAGGCAGAGTGCTTGGTCAGTATAGACATAAATATATAAATAGAGAAACTCTATCATTTTTATAAAGGCCAGGCACATTTGTTTTACAAGAAAAAATAAATTAAAATCAAGTAAACATTTTCTTCCTGTAGGGCCAACCTAAAAAAACCCCCCCTAAAAATCTACCAAAAAAAAAAAAAAAAAGTATATATATATATATATATATATATATATTTATTTATAAAGACTGTCAAACAATTAATCGCATCCAAAATAAAAGTTTGTGTTTATATAATATATGTGGGTGCATTATATAATTATTATAATTATGTAAAAACCGTGTATAATTATTTTGTATATATAAATACACACACATGCTTGTATATATTTAAGAAATAATTTCATGTATATACTGTATATAAATTTATATTATATATAAATAAAAATATTTAATTTTTTTAATAATATTTAATAATATTTTTTCTTAAATATACATCCATGTGTATAATAATAATACACAGTGCACCCACATCATATTTTATGTAAACACAAACTTATAATATATATATATATATATATATATATATATATATATATATATATATATATATGCAGGCTTCACATATTTGAATAAAAAAATACAAAATTAATATTGTGAAACACTATTTACAATTTAAAATAACTTTTCTATTTTAATATATTTTAACATGTAATATATTTCTGTGATCATTACTCCAGTCTACAGTGTCACATGATCCTTCAGAAATCATTCTAATATGCAGATTTTAGCCATGTTAAAAACTTTTTTGCTGCTTAATATTTTTTATAGAAACTTGCAGGACTGTCAAGAGCCATTACCTGCAGCACAGACCAGCAATGAAGAGGGAGATGGCAAGAATATCACACTTATTCCACACATCCTGAGCATACAGCATCAAACTCTGAGTAAAAGTCTTACTGCCAACAATAAATGCCTGGGAATGAAAGACAGGAGAAAGTGGAATAAATGGATAGATTAATCATTAACTTCTTTGTATCACTTGCAGTGTTGGGTAAAGTTACTTTTAAAAGTAATGTTATATATATTATGTGATATTTATTGCTGTGAAACGATTAATCGCATCCAAAATAAAACTTTGTGTTTACCTAATACATGTGTGTGAGTGTTTATATATACAAAATAATTATACACACACATACATGTATATATTTAAGAAATATTTGCTTATATATACTGTGTATATATATATATATATATATATAAATATAATTTGTACTATACAAAAATATTTTATATATAAATAACACATTTTTCTTAAATATATACATGTATGTGTATATATTTATATTTACAAAATAATTATACACAGTTCACACACATATTATGTAAACACAAACTTTTATTTTGGATGTGATTAATCGCGATTAATCGTTTCACAGCCCTATGCAATATTGCGTTACTCCCTAAAAAAAAAATAATAACTAATTGCATTACTTAGTTACTTAAAAAAAAAGTAATGCATATAATTATTAAATGTATTTAATTATTAAAAGTAATTACGGTAACACTGTACAATAAGGTTCATTTATTAACTTTTATTATTCATTTTATTAATTTGTGTTTTTTTTACATTTTTTAAAGTAGTTAACTAATGAACCTTATTGTAAAGTGTTAACGTAATTACTTTTGTTTGCAAAAAAAACAAAAAAAACAAGAAAAAAAGGTTCTATTTTTGGCAAATGTAAAGGAAATTTCACACCAGAAGTCAAATGAATCGGCTGAAGGAAATGCAAATTCAAGCCTGTACAGTAGAGGGTGCTGCCCATTCTGGATCACAGAAGAATAGGATCGCAAAACAACTAAGCAAGACAAATGTGATATTTACCTAAAGTGATTTTTACAGATTTGTATGGTGGAACTGGATCATCAAAGGACAATAGCAAAGACACTGTTTGATAAAGTGAGATTAAATACATAACGTATATGTGTGTTATGGTTTGTGTAGTTTTCTGTGTTTGCATTTCCCTGTTTTATTCATTGAGAAGAATACTGTATGTGAGTACATCTGTACTAAAACTACAATAGCATGTACTATGAAACTCAAAAACTATAGTATCATATTTACAATGTGCACAAAAAAGCATCAGCATTTACCCAACATGTAGGCAAGAGAGCTGTCACTCAATTAAAACAAAAGTAACTTGAATTATTTATTTTAAAATAATGATTTTGTTGTAAATTTAAAAGTAACGCATTATTGACTAGATACATGAAAGGAGTAATCTGATTACATGACTCGCATTAGTTGAGTCGCATTCGTTTTTTTTTACAAGTGAAGCATCCGTGTCGGCACCTACCTCTCGAATCTCCTCGCACACGATAGTGAAAACCCAGAAATACAACACCAATTCCGAAGGGGCAGGACCATGAGGGGGAGGTGGCTTGAAGTCGACCAACAGCACGTAGGCGTACAGAAACAGGAACAGGAAGTACATCAGAACGTTGCCGATAAATGAAGTGACAGGAGCGTACCAGTACTGCCTCCAGCGGGAAAACAGAAAGGGCTCCTTAGATTTGCCATGTGCAAAAATACCTGTAACAGGAAGGAAGAAACAGGGAAAAGTAATAAGGGCAACACATTTGGGTCAACCCGATCAAAAAAATGAACACAATTGTTCAATAATCCATGGGTTTCAAATTGAACAGTCAAACCTTTTGTTGGTCGTCTGATATGATCCTCTAGCTCTGCTTCACTGCGAAATATCATGAGAAGATCACAAATAAGGCATGTTGGTCTACAGAGATCTTATATTTATCCATGACGTGTTCAATAAAAGCTCATTTACTGGTGTTTGATGTCATTGAAGGAGAAGACAGTTTCTGTGTAGTGACAGTCTGTTGCTGAGGGTGGAGGTACCGTCACCGATTTGTCTTCTGTGTGACCCTCTTTCCTGTAAGAAATTAAAAATTCGGTCATTCAGTTCCGTCAATAAATCCTTTATTCCGACCGATAAAAGGATTTCGAAGGCCGATACAAATATTTTTGGGTTTTAAAATCCGATATATCAGCCGATATTTTTTTTTTTTTATTAAATATTGTTGGATTTCACACACGTGTTAAAGAAAAGCTAACTTTTCTGCACAAGATACGTTTGATATTTTTTCTCTATGTCTAAATGTTCACTCCTCGCATGTATAACTTACATTTTACAATGCAGGGACTGTAACTAGAGATATGCTTGTTATAAATACAGTCATCATTACTTTATTTAGGCAGAAAAAGTTCATTGTCGTTTCCAAGCTCATTAACGTTAGCGGTCTTCCACTGATGATAGTGGCATTAGCTAGCTTTGTGGTTAGCTAGTCTGTGATGAGCCTTAATTTACCAATAGATAACATCATACTGCAAATTGTAAAACATACATTTTCAATATAACAGGCCAAGGAGAGATGATTGAAGCGTGTTTCGTCCAGTTTTATTAGATTTTTTAAATATTCATTTATCAGCCATTATAACTGCCGATACCGATATTATGGAAAATGCCTAATATCGGCCGGCCGATATATCGGTCTGGCTTTAAAACACAGCTAGTTAGTGATGTTCTGCTAATTCATTTTCCAGGTGTTACTTCATTTGTTTCTTTTCTGGAAAACAAAAAAAATGTTTTATTGGGAGTGTTGTACAGTACCTGTTATGTTTGGAAACATAAAAAAATGTTCTTCTGCTCACCAAGGCTGCATTTATTTAAACAAAAATACAGTAAAAGCAGTTATATTGTGAATTAACAATTAAAATAACTGTTTTCTATTTGTAATTTGTTCTAATGTAATTTATTCCTGTGATGCAAAGCAGAATTTTCGGCATCATTACTCCAGGCTTTAGTGTCATGCGATCTTTCAGAAATCATTCTAATTTGCTGATTTGATGCTCGGATAACATTTCTCATAATTTTGTTTTGTTTTTGTGGAAATGGTGATGCTTTTTTCAGAATTATTTGATACACAGTTAAATTAAAAGCATTTATTTATTACATTTATTAAAGCAATTATTAAATAGTAGGGCTGTCAAAACGATTAATCGCGATTAATCGCATCCAAAATAAAAGTTTTTGTTTACATAATATATGTGTGTGGGTACTGTGTATAATTAAGTGTGTATATATAAATATACACACATGCATGTATATTTAAGAAAAAAATATTATTTATATATGAAATATTTATATTTATATATATATATAAATTATATATAAATCTATATACAGTATATACATGAAAATATTTCTTAAATATATACAAGCGTGTGTGTATTTATATTTATCTAAAATAATTATACACAATGCATCCACATATATTATGTAAACACAAACTTTTATTTTGGATGCGATTAATCGCGATTAATCGTTTTGACCGCCCTATTAAATAGACATCTTTTGTAACATTATTTATTTAATGTCACTTGTCCATTTTGAAATAAATGCGGCCTTGGTGAGCATAACAGACTATAAAAAAGGTTGATCAGGTCTTTTTTGACCCAGATGGGAGCTAAAACCTTAAGCTAACCTTAAAAACTGAATCTTTCAGTTTCCCCACAACATTGGATCAAATGTATGGAATGTCAAACTTCGGTATGCTCGAGTTCTGTTCGGGTCAAATTTCTGCAAATATTAGCTATGGATTTTAATTCTGTGATGATTTGTGGCATTAGTTGGTTTGTCACTGACTCCATCCTGTCATATAAAATGACCAACACTGGTGTTAACAATGAAAAACACAAAACACTTCTAATGCATTTATTAATTTTGGTTAATGTTCATTTCATTTTTTTATTTCTTAATGGGACCCGTGCTAACATCAACTAACAATCAGGAGTTGTATTTTTTATAGGGCTGGGAAATGATTAATCGCGATTAATCGCATCCAAAATAAAAGTTTGTGTTTACATAATATATGTGTGTGTGGTGTGTATAATTATTTTGTATATATAAATACCCACACATGCATGTAAACATTTAAAAAATATTTGCATGTATTTACTTTATATATATTTATACAAAATTAATATTATACATAAATTTTAATATTTGAAATATTAATAACACATTTTTCTTAAATATATACATGCATATGTGTGTATTTATATATACAAAATAATTATACACACCACACACACATATTATGTAAACACAAACTTTTATTTTGGATTAATCACGATTAATCGTTTCCCAGCCCTAATTTTTTATTAACTAACATTAACAAATAATGAATACCTCGGCAAATATAATGATCGTTGTTAATGTTAGTTAATGCATTAACTAATCTTCACTAATGCAACCTTAATGTAAAGTGTTACCGGAATTAACATGGACGACGTACTGACCTGTATTTGATGAGGTTGGTGTAGACAAGAGGAGGAATGATCATAGTCAGAGCAAGTTTCCAGAGCTCAGTTCCTCTCTCCATCTGACCCCACCAGATCTGAGACAGCAGCGACTAAAAAAAAGAGACTGTTTAAGAAAAAAAGGGACAACAAACTTCCCAAAACCAAACAAACAATGTTATTAATGACTGTCAGAAGACCTGTACTCCATCGTGGCTGAAGAAAACACGGGCGTCAGCAGCCATGGCCATCTTCAGACAGGTGGCATCACCCCAAATTTTAGACTTGCGAATCAGTAGCTTAAAGGAATCACTGGCTTTGGTTTGGTAGCACATGCTAAACACATCTGTCAAAAAATGCCAGGGAAGAAAACAGAGGAATTCATCATCACTACAGCATTTATAAGATGCCAAAAACCCAATATTTTCATGCATTATACAGTACCATGAGCCATATTCTCAAACTTCTGAGCCAACTCCTTCATGGAAAGCTTGGCCTCTGTCTCAATCTCTTGTTTAGACAGCTCCCTCAACAGTTTACATCCTCCCAGAGCCGTCAGTACCGACTCGCCGCACTGAGACAGAACAGCAGCACAGATCAGAGTGAGGCTGTGCACAACATTTCCTTTCAGACACTTTTTATATATGGCTGACAAATAAGGTCTCTTTAGTGTAAGTAAAACTAAAATTGGCAATTTTAAACGCACAAAGTTTAGACATTATACATAAATACAAATATAAACCTACAAATTCATTTTCTATTGAGCTTTTCTCAATACACTGTTTCAAAACATTACAGAAATCATGATGTTGATGTCACATATAATCTAACAATTTTGCAGTAATCAAGTGTAGTGTATATTTAGATATTGTATATAGTGTATATTGCTGTATATAAACAGATTATGTTGGACATACTTTTATACCCAACTTTAGATAAAGAGATGGGTGAAAAGGGTTACAGTTTATGATGAAATAAAAGTCAAGTAGTTGAGATTTGCTATTTAGTGTAAATTGCTTTATGTGAGTTCACCATATTTATGCAGGTAAAGTTAAAACTAAAAAAGTCAAGAAGTTGAGGTTTATTAAATTATATATATATATATATATATATATATATATGAAGAGTTCAGATGCAAAAGCCTCTAAGTGCCATTTGAAATTTTCTTCTAAAATGATCATTTTTATCAACCTTGTATATTTAAGTTCAGTAATTTCACTTAAATGGCAATGAAGATTACCTATTAATTGTCATTTAAGTGAAATTACTGAACTTAAATTTACAAGCTTGATAAAAATGGTCATTTTAGAAGAAAATTTCAAATGGCACTTAGAGGCTTTTGCATCTGAACACTTCATATATATATCTTTAAGCGGGTATACAGTATGTATGTTGATAAAGTCGGATAAAATACATATCCAGCTTTATATGCAGAACTGTGCGATAATAAAATTTGCATCTTGCGACAATATAAACAATCACACACTCGAGATGTACGATATTCATTTTGAGGTTTGCAAAAGATCTTACTTTTAATACATTTTTAGTTCATAAATTTGGTTGAATATTACTGTAACTCTACGTGAGCTTTCATGTAATCTAAAAATAAAAAAAAAATTAACCCTCTGATGGTCCTCGGTCATAATTTTCTGTTTTGAATTATTAAAAATCACAGCTTCATCGGAAGGTTATGATCCTTGGTGACTTTTTTTGGCATTTAGTATGTGAATACAAAAAAAAAAAAAAAAAAAAAAATCGAGGTCATGATCCAAGCATGCTAAGTGGTCGTAAAAAAAATAGTCACACTCGTGGTCTTTGGTCAGAAATGACCGACCCATAGGAAATGAATGGGAAATTTACAAAAAAAAAAAAAAAAAATTCTCTGAATTTTTGTTTGTATAATCTACAAATCGGCCACGATTCCTAAAAGAAATATACCGTAATAAAGGGGTGATACTCTACAACATCAAGAGTGCAAAAAATTTACACCCACCCCTACACACACACATACAAACACACTTTTATACACATACACACCAATAAATTCAGACTACAAAAAAATCTGTTTTGAATTTTTAAAAATCACATCTTCATCGGAATGTTCCGAAACTTGCTGATATTTCTGGTATTAGGTATTTGAACACACAAAAAAATTGAGTTCATGATCCGAGCATGCTAAGTGGTCGTAATAAAATTAGTCACGATTTTAATTAAGGACCATGTTGGAAATAAGTGTTTACACTTTATCATGTTATCCTTTGGATTATGGTTGTCTGTCTAATCCATAATAAATCAAATCAAATCAAATTTGGTCAAAAATGACTCCCATAAGAAATGAATGGGAAATTGACAAAAACACAAAAATTCACAATTTTTTATTTATTTTTTTTTTTTTTACTATTTTTTTAATAAGAAATAGTTTTGAGATTGTTTCAATTATATATTCATCCACCAAAAAAAAAAAAAAAAGTGTTCATAAACAGCTGGGGGATTCACATGCCTCTCCATAGAGAGCTGTACATACCATCTAGTGGTTACACCATGATTCTACGCTTTTTCTCTATACTATAACCAGACGGTGCTAATTTTCTTCAAAAAATGTTTTTTTTCTGATATTTTAAAAAAAATAATTTTTTTTTCCCTAGACTCTATATTAAACAAAAATACTGCATTAATAATTAAAATATATATATATATATATATATATATATATATATATATATATATATATATATATTTCTATTGAAAAAAATAGACCATAAATATTGCATAAATATTAATAAATTCAATCAAATTGTCTCAAAATACTAAATTAAAAAGAATAAATATTATAGAACAAAAAATCAATTGAATTGGTTTTACTGAGATGGAAGAAGGTTCATTTTTAGGCCTCCAGTCACTTCTGACCGGGAAGGCCCAGGACGTGACTCCTAAAGGAAGACCATCATAATGACAGAACATAAAATCTCCATAAATGATCCATGACGCATCCCCTAACAATGTGACAATAACTCATCAGAAGCATGTTACCATTTCCCAGCAGAAGATAGCCATCTCACTGCGGTTCTGCAGCACTGCCCAGATGAAGAGACATAACCACGCGTGCTGACACTGCTGCTTCCGATAGCTACACTCCCCCTGCAGGACCTGGCATGCTTTCTGGAGGGTGGTTTTTAAAGACATTATATTTTTGATGACTCGGACTAGACATTATTCATTTCTAAGGTACTAGTAGGTAGTAAGTCTGGTACCTTAAAAGCTTTTCTTTTGGTTGAATTGCTGTCCACCATCAGTACAGACTTGTAGAAGGGCTGGCATACCTCCCCTAACAGACCCTCCAGGAGTTGGGACACCTGGGATGTGAAATTGGTGAAATGTACAACAGCGTATACCGGTTTCAAAGTTTTCACTCACACGACTAGCAAGCAAAACATCTAAAGAACTGGAGCACAGGCCTGTCAATTTTGCAACAGTTTCGATCCACAAATATTTACCTATCAAAATAAGAAAAATGTGTTCAAACTGCAAGTTTTGGGCACAAATGATCCATATACAGCCCTCAGTATTTCATTAAAAAACAGTGAGACAATGTCTAACGTAAAAATTAGGGCTGTCAAACGATTAATCGCGATTAATCGCATCCAAAATAAAAGTTTGTGTTTACATAATATATGTGGGTGCACTGTGTATAATTATTTTATATATGTAAATACACACATATGCTTGTATTTGTTTAAGAAATAATTTCATGTATATAGATTTATATAGAATTTATATTATATATAAATATAAATATTTTTTATATAAATAATATTTTTTTCTTAAATATACATGCATTTGTGTGTATTTATATATATATATATATATATATATATATATACAAAATAATTATGCACTGTGCACCCACATATATTATGTAAACACAAACTTTTATTTTGGATGCGATTAATAGCGATTAATCGTTTAGTAAAAATCAATTAATATACTTAGTGATTTTAAAATACCAGATTCAGAATCTTATTGACGATGCATTATTTTTTTATAAGCAAGCAGATAACCCGAGAATATGAACACAATACAATAAATTTCATTTTATATAAGAAAACCTTTAACATGAAACTTTCCAAGTTTCGTTCATATTTGGGGTTCATCTGCATGCCAGTAAAGTTTTTTTTTTTTATAAACAAGGAGGTGTATGCTGAATTTGGTCCTCCAGCATCACTGTCTTAAAGGGATAGCTCACTTTGAAATCATTTTTTGGTATGTTTTAGCTTACCTCAAGGGCATCCAAGAAGTAGGTGTCTTTGTTTCCGCAGTAGTTTCAATTTTGATATTTTTAGGTCAAACCGTTCTTGTCTGTCAGTCATATAATGGAGGTCTATGGTCACCACCTCAAAGAGCATGCACAGAGAAGTCCAGATTAAACATGATTTAATGACTCGTAAATGTAAGTACACATTGATGACCTAAGACATGAAACGAGCGGTTTGTGTGAGAAAACGAACAGTATTTATATCGTTTTTACCTCTTGTAACCAAAGCGTCCTCGCCCTCAGATCACTTGTACGTGGCTGTGATTACAAGAGGTAAAAATGATATAAATACTGTTCGTTTTCTCACACAAACCGCTCGTTTCATGTCTTAGGCCATCAATGTGTACTTACGTTTACGAGTCATTAAATCATGTTTAATTTGGACTTCTCTGTGCATGCTCTTTGAGGTGGTGACCATAGACCTCCATTATATGACTGACAGACAAGAACGGTTTGACCAAAAATTATCAAAATTGAAACTACTGCGGAAACAAAGACACCTACATCTTGGATGCCCTTGAGGTAAGCTAAAACACCAAAAATTAATTTCAATGAGAACTATCCCTTTAATGCATTAAGCCATATGCGCATTTTCTTTATAATGGTTTGCAATGGGAAATTGCTTAACATACAAGTTAGTGTGCTGCGTTCATATTCTGGGCTCATTTGCTTTGCTGTATATAGTAAGTTTTATCAATAAGGTATTTACTGGATTTGATCTTTTAATATCACTGTTTTAGTATACAAGTACAAAACTGGTACGAATAATTTGCGAGCAGCGAAGGAAATCCTAGTTATGCCCCCTAGTGGGTGTTGAGTACACCAATTAATCTGCCGATATTTGTCTAATAATTTTCGGAACTCACCTCAAAAATGCTAATGCGGTATTTCTTATCATTGCTGGACTCGTTCCTGCGCTCCTTCAGGATATGATGCAGCAGTTTGCCGGCCTGGCTGCTCTCAGGGATGGAGTTGTAAAGATCCTCCAGTTTTTCGTAAGTCAGGTAGCTCAAAATGTTCAGACCATGATCGATGAAGAGACGCACAAACTGGGGTTTATCGTTCATCAGCGCGTCAGCCATGGAATCTTTCAGATCATCGTACTACATGTGCCAGGAAAGAAACACCAGGTTATCACCACATACCAGAAAAACTGCTCACCAAGGCTGATGTTTTTACAAAAATACAGTAAAATGTTTTATTGTAAATAGGGCTGTCAAAACGATTAATCGCATCCAAAATAAAAGTTTCTGTTTGTATAATATATGTGGGGGCACTGTGTATAATTATTTTGTATATATATAAAAAACACACATGCATGTATATTAAAGAAAAAAATATTATTTATATATAAAATATTTATATTTATATATAATATCCGGTGCGCCCTATATATGAAAAATGTTATAAAATAGGTCATTCATTGAAGGTGCGCCTTATAATCCAGTGCGCCTTATAGTGCGGAAAATACGGTAGTTTAGTAAATGTAAATGTCGATAAAAAACGATTGCGAAATTGCAGTGTTTCCATCAACCGATGTTATGGGACTAAAACGTCATTTTTTCCTCTAACGGTACGTCATTCCAATAATCATGGCAACGGATGTTGGTAGGTTTATCCCAGCCATCGCACTAGCCATTATTTTCAATCGAAGGAGCCGTTGGTCTGTTATCCAAGCATTAATGGTAAGGAAAGCCCCTTAAACTTGTGAGGGGCACATACGAGGTGTTTCTCCCTTACATCTGCTTCAAGCTCTTGACTGTCCAAAATCTTGAGAGGTTTTCTATATTTATTTTGTCTTTTATGAGTTTAATAAAGAAGTGTCTCGTCTTCTGTCCGCGCCATCTACGTCACGTGACCTGTAAATGCGCAAAAACTGTTTCCATGGCAGTTTTGCGAAATGTTACTTTGCCTTTTTTGCGATAAATGGGTGTTTTTGCTAAATTTACGTTTCCACTGGCCGAATTTTCAATTCGCAATTTCATTGTGGACCCCTTTAAAATAACTGTTTTCAATTTGAATATATTTTAAAATGTAATTTATTCCTATGACAAAGCTGAATATTCAGCATCATTACTCCAGTCTTCAGTATGGAAGCTTGTTTCCGCCACTGAATAAAAAAATAAAATAAATAATTGTGACTTTTTATCTCACAATTCTGACTTTTTTTCTCACAATTGCGAGATAAAAAGTCAGAATTATGAGATATAAAGTCAGAATTGCGAGATATAAAGTCAGAATTGCGAGATATAAAGTCAGAATTGCGTTATATAAAGTCAGAATTGCGACTTTTTATCTCACAATTCTGACTTTTTTTCTCACAATTGCGAGTTTACATCTCGCAATTCTGACTTTATAACACATAATTGCGAGTTTATATGTCGAAATTCTGACATCTTTTCTCAGAATTGTGAGATATAAACTCGCAATTGCGACTTATCAGGCCAATTCTAAAGGGGAAAAAAACTAGTATAAATCTCACAATTCTGACATTATATCTCACAATTCTGACTTTATATCACGCAATTACGACTTTATATCTCGCAATTCTGACTTTATATCTCGCAATTCTGACTTTATATCTCGCAATTCTGACTTTATATCACGCAATTCTGACTTTATATCACGCAATTCTGACTATATCTCGCAATTCTGACTTTATATCACGCAATTCTGACTTTATATCTCGCAATTCTGACTATATCTCGCAATTCTGACTTTATATCACGCAATTCTGACTTTATATCACGCAATTCTGACTATATCTCGCAATTCTGACTTTATATCTCGCAATTCTGACTTTATATCTCGCAATTCTGACTTTATATCTCGCAATTCTGACTTTATATCACGCAATTCTGACTTTATATCACGCAATTCTGACTATATCTCGCAATTCTGACTTTATATCACGCAATTCTTACTTTATATCATGCATTTCTGACTTTATATCTCGCAATTAGGACTTTATATCTCGCAATTCTGACTTAATAACTCGCAATTCTGACTTTATAACTCGCAAATCTGACTTTATATCTTGCAATTGCGACTTTATATCACGCAATTCTGACTTTATATCACGCAATTCAGACTTTATATCTTGCAATTGCGACTTTATATCACGCAATTCTGACTTAATAACTCGCAATTCTGACTTTATATCTCGCAATTCAGACTTTATATCTTGCAATTGCGACTTTATATCACGCAAATCTGACTTTATATCTTGCAATTGCGACTTTATATCACGCAATTCTGAATTTATATCTCGCAATTCTGACTTTATATCTCGCAATTCAGACTTTATATCTTGCAATTGCGACTTTATATCACGCAATTCTGACTTTATATCACGCAATTCTGACTTTCCATCTCGCAATTCAGAATTGCGTGAAATAAACTCGCAATTGTGAGAAAAAAAGTCAGAATTGTGAGATAAAAAGTCGCAATTACCTTTTATATTTTTCATTCTATGGCGGAAACAAGCTTCCAAACTTCAGTGTCACATGATCCACCAGAAATCATTCTAATATGATGATTTGCTGCTCAAGAAAACACTTCATATTATAATGACTGTTGAAATTAGCTGTGCTAAACATGTATTTACTGTAACTTTTGCGTTTATTGACTCTACTGTTCAAAGTACAGCAACACTCGACAAAAAGCCCCAGTTTAAAAGCTAATTTACAGTATATTTCCCACAATCCTCTACCTTCCAGTCGATGTTTCCATTGAAGAGTTCACTCTTGGCAATGTCCACTCTGTTCCACGTTACAGCAAGTTTCAACTCATCAGTATAGGGATTAGAACTGCCCGTAGCATGTTTTTTACTCGCTAACACACACAAAGAGAGAGCAAAAATGATATACAGAAAAAGATTGAATGAATAGGTCCACTGTAGACCGAAGGGATTCAAAGTTGAAGGGATGTAGAAACACTGTATTAAAGTTTACCTTGAACAAGGACTTTAAGCATCACAGTGTCAAAATCATCCGCTCCTTCCTGTTCCACGTTATAAATGCAGATGAGGTCTTTGTTTTGGTAGATGCTGAAAACCTTTCAGGTACCAGCCGAGCAACAAGAAGAAAAAAACAGCACTAAAAAAACAACTCAGTTTTAGTATTTTGATGTTATATGATCGAATAAAGAGTGTAACATTTACCCTGTCAACATGTTTGTCCATATCCTGCTCTGAAGGAAAGTATATCTTTACTTTCTCCGCCAATCGTTCTCTAAGCTCCATGCTGGGAGTCCCTTCCTCCTTCTCCGCTCCTCCAGTTGAGGGCATCGGAGCAGATTGCACGTTCTCCACGATGTCACACACAAGATTGGCAAGCCCCCCCGAACCAGCCAGGACCAACCAGGGCATGGAATTCTTCAGAGAGATATCTAATGCCTGAAATGTAGACACATTGTAAGAGAGAATTAAGGGATTGGACTGGGGACGTTTTGCATGCAATTAAACTGGAATCTGCTCACCTCCAGCATGGAAGCTTCTCCAGATATCAGCATATTCAGAACGGGAATGTCAATACTTGCACTGCCTGGACATGAGATTGCATATTTTAGCAAATTCATTCAAGTACATAGTCCTCGATGCTTTTATTAAACAGATCTTAACCTTAAAGGGATACAATTGAATTTAACCGTTTTCGAATCCATTCAGCCGATTTTCTGATATTTAGAAGAATATTAGTAAACAGACAGTTTCTGGTCTCATTGACTTCCATAGTATATTTTTTCCTACTATGGAAGTCAATGAGACCAGAAACTGTCTGTTTACTAATATTCTTCTAAATATCAGAAAATCGGCTGAATGGATTCGAAAACGGTTTAACTCTGGGGGAGTGGTAAAATGAGCCTATTTCCAAAAAAAAAAAGTGGAGTATCCCTTTAAAATACAACGCGGGCACACATACTGTATATATACTGTACACATTAATGAATTCATTTTCATTGATTATCATTAACATTTCAGTTCTCTGAATCCCTGAACTCTTACTAATGTCATACTTTGTCAAAATGAACCTTTACATGACCATCTACAGTACAAACACTTTCTGAATGGTTCACCTAGTAGCCTTTTAAACCAATTAGTGATTTGGTGGCCACAAATCTAAACCTCCCTTGTTCACTTCAAACCAAGTATTACCGTTAGTTACCGTGTTGCACTCCTTTTCCATGAAATAACTGCAATGAAACTACAGTGGTGTGAATAAGTGTTTGCCCCCATGCTAAAGTTGCCTAAAAAGAGGAATAAAAAATCATCTTTTGGATATTGATCTTAATGCCTTAATTAGAAAAATGAGGAAAACTCCAACCTTTAAGGACACCAATTTTCTTTGTGAATGAATAATGTATCATAAAGAAATAAATGTTTTTCCTTAAAATACAGGGTGCATAAGTCATTGCCCCCCTATGTTAAATTCCCATAGAGTCAGGCAGATTTTTATTTTTAAAAGCCAGTTATTTCATGGATCCAGGATAATATGCATCCTGATAAAGTTCCCTTGGCCTTTGGAATTAAAATAGACCCACATCATCACACCTTCCACCACACCTAGAGATTGGCATGGGGTACTTTCCATAAGTTCATCTTTCAATGCAAATCAAACCAGCTATTAGGCTAACTGAAGTAAAACCATGCCAATCTCTAGGTGTGGTGGAAAGTGTGTGATGACGTGGGGATATTTTAATTCCAAAGGCCAAGGGAACTTTATCAGGATGCATATTATCCTGGATCCATGAAATAACTGGCTTTTAAAAATAAAAATCTGCCTGACTCTATGGGAATTTAACATAGGGGTGTCCTGACTTATGCACCCTGTATTTTAAGGAAAAACATTTATTTATTTATGATACATTATTCATTCACAAAGAAAATTGGTGTCCTTAAAGGTTGGAGTTTTCCTCATTTTTCTAATTAAGGCATTAAGATCAATATCCAAAAGATGATTTTTTTATTCCTCTTTTTAGGCAACTTTAGCATGGGGGCAAACACTTATTCACACCACTATGTAAACTCATCTCTACATCAGTAATATTTTATTAAACCTAAGCATCTCATGAACATCAATTTTAATTCTATAAAGCACGCACGCACGTAAAATGGCCAAAAAGCAGCATTTTATTTTGTACCTGTGCGCTGACGTGAAATGTAATCCTCCAGACGGGCTCTGAAGGCAACCTCGCCACCTTTACGCCCTATGGTCCCATCATCCACCAGAAGGAACGCCTTGTAATTAATATCCAGACAGCAAGAGTCCCGTGCTCCGTTTTTGACTAAATACTTTGCGGGGAAACTTCCCTAAGAGGAAGAATGAGACACTGTTGTTCTGAAAGACCACATGCAAATGCAACGTGGAATGGTAGTTTCTCTTCAAAATTGGGAAATTGCATACACCATACTGCTTTATTAATGCAGTACATAGCATGTGGACTTATTGGTACCCCTAGAAATTTAATGGAACATGAAATTGTCCAGCCATGAAGAGTATAAATATGAGGTAACACAAAGGTCAAATTCCATAGACAATGCATCACAATGGGTTAAAAAAAATATCTAGTTCAGTTATTAAAGGAGTAGTTCACTTTTGAAAAAACTTTTGCTGGTAATTTACTCACCCCTATGTCATCCAAGATGTCCATGTCTTTCTTTCCTCAGTCGAAAAGAAATTAAGGTTTTTGATGAAAGCATTCCAGGATTTTTCTCCATATAATGGACTTCCATGGGACCCAGACGGTCCGAGGTCCAAAAGACAGTTAATAACAGTTTCAGATGCAGCTTCAAATGTCTTTAAACGACACCAGACGATGAATAAGGGTCTTATCATGCGAAACGATCGGTTATTTCAAAAGTTATTCCAAAAATGTAACTTTTCTAAGGACAAATGCTAGCCTTGCTCTATTCTGTGAGGCGCGTTTGTAACGTCATGTAATACGTAATTACGTTCAAAAGATCACGGGCGACGCAGCCGGAAGTACAGAATCAGTGTTTACAAGTTGAACGCATAGGTTGAACGTGCAAACCATAGATATGTACAGTATATAAAGGCTAGATGTGTCATCAGCGCTGCTGGCCAATGTAGGTCGTCGTCTGCACGTGGCGGCCATCTTGTAACAGGCAGCTCGCTCACTCGTAACATTGTGGTAATAGTACATGTACTATTTAAATAACCATAACTTGCTCAATTTTTTACCAATTTTCAAACGGTTTGGTTTGTTATAAACGTTAGAGATGTAGCTATGACACTGCATACTTATGAATAAAAAGTGTATAAATAATCATCCAGATAATTATAGCCACATTAATAACGTTTGTAAGAAACCAGACCGTTTGTAAATCCGTCAAGATTTCAACGAGATAAGAGTATTTGTGTTCATGCTGACCACTCATCTTACATCAGCTTGTCTGTGCCAAGATGGCCGCTGGTGATGACGATAGAAACTCCGCCGTAACACATCTAGCCTTTATATACATATCTATGGTGCAAACTAACTCAAACGCCGTTTACAAAAAAGGAATTAAAAGGTAAAACAACGATGTCGGACGATTTTGATTCTGTACATCTGGCTACGTCGCCCGTGACCTTTTGAACGTAATTACGTATTACGTGACGTTACAAACGCGCCTCACAGAATAGAGGAAGGCTAGCATTTGTCCATAAAGAAGTTACATCTTTGGATTAAGTTTTGAAATAACCGATCGTTTGGGGGGTGAGTAATGGGGGTGAGTAAATTATCAGCAAAAGTTTTTTCAAAAGTGAACTACTCCTTTAAACTCTAGAGGGCACAGGCTGATAGGTCCTTAACATCTACAAGCAATCACACTATTGCCACATTGGCAGAAGTTGATTGGCCTCTGCAGCAAATGAGATTGGTTGCTCAACATTTAAATAGTCTAGTTCAGTGTTTGTTGTAACTAGTTCCTTTGAAACCATCCACCTACCCCAGCTCCACCTGCCTAGATCTGCTACGGGACTTATGTATGTCTATTTATGCAGCAGTATATCTTACATACTCACAGTAGCATGTCTGTGTATCTATTAGCAGTAGCAAGTCCATACTTTCTCTGTAAGTAAATGCATCAACACTGCCATATTCAATAACATGCTAAAACTTTTCTGGGATTTGGCATGACTGAAATGTAGTTCTGATGTGCAGCAAAAGATTGTTGAGCTTCACAAAAATAAAATTGTGACTGTAAGAAAATGGATAAATGATTGAAAATTCTCATTTACACCATCAGGGCAATAATTAAGTTCCAAAACTGGAGATGTCATGAATCTGTCTGGAAGAGAACACATGTCTGTCTACACTGTCTTAAAGGGGACATATCATGCAAAATCCACTTTTTAAGCCCTTAAATGCATTTTGTTGTATATTTGGAGTGTTTATAAGTACAGAAAAGATGAAATTATTCTCTTCAGGTGCTTCGTTTATATCTTTATATTCTGTTTTGGTCATATTTTTCAACCTGTTCAGATTTTTCTGTTTTCTATGACGTTTTTTGAACAATAACGTCACAGGATTTGCAGTGGAACTGCCAAATAAGGACATCGACTACCGGTCCAACACTTCGAGCAATCCGCCATTATTATTTCTCGCTCCGATTTTGTAGTCCAAGCTCAATGATGCAGAAGTTACGAGAGGGCTAGTCAAAATGTTGGGTTGTTGGATGTAGTGACCTGAAGCACTTCAAGGATTCCCACTTCAACAACCTCCGCCAGTATACAGAAGGGTTTGCCGATCGACTTCGTCTGAATGAGGGGTAAATTCCTTCTATCATTAGCTGCTGTGTTTTCTGACGCTTTCTAAATGTAAGTTATCATATTATTATCAATACAGATTTTTAGTGGTAAGATTAGACCGCAGTCATTTATCTTGTCAGAGTGCTTGTTTTAACAAGAGAAATAGTCGACTTTCACTAATAACACAACATAGTTAACTTAACTTTACATACCACTGCATCCATATGAAGACGTTGTTCTGCAGGTTTGTCGTCGTCTTTTTCAACTCGCTCGCTCTGGCTCGAATACGTAACGCTTGATGGACAAGTCTTTTGTTGACATTTTGTTAACGTGTGAATAAAAATGTTCTTTGAAACTATAGTAATCGTATATCTCTTATCAAACTACAATAATGGCCGAACGCGGGGAGTTGAACCGAACGTGAACTCAGCGACCTGGAGAGCGGGCGGGGAAAGACGCAACTCCTTTTTATTTAAAGGGGACGCTTCGAAACGGGTTGCTCACAGAAGCACATCAGAAAAGAGGTAGAAAAGGGGCCTGTTGAGCTATAATAATGAGGAATTCAGACCCAAGCATTGCAGTTATGCTTTATATAGACCACAAATGTATGATTTATAAGTAAAAATGAATGATTTAAAAGCATGATATGTACCCTTTAATACAAGTAAGGAGGATAGTTTGGGTGGCCAAAGACTCTCTAAGGATAACAACTGCAAAATTGCAGAAATTAGTTGAGTATATTGGGGTCAGAAAGACTTAAAAACAACAACAACAACAAAAAAAAACATCACAAGTTTTTTGAGAAAGGAAAAATCCTATGGTCTCATCCAAAAACAAACTCCAGTATATTCAGTTTCCAGACAAAACTGGAACAAAAAGAGCTTTTTGGCAGCAAACCCACCAGATGGGTTTGGTGCACACATGCATAAAATAGTACCCCTATATTATTAATAATAGTAATAGTATTTAAGTGTGTACAATTAAATAATAAATAATAAATATACTCCTGTGGTCCTATTTTACTTCTGGAGGATATGAATCATGGATTAACCAATAGATAAAAAGTGTATATCTTATACTATGCCATGGTTGGATCTTACATCAAGACAATGATCCAAAACAAACATCAAAACCAATACAAACATTGGGTCACTGATCTCGTCAGATGTTCTTCAACCTCACAAGGTTGCAAAAATTAGCTACTGAATAAAAGGGTGCCAATAATTGTGGCTAATGTGTATTGGGAAAACATTTCATAGGGTGTCAATGATTCTGACCATGACTGTTTATTTTTTTTAAGTTGCGTTACCTCAGGGTTGACGAGCTGTTCCCGATTCTTCACCATGCCCCAGGGAGAGATGCCAATAAGTACCACTTTACTGAGAGTGACAGAAGAGGTTGCAGTGGCATGATCTTTCACAGCTTTTCCTACACACCTGCCGAGGCCTTCCATCAACCCTCCGGATATGATCCACGCACCTATATGTAATGTAGAAGGTGTTTGTGAGCTATAGAAAATCTACTTTTTATTTAATTGGTGATATTTACTAGTCATAATTCTTATGAATTATTATTATATTTTATTCTTTTTTTAAATATATTTTTTATGTAAATACTTTGTTTTACCTGTCACAGACTCAAACATTATAAAATATGAATTATGTAATATTTAATTATTTATATTAATTATTATCTTACAATTAAATTGCTTTGTGCATATATATATATTTTACTATATCCACACACAGAGAAGAACTTGCTAGGTGACTTTCCGGACACACACCAGGTTGATGAAATAAATATTCCTGCAGGAATTTATGTTGTGGTAACTGGGTCTTTAATGACTTGCGGTTACTCTAGACATGAATGTATGATTCATATTCATACTTGCATCTCGTCAGCTTAGAATAAAATGCAGAGTTGAAGTTCGCTCAAATCACTGTGGTCATGCAATTTTCGGTTGCTTGTCAATCATTTCAGGTATGACATTTATGAACAGAGAGTCGCATGGCAAACCTTTTGATAATTTCACTCTGGCATTAAATCAAAACTTCTAATCCGATAACATAACTTTAACACAGTTCTATGGAAGCTTGTTTCCGCCACAGAATGAAAAATAAAAAAGGTAATTGCAACTTTTTATCTCACAATTCTGACTTTATTTCTCACAATTGCGAGTTTACATCTTGCAATTCTGACATTATTTCTCAGAATTGCGAGAAATAAAGACAGAATTACGTGATATAAAGTCCCAATTGTGTGATATAAAGTCAGAATTGCGAGAATATAAAGTTGCGTTATATAAACTCAGAATTGTGAGATATAAAGTCAGAATTGTGTGATATAAAGTCGTAATTGCATGTTATAAAGTAAGAATTGTGAGATATAAAGTCAGAATTGCGTGATATAATCAGAATTGAGTGATATAAAGTCGCAATAGCATCTTATAAAGTCAGAATTGCGTGATATAAAGTCAGAATTGCGAGATATAAAGTCAGAATTGCGTGATATAAAGTCGCAATTACAAGATATAAAGTCAGAATGGGCTTTATGCACAGCTCCACTACTTACTGAACTTCAGCCAGCTCCTTGTTTCCTGTCTGCCATTATTGGCCAAATTGATTAATTCAGGTGTGCCTGGCCTCAGTATTCATTAATCGAGTATTCGAGTATTCGAGCTGTGCATACTCAGTATTCGAGCTGTGCATAAAGCCAATTGCATGATATAAAGTCGCAATTGCGTGTTATAAAGTCAGAATTGCGAGTTATAAAGTCAGAATTGCGAGATATAAAGTCAGAATTGCGAGTTATAAAGTCAGAATTGCGAGATATAAAGTCAGAATTGCGAGATATAAAGTAGGAATTGCGAGATATAAAGTCGCAATTGCGAGATATAAAGTCAGAATTGCGTGATATAAAGTAGGAATTGCGAGATATAAAGTAGGAATTGCGAGATATAAAGTAGGAATTGCGAGATATAAAGTCTGAATTGCGTGATATAAAGTCAGAATTGCGAGATATAAAGTAGGAATTGCGAGATATAAAGTCGCAATTGCGAGATATAAAGTCTGAATTGCGTGATATAAAGTCAGAATTGCGAGATATAAAGTAGGAATTGCGAGATATAAAGTCGCAATTGCGAGATATAAAGTCAGAATTGCGTGATATAAAGTAGGAATTGCGAGATATAAAGTAGGAATTGCGAGATATAAAGTCGCAATTGCGAGATATTAAGTCTGAATTGCGAGATATAAAGTAGGAATTGCGTGATATAAAGTCAGAATTGCGAGATATAAAGTAGGAATTGCGTGATATAAAGTCAGAATTGCGAGATATAAAGTCGCATATGTGTGTTGTAAAGACAGAATTGCGAGATATAAAGTCAGAATTGCGAGATATAAACTATTCTGAGGGGGGAAAAGTTTTTAGAATTGGTCTGATTACTTGCAATTGCGAGTTAATATCTTACAATTCTGAGAAAAGATGTCAGAATTTCGAGATATAAACTTGTAAACTCGCAATTGTGAGAAAAAATTCAGAATTGTAAGATAAAAAGCAATTC